>BROG01000010.1:2580000-3160000 GCA_030159075.1 Atrina japonica | reverse complement strand
TATGAAGGTCACTGATGCTCAAAACAGACATATTTATATTTTGTTTTCCAGATAACATGAGTTACAGATGTTAGATATGAATGAAAGCTGATTCTATATTAACTTATGAAGTACCAATGGATAATCGAAACTCAAGGCCATTAGAACAAATGAGATATGTAAATAGTCTCAACAACTGCGAATCCCAAACGGGATAATACCGGGTGTGTGGAAGGAGTCAGCGTGCTCTGCCAGCATGCCACACCCGTCGCAAATGATACATAAAAAACTCGCAAGTTCGGTGAAAAGGTCAAATTCGGTGAAATTATCATTAAAGTTAATTTCTTTTATATATGATTGGCAAAAGGGAGTCACTGTCTGTGGTCGTGCTCCAGAAAACTCTAATATTCCTGAGAGGGAGCTTCATGTTGTTTAACAAGATCCCCATAAAACTCCTTAACGATGACTTCAAGCCTTCAACAACGTAACCTTGTGTAAGTAATGTAGTGTGTGATGTATGGTATGGTAATATCAACTATCAAATTTGGAGGCAATTTGATACGAACATAATGCATCAAGAGACCTATAATGGAAATATGTTCTGGATCACTAGTTTAAATATCCATTTTAAAATTTGATGAAGGCAGAAGACGACTTGTGGGAGTATATCGAATCAAAACTGAATCATTTGCTTTATTTGTTGCCATTTTGGGCCTACCCCGTTCTATGCGCAGATTGTATGTAGCTTTTTATTGGAATACTTCCTGTCAAGTTTTGTTCAAAATGGCCCTATTGAGAAGTATTCAAAATTTCAAAAGTTTTACAATAAACATATACTTTCTGTTTACGTAGGGGCCTGTGACCTTTGACGTAAATTACCTTGAAATGTTGTCAAAACGATCCTAACAATTTTGTATACAAAAAGTCAAACCAGTTTAGATTTGTTAAAATTTGTTATAAATTTTCCTTTGTTACTAGTGGCTCAGTTATGGACATTTTTTCACAAATTTTGCAGATACAGACTTTACAATCATGCATGCAAAATTTGAAAGTCATCAGACATTCGGTTCGTGAGAATATTTTTTAAAATGTACCAAATTTTGGTCCTTTGGTCCTTTTTGAGGTTCCTATGCGTCCTACCCCTTTTTATTCGCAAACATTATGCAGCCTCAATCGGGATACTTCTGCCATGTTTTGTTGAAATTGATCCACTGGTTTGCGAGAATAAGTAGAAAGTGTCTAAAATTATACACACGACGACAAACAAAAGACGGTAGCAATAGTTTTCTCAAGATCAGATATGATCTTTACATTTATTCAGATAAAACTATACATTCTTTGGAATTCATTTATCTTGCCATATGCTACTTTGAACCTATTTAGGATTATTCTGCTGGTAAATGAAACTACGTCTTTCCACTGCACATGTCTATACAAAAAGGGTTAATTTCTGAAATATTCTGATATTTGTCAAATTTTTAGCTGTTGAATTGGCCATCTGTTTTGCATCATTTAGCATTTTTTCAGAGAATAGTCAGAATGTTGTATGTTCGCACTTTACGAAGGATTCGATGCCACAAAAATTAAAATCTGTCATGAAAAGGCCATGTAACTTCAAACTGATTATTAAAAAATATATGTTAATTCTGAAATTGCGTAAACGTCTTTATGTATTACCTAACTTTTAAAAGTTAATATATTGAACCGGAAAAGATCATAGATCTAATTACATGCAATTTAATCCACCAGGCTTTCTTCTCACCACTAATAAACACAATATTTATACATAGCAGTAAGCTAAGGGGGGGACTTTAACACATGAACTTTAAAAAATGTCAGTATGAGTATCGATAGAAATTAAAAAAAAAATGACAATGTCTTACGTTGTGTTTCGCCACTCTGTGCCCCAACATTGCATTACATTCAATACAAGACAAGAATTACGTAAGCGATATACATAAGGGTTTCCTTTGGAATTAAGACAGAATATGTATTGCATGCGTGTATACAAGAATAATACAAAATTAATTACGTACGCGCAATACACAACTCTGTATTGCACTGCAGTTGGATACAAGATTTCCGTCAGAGCTATATCTACTTTTCTAAATGAGATTCAAGTAACCCAAAATATGTGATGGCGCCTTTAAAACTCTAATTAATTTTAAATTTGTGTACATATACAAAGAAAGATTAGGCTTGTAATAAATACAAAACCAATATACATAAAGGATATTTGACACTTGTGTTAAATATGTATTCTCCTGTCTCAATCGATGTAATAAACATGTTATTAAAAAATAATAGTCAAATATTCTATTTATTACCTTTTCCAGTTAAGTTACGTTAAGCTCGGAAATCTTTTTAAAGCGTAATATGCTCTATGAAAACTGGAGCCTGGAAGAAAATATTACGCTCTAAAAACGCCCCTGTGGTTTGGATTGATTTCAGAAATACATCACTTGATGCCTCAAAGACCATGCCAAAGTAATCGATAGACCTGGACAGCAAACTCGCTTCGAAATTAGCCTAATTCGATGTTCATGTCTTGTACTGTATCTTCAGTGTCACTGAATCAGTTTAAAAACTATTGAACTTTTGACCTAGAAAGTGGATACTTTAAACATTTCCACTGCATTTCGACCACTCCATCAAAACATAATATCGCCTGCTTTTCAGTTGAGACAGAACAAGTCTGCGCGGAGCCATTTTGTTTATCTTTGACACGGCGTTATAAATAGCTCACACGAAAATCCCTTCTTGATGCGTCATATCTACAGTACGTGTGTAAAGGTTTTTACCACAGCATCACCATTCATTGGCATTTGTTAGCAGTTTATAATCAAACAATGAATTGAAAATTATCATTACATTATAAAAAGGAGTAATTAATCGAATTTTCATTAGTGGCCTGGCACTGTATTGTGATTGGCTTAATGAAAAATATCATATTTTTCATTAAACCAATCAATATACAGTAAAATCATTAAAAAATAACAGTGAAAGCTTTTATTTAATTGATAAATTTAATAAAAAATGTAATAAAAAGAATTATCTCCGTATCATCAGAAATCTGAAAGTTGGACAAGGTCGATTCAGATTATGTAATACTTAATTGACGATATTTGGCGATATCTTATTTTCCTACATCTGCGAGGAATTAACTTTAGTTAAATTATCCCTATTGTAAATATGGAAAGTTTCATCACTTTCCTGTAATCTAATTTTTAAATCTTGCACCTATTACTTCATGACATTAATCTCCCTGGTCATATAAATCCTTTGGCAGAAACTGTGGTCCTATGACAGTCTCCCGGGTGGCAAAATGATACAGATTCCCGGAAAATGATATCAAGAAACAATCAGTTACTAAAACGACGTCTTTGTTTTTGCGGGTATCTCTATCATTTTGCCACCCGGAAGACTGTCAGTCACAGAACCGCAGTTACTGCTAAAGCGTCTATAGGCCATAAAACTGCTTATTCCGAATATAATAATGCCCTACTTTGCTCTTTGAAACCGCACTCTATTATGACGAATCGTGACGTAACAAGACAACTCCAAAATGGTTTATTGATCGATGTAGTGGATGGGATCAACTCGAGCTACGTTCTCGTTGAATTCATCCGCTACAACGATCGTGTGTAGTCTGATTTGTCTATGTATTAAATGTTCACATGTAGAGACGATAGAAACTGAGCAACACAAAGATTATTTCTGTATCCTACCAACTACATTAAGATTATTTTTCCATCCTACTCACTACGTTCCTGGACCCCTTCTTAGCAATTTCATTTGTTCGTATACCTAAAAGAACAACGGTAAATATATATTGACCACACGTTCTTTTCATCCTTTTATGATTATTTCCAAATCCTTTTATTTAGAAAATTAAATCTCATCATTGGAACTAAATGGTCTATTCTTTCTGTTCAAACATATTAAAAATCGGAGGTTAAATGTTTAAAAAAAATGTTAGAATAGTGGGAATTTTTATATTCTCATTTTAGTAAAAGTCGTACCTCCTGTCTGTTTACCTGTATAGCACCTATACATTAACTAGGCTTGAACTACTAAAGAACATAAAACCCCAGACCTGCTTATATTAAAATGTAAGAAATAGTATATTCCTGGGCTAAGTGAGAAGGGTTTCCTTACACCCTATTAGTTTATGACATATTCTGTCATCTTTCGGTGGTTATGACGTTTTAATTATTCATGTAATAATACTTTCAGGATATTACATTTCCAGGTAGTCATTAATGAAATCTGAATAATTGACGACGGCTAACAAATTAAAACATAACAACTTACATGTTTATGAATGAACAGCTCGGCTGATATATATATAAATATATATATATATATATATATATATATATATATATATATATATATATATATATATATATATATATATAGTTCATATGGGCCCATGCAGCATATATAACATGTCAGTGAATATCCAATCACTGTTCCGCAATCAAACATAAAAAGCAATTAACTCCCCATAGTTACTTAATGATTACGGAGTACATTTTAAAATTTGCACCCTGCTTTTTAGGACAAATTCCAATATTGGTCAGCATAACACGGCTGTTCTTTTGCTATGTCTATTTCCCTTTTAGTTTTCACTACTTCAACATGTTTTTTGGTATTTGAAGTAACCAAGCTCATCTTGCATTAACATTTTCAATTGGTTTAGAATATTTAATGTCAACCAGAGGATCTGTCAGGTATTTTAGAAACTGTTTCTGCAAAGTATCAATTTAGTATTGATGATTTCTTCCTCACAAATTTCATTTGAAATTCAATGTTGACCGACCACGACGACTCTGACCGGTTTATGGGGATGCTTACTTCTCCATGGCACCTGATCCAACCTTTGGATTTCCAGATGCCCGTGTTTGTCCGATATCACCAAATTTGTATATATATCATGGACATTATGTAGATTTAAACTTTGGTATCTGAAATTTTACAAAAATGTTCCATCAGGCCATGTATCACCATTTGAAACTAAAAATGGTTTGAATTTTATTGCAAAGAAGTTAGAGTATTTCGATTTGGAACTCCTTGTGACATATTAACCACCTCCGCGAGCCTTAGGCAAACATAATCTAAATGGAACATTTCCTCCATGTACTTTAAGCAGTCTCATAATATCCCCTTTCTCTCTCTTAAAATACAAGGTGATTGTTCTTGTTCAGCTTGTCAAGGAAAGGCTGGACTTCATATCTAATTTCAACATTTTTTGTCTTCAGTTGAAGTGTTCTGTCATTAAACTTGACATCTGAGACACAGCTAGGCGTACATACAGCATGTATAGTCGCAATTCTACTTATGATTAATCCTTGTACAGGTATCTAATTATTCTCTGAAACTTGTGGATCTATCGGCTATCACTGTGTTTGTAGCTAAATATAACTTTTGCAGACTTCCCATTACGTTTACAAGTAGAAATTGGTGAAGATTTTTGTACGGTCTTTGAATTTTTTTTATTATATTTAAAAATGAAAAACTGTTTCAAAGGTAGCTACTGTTCAGTCACTCGACATTTCATTCATATATGACATCTGTAAATCAGCGAGAAACGAAACCAAAATATCGGATTTCATTGGCAAGAACTCACAAAGTATTTTGATTTGGAACTACCACTTCAGCATACCTCAGATATACATAATTCAAAGGGAACTTCTCCTTCATGTAGTCTCATGATATTCTGTTACTCTCTCGAAAATATTAGGTGATTGTCTTTGTCATATGAGAGGCTGGCTTCATAACCAATAACAACATTTTGTACTCTTCAGTTGAGGTGAAGTCCCGGTATCTAAGACACAGCTAGGTGTAGATATTGAATGTGTAGTCAAAAATCTATTTTATGAATCCCTGTACATTTAAATAAGGGTTCTCCTCTGAAGCTAGTGTATCACCATGTAACATATCTGAGGATTCTGGACTTTTTTGCAGACGTTCCATTTAGTTTACAAGTATAATTAGATTCTGACGTTGAAGATGTACCTTCTTTAAAGATCTTTTATTAAGTTTGAAAATGAAAAACCGTTTCAGAGGCAATAACTGTTCAATCACTCTTTCTAAACATTTACCTATATATCACCAACGTGCAAACATGTTTCAATGGCACTAGTATTATACAGTTCTTGCTTCCCATTTGCCTTTTGCACATTAATTTACCACATGTTCCATTGAAGTTTAACATCTTGGCTGATTTTCCTATTGCTGGATGAATGAGATGACAAGGACACACTTTAAGATTTATCCACTTCTAAAATAAAATAGTAATTCCCCTGTTTCTACCAATCCTAACATTAGCGTTATCCACAGCAAGCGAAATATAGTTATGCCAAATAATTCCTTATTAGACAAATTCTCTATCAAGCTGACCATCATTATTTTTACCTGTAGATTTATCAGTTAAATTTGAATTCGACAACAGATAATTGACAATTTTTTTATCAATATAGTACACAATAATCGGATAGAGTTTACTGTCAGAACAATGACCGCTACCTATTGAATTTTAAATTTCTTTTATTTTGATGTTTCTAACAATTTCATCATCCACATTTCTATCCATTTCACATACCATTGATGAAAACTTTGTTTAAGAACATACATACTTCCTTGGAGTGCAATATCGGAGTTTCAAAACATTTTGTAAATAATTTTGTTGCGATTTCAACAACAGAAAACGTCAAGTGATGTTCAACAAGAAAATAAGTGAGAAGACAGTCGGTTTTAATTGCTTTCTAAACAGAATGATGTGCATTTGCCCAACATTAAGGTTGGTTAAATGCTATTACATACGTTTATTTAGGTGTTAATGTAGTTAATGTATTTTTGTTACTTTGAGAGGTATTTGTGAGGAGCTTAAAGCTTATTTAAGGGAGCGGTGCTAATCCGGTGAATGTAGGGTCATGGTAAGAGTATTGTGTGTGGTGCAGGCTAGGTGTGGTACTGGTGTTATGTACATTGACCAAGGGGAGAAACTTTAATTAGAGTAGACCAGGCGGATGTGGGGACTGGTGTTTTATGAGAAGGAATTTGATTCCTTCTCTTGAATTTTTTTTTAATATAAGATAAAAAACCATACCCAATACATATATTATCCTACTCTGGCCTATATTTCAATAGATAACGGGTTTTCCCGTGAGCCCAGACATCTCCATAAGGGGGTTGCCTGAACAGAAAAGTCCATGGTGGGATCCCCTACATTCGACAGTCGGTTTTAATTGCTTTATCTACAGCTTTGGTGTTCGATTTTACGAAAAGCGAATCTAACTTGAATGAAGCATGACACATCCCGCTCCTTTGCTTGTGTTTAGTGCTTCCCAAGTTTTATATAATGTGTAAGTAGTTTATTGGTTAGTCATGTAGCTGTCAGAATAAAACATTCATAAGAAGAGCATGCCCTGGCATAACGTATAAGTTGTGAAATGAAAACGCCATCGGCAGGAGAAGATGGAATATTACTACTTAGAAACGGGACAAATATTGAATCTTGCTAGAGAAATTTCTTTTCTTGATGCCACAAAACAACCGTATCGTGATGTATAGTCTCTTTAAAAATTTCGTTCCCGGCGGACTACCTTCGTTTCTTTGGTGCAGTTGAACAATTGTCTTGATTTTCAGAATTCATATCGTGGAGAAGTCATGATTGTTTACTATAGGTTGACTACTATACGAACATATGAGCGACGGGGTGTTTAAAATAAGAATCCAACGGGCTGACATTTAAACCTGAGATTTTCGAAACGCGTATTTTTCCAAGGAAATTCGTATTAGCGTAAAATACAATACAATGGCTAAACAATTCTGCTTATAGAATAATGAAACACGTAGAATGTTATTTTTTCAAATGTTGGAAAAGGTGAAAAACACATTTTAGATAAAATATATCCCAAATTAATTTATGCGGTTTCTTCCTAACTTTTTTTTCAGATAATATCAAATCAATGGGCCGCACATCATAATGATAAAGAATGGTGGGAGCGACCTTTTAATTTTGATCCTAGCAGATTTCTCACTACTGACTGGAAAGTTATCTCCGCTAATCACCCAACAAGAAAAAAGTGTGTATATTACAAAGTTAATAAAATTTAGAATGTATCGAAATATTAAATCATTATTTTTGTTTGAATATTTGGTTTCGATAGTATGATTGACAAGATAAAAATTCGTCCTGGAAGTAGGTTAGGGAGGGTTGATTTCTCTCCGTATCGATCTCGTATTTCTTTACATGTTTACCGTGTATTTCATATATTTGCATTTCCCATTTTGAATAATCAGATCATCTTCTGCTTCTTCTTCTTCATCATCATCATCATCATCATCGTCATCATCGCTGTAAGTTAATTATCCTTGTAGTTATCTTCTTTATTATTTTTATTAACACAAGTGTTTTTTATTTTAATATTATTATTCAGATCTATACCGTTCGGAATTGGGAAACGTTCATGTATTGGAGAAGTCTTCGCTAAGACAAGAATTTTTCTTTTTATCTCTACACTGATGCAGTCATACACAGTGAGTTCCGAAGATGGCGATGTTCCAACGATATTAGACGTCTATCAATTGTTACCCAGTGGTGTCCAGCGTCCGCCAGATTTTACCTGTAAATTTGTAAAAAGAGCATCTTGTATCTAGAATTAGCACATCAATGTAGTATAGTTCAAGTCACAGAAGTGGATTCAATTATAATATTTTATATTTGTCAACATCGACACACTAAGGGGTTAATATAGTCCAATTCACAAAACCAGAAAAGGATGGTGTAACTTTTTGTTTGTTTGTTTGTTTATTGTTATTTAACGTCCCACTCAAGAATATTTCACTCATATGGAGACGTCACCAAATGCCGGTGAAGGGCTTCAAGTTCTGGCCAATGCTCGGCACTTATGGCCATTGAGCAGTGAGGGTCCTTAACATGCCAACGCCTACTGTGACATGGGTTTTCCAGTTTTTACTGTCTCATCGGAAAGATAGGAAACCAACCTGCCGCCGGCGGGACTCGAACTCACGACCTCACGATCCAGAATCGAGCGCGCTACCGACTGAGCCAGGCCGCCTCGGTGTAACTTTTGAGAATCAAACGGATGAATCTACTCAGTTTTCGGTTTTGGCAAGCTTTACAGGAAAAGCGATTTATTCCTCCCTGGATACTGGAGTCAGAGAAAAAGTAGGTTGAACGGCGCAAAAATTACTTATATAATCATGAATGTAATTATGGCACAGTTAAACTTAGTTTTCCTCAATTAAACCTAGTTTTATCCAGTTAATGTGCGTTGCAGAGAAGAACTAAGTTTACCTGGAGAAAAACTAGGTTTAGCTGATAAATAATGTAAAAATTGCAATATGCT
This sequence comes from Atrina japonica, assembly GCA_030159075.1. Lineage (NCBI taxonomy): Eukaryota > Metazoa > Mollusca > Bivalvia > Pterioida > Pinnidae > Atrina > Atrina japonica. The sequence continues at coordinate 3,150,641 of BROG01000010.1, read as the reverse complement.
AAAGCTAGTTTGTCTTGAGATACGTCTATATTTGTTCAATTAAACATTTTTTCCAGTTACTGTGGGTTACGAGGGAGACCTAATTTTCCCCCAGTTTATCCTTGTTATTCTCATAGTTATTCTAAGTCTCGAGACAAAGGAGGTTTAACTCACTTTTGTGAATTTGGCACAGTTGAACTTAGTCTATCTTAGCTAAATGTAGTTTTTCTCCGGTTTATGTGGGTTACTTGGGAGGGTTAACTAGAGAAAAACAAGGTTTAACTTATTAATGTTGTACTGACGTGCCATACACATAGCCTATTGTAACCATAGTAAAGCTCACAACTTGTGCATATTCAGGACTTACTTATTAGTATTTTCCTTTAGGACTTATTAATTATAATTCAGTGTATTGGAGTTACTACTCTGTTATATTTGTGATTCATTATTCATTGTTATAGCATCAAAATAGATACCGATAAATATATAAAAATCACAGATACCACAGTATTAATCTATTAGCAAAATGTCCAGGATGCAATATATGTATAAAAACCTGGAAAACTAGAGGTGGGATCAGGTGCCGAGGAGAACACAAATAAAAAGTTTTAAGTTTATGCTATTTATGTTTTTTTTTGGTGGACCATAGCGAATCGGTACTCTATCTATCAACGGCAACACACTATTCTCTACTTCTTGCAAATGTTATTCCGTTCGTTTCACTCAACAGCGGTTATGGCTCCAACACCAACACCGTCACACACGAGAGCGTCACATCACTACAGAATCCTGTTGTGATATGATCATTAATCGATATATCTATATAACTAATGCCAACGTTACTAAAATAGTGTGAATAAAAATGAAATTGTTACGTGTTTAACCATGTTGTGTTCAGTCAGTAAATTCATATCCTGAAAATGTTTTCACGGAGGCGATGAATTAAAATATTGAAAATGTAATATTGTTTAGTAAAACTGCAATTATATGTTTAAACTGTGTTTTAATCACTGGACCAAGAATGTCCCTTCAAGATCCCAACATAGAAAAATATTTAAGTAAATCCAAAACATGACAATAAACAAGATCGATTATTAAAAATCAATTCACGTAAAAAGAAATATTAAGAATCTTGATGCAAATTATACATATCATTATCAGTCAATGTCTGTGTGTTTTTGTTTTCTTTACTTTTCTTTTTTTTTTCCCATCTACATTGTACATATATTTACACATAATAGAACGCGTTTCTTTCCATTCACGTTCCAATCGCGCAAATTGAGTTTATTGATAAGAAATGCAACAGTAAACTACTGTTTCATATTTTACTCTCTGAACACACACACACACACACACACACACACACACACACACACACACACACACACACACACACACACACACATTACGACCTTTACTGTTATATCAAGAAAAGACATCAATTTCAGGCGAAAAGTTAAAATCTAATAGGTAAGCATTTCTGTTCAATTCTACTTACAGGTCCATACTATAAACATAATACCATCGTTATAATGACCAAAATGTCAATTAGACTTCATCAGTTGAGCTCCAATTTAAAATAGATTTTCTAAAAGGGAAAGTGGTATCATACACATGTCAGATTAAGTAGCTAAATATCCGTCTAAGAGTAACCACTGTAAAAAGATCACTATCTTAGCTTTTGAAGAATTAAGAATTTAAATGGTGTTAGCAGTGCGAAATATTACTTTGGTATAAAATTTTCAACTGGTACAGAAAAAAAAACCACGTATAGGTCTACCAAGGTAATGTGGCACATCCTGGTTCAGTAAGAAACCAAAACAATACGGTCTACTTTCTAAAAATAGGTTGTACAGGTAAAACACATTGCCCTGCAGGACACCATGCATTATTGAATATCTAATACTTTTTGTGATAACAAGTAATCTGTCACCCCTGTAATGATTTGATTTAGACTCGTTGTGTTTGTAAACATGTGCTAATTTACCTTAGTAGGCCTATACTATGAGACTCAAACGGTCCACTAGCAATGACAACGATTTAGTGGTACATCGACGGTGTCCTGTCTAGGGATAATTCAGAATTCCATAATTACCTCGGCGAGATTATCTTGTTGCGCTTACGAACAATGATACGACACAGAGCAACACATCTTCCTTCCTCGATTTACTCTTGTCAATTGGGAAGGACAGTCAACTTCATATATTCTGAACGTCTATAGACTTAACAATGACGGAAAACTCACGTTTTATCTTGAAAAACTCGAATAAGGAAATGTGATGTTCAGCGAGATATATGATAAAATAACACGAGGGACGGTCACCATCAATGAAATACTGATTTATCTATCAATATTTATATATAGTGAAATAACATATAAATACCACAAAGGAAATTTACATACTTACCGTGTCCTTTGTGTACAGTGAAAACATAATCTTGGGATATCAACCACGTAAGAAACATTGGGATATCAACCACTTATAATTAGATACAAAATGTCAGATAATATAATTACGATTTGGGTTAGAGTTAGCTTCACTGTCATATATCTTTATTAAAACTGCATAGTCATACACGTCGCTTAGTCACGAAATGTGATCTACCCATGCAAATTAACACAGTCGATGTTTGTTGTGTAGACATCACTGACGTCTTACAAGAGAAAATGTTGGATAATATGTTTACCTGGATCGTCTTGTTTCTCTCTGTTGTTCTTTTTATTCTACATCAATGGAGAAAACCTAATGGAAAAGAACCACCTGGACCCAATGGTTATCCAATCGTCGGAAATATGTTTGATGTTACATTCAAAACACTTCATCTTGACTTGTTCCGGTGGTCTAAAGAGTATGGAGATATTTTCCGGATAAATATCTGTGGCAAAACAATGATAGCGCTAAACTCGTCAGAAGTTATAAGAGAAATGTTCACAAAGGAACCTTCTGCTACGATAACGGCAGCGCGGCCTGCTACATTTTTGGCCAAATATTTCTCAAATTTCTCAGATGTATTTTTCTCGTCTTACGGGAAAATATTGATGCGGCGTAGGAAGTTCCTTCATCAGCTGTTATATATACATGGAGACGATCTTAAAAGTATGGCACAACAAACTGACATTTCATTGTCACACCTGATAGATGACATCAGACATCTAAATGAACAAGCTTGCGATCCCGCCGAATTAATTGAAAAATTCATTCTGGATACACTGCAAAATCTTGTGAGTATTAAGCATTATTATTATTATTATTATTATTATTATTATTATATCAAATTCGACAAAATTTATACCAGAAAACCTAGTGTTAATAAAACTATGATGTCTGATCATTCACCTTTAAATTTAATTTTACAAAAATGTGACAGGTTTGTTTGTTTGTTTGTTTTTTGTTGTTTAACGTCCGACTCAAGAATATTTCACTCATATGGAGACGTCACCCAATGCGGATGAAGGGGTTCAAATGTTGGCCTATGCTCGGCACTTATGGCCATTGAGCAGTGAGGGTTCCTTAACGTGCCGACTCCTACTGTGACACGGGACCTCGAGTTTTACTGTCTCATCCGAAGGACAGGAAATCAACCTGTCGCCGGCGGGACTCGAACTCCCGACCTCACGATCCAGAGTCGGGCGCGCTACCGACTGATCCAGGCTGGCTCTCTGTGACAGGTATTAACTACTAAAAATTAAGTCTTTAGTGACAGATGTTGATGTTTGTAATACTATACGTAATGTGTTGTCTGAACACTAATCTGGGTTAGATATAAATATAGAAAACCAAAAGAAATAAGAGCGGGTTAAATTACTTATCAAAAATGCATCTAGTATATTCTAAACAGAAAAGGCAATTATTGTAAGGCAAAATATTAAGAATATAAAACATCTCAGATGCCTGAGTATAAATCTTTAGGATGTCAAGGACACAGATACAAATGCGGCAAAAATGGACAAACACGGACCTCTGGACACCAAAATGTGGGATAGGTGATATGGAACTAGAAGACGAAATTAAAAGTATTGAAACTAGTCATTCAGGACCCAAGGAAAATTTACTCTCAAAGGTTAGGAATTTACTCATATGAGTAAAATGTTAAAACTCCCGGACCATAAAACGACTTTAGAATTTTCTCAACTGAGGAAAGATTGTCAAGGGGCAGCGTAAATCTCGTACAGGACATATGTCCCAATCTATGTCCCGATTCACTTAAATTTGATGTTTAAACATTATTCTTATCATAATCCATGATTAATTATATAATAACCAATCAAGAGGTATAAAACGCATTAAAAATCAAATAGGCTGCATGTTTTGTGGCATTAACAGGGGAACAGATATTTACATTGTTAAAAAAACATTAAAACCGTCTTGTAAAATGCCAATACATGGCCGATGTCAGTAATGTATACATATAATATGTATAGTGTTTATAATAAACGATATTCAATATACAATTAAATTAGTATAAGTATATTAGATAAGATAAATGACTCGGAACATACACTAGGGCACATGTACCAGACTATATTCACACCATTCCTATTGTTAATGCAAACAAACGTCGTATGACCAAAACAAGCTAACAGAAAAAGAAGTGTTGGTATCCTCAACCTATTTGGCTCAAATAACACGTTGTTTTCGAAAGACAAAGGATTCAATATGTCTGAATCCCAATCCTGAACGATGGCAGACTCAGATACTAACACACATGGGCAGCAAACTACTTAAAAGAAGGAAAGAACTTGATAACGCAATAAAACCACATACAAGGGTTATTCAATTTCTCATTTAATTCTATAGTTGTCTAAGTTGCTTTAACATGAATGTGAGGAGGAATTTAATTTCGTATTTTATCTTTCGTAGATTAATACTACACCGTTATACTAAAGTAATATTTGGCACTGATAACATCATTTCAATTCTAAATTATTCAAACGTTATAACGGTCATCATTTTATAGTGGTTACTCTTAGACGCTCTAAAACGCTATGTAATATTTAAAAAATCTCAGACAGCAAAGTATAAATCAATAGAATGTCCAGGACATAGATAAAATCCGGTAAAAATGGACAAACACAGACCCCTGGAAACCAAGAGGTGAGATCAGGTGCCATGGCGGAGTAAGCATCCCCTGTTGACCGGTCACACCCGACGTGAGTCCACAGTCAAGTCCAATGAAAACGTGAGGAGAGAATCCTCGTCACAAATGGTACAGACGTCTCAACAACCGCCAACAAAATGGCAACTTAACATTTCACTTAGTGAAACAGAGAAATCGCAAACAAGGATATTATACAGACGGTAAAATTTGCGGAATGTTGACAGTAAACGCGGTTTTCGATATCCCTGTTTCAATAATTTGTCAGTGAGTAGTTTACCTCTGCATATGAAATATTCATATGTTGTACACGCACTGGCATATCGGATCATTTATGAAATATAAACTCCATATGCGGGTGACTGAGGGATATCACTACTTAAATGTGGAAAATTTACGATGGGAAAGCCGAAATCGTTGCGTTTGTCGTATAGCTTTGTTGATAATTTCCCGTCTGTGTCTACATTATGTAAAATGTCTAAGTATGAAGCGTGTGTGCTTGATTCTGTTGTATATTTAATTTCTAGTTCCCTGGGATATATTGCATTGGCATATGTATGAAAACTGTAATTATTAATTGACAAAACGTCGTCGATATATCTAAATGTCAAATTAAAGGACACCGCCAACTTTTTTCTTCTTTTGATTCAGCAATTTCTGAATGAAGTCTGCTTCGTATGAATAAAGGAACAGCACAATTGGTTCCCATAGGAATGCCGACAGTTTGTTGAAAGACCACTTCTCCGAACATTACAAATATATTGTCTATTAGAAATTCCAGCATGCTTTTTATATCAACTTTAGTATATTTATGTGTATAATCAGAGTGGTGTTAGACAAAATACGTATCCCGATAGCCAATCAGCTAGATATTTAAATTTTCGGGTACCACTTATAGCTTTTCAAAAAATTGCTAGTTTATGATGCACAAATGCATTGTAGCGAGGTGTGGAACTACATCAAAACAGGTCTTGCTTTTCATAAATTTCCAAAGGTCAAAAAGATAAATTAAAGACAGTTGAGGTCTAGATTTGTAAAAGTATTACACATTTCAAATATGTCCTGTTTCAGATGTAGCTTATGAACGGGCATGTTTAAATACCTAACAATGGATGATTGTAATCCCTAATACATTATTATAAAAAAAATGAACCGAAATAAAGTAAATAAATAGATAAATAAATAAAATAAATAGAAAAATTAATTAATATATCATATGAGCTGTGTGTTATGCATCTTCATAACAGATTACATAAATATTATACAATTATTGACTTTGGTTGAGGGTTACTTAAAGATATATCAGTCCAAAGACGTATGACATTGATCAAGGCAAAGCCGAGGTTGATATAATGTTTTTGGGCTGATAAATCGCTATGTCAACCGGAACTAAAGTCATTAATTGTTTTATTATATGACTATTTCAAAATTTCGAAACAAAAAACAATCTCAGTTCAAACGCAACTAACTCCTGCACAGACCAATTATCAAAATCTTTAGGCTGTCCTTTTTCATGAATGACTACGAGCGACAGTTAAATGAGAGCCGGTTTTTCATTGGTTTACGCATTTGATTCATCCAATCATATACTTTTACACAAATCGAATGAGAATATGGAAGCACGAGAGGCGACATAACATTCCATGGCCATACGGACTGTCGAATAAATGAAAGTAGCCCTTCTACGATTAATATTCGGATTTGTCAATAAATATTCTCATAGTCACAACCAATCAGTGGACGGAAAGTCAACAAGTCATATAATAATATATATGTAGCGTGTATATTAAAGCCTAGCGGCGATTTGATCAGCTAAGGTGCAGCAAACTGAACTACTTTTTTCACCACATACGCAGACTTAATTCATTTGAAGATTGGCAATGACGTCATTTCATTCATCTGATGATTGGCGATGACGTCGCTTGGTGTTTCTGGCGTCACTTGAACTTGAATGGGGACAATCGAACAAATCTTATTGTGTAGATAATTTTAAAATTGTATTGTATTCAACTTGGCAATTTTGTTAATTTCAACATCTGATAAATTATGCTTAGATGTAATAATAATTTAAAATATAGGCTAAATGTATTTTTCAAATATAAGCAATATTTACAATATGTCTTGTGCACTTATTTCTGCGCAAGTATTTTACCTATTTGGAACAATTTGGTCAACTCGACAGAAACGAAAATAGAGATTCTCATCCCTAGTCATCAGAAAATGTCATTTATATCGCATATATATGATAAAAAGGATCTGTCACGATTTTCCATTTATATCACATTTATGATACTCGTTAAGCATTTTTCATTGTACATTCAGTTTTAATAGAACTTAAAAGAACAGTGGTCAACATTTCTGCTGAGCAAAACGGTGGATCTCTCTCTCTCTCTCTCTCTCTCTCTCTCTCTCTCTCTCTCTCTCTCTCTCTCTCTCTCTCTCTCATAATCCTGTCATAGACAAATAGGTGAATTAAAAACTGCATATACCCAAAGGATCTTATACTCTTAATGGAGTGTTTATTATCCGAGAGAGATTTTAAAATAACGAAGTTTTGAAACGTCTTTAATTTATCGTAGATTTTACTGCAATATTGATCATTGATATGGCGATGAATGGTTCGAATTTTAGGTGACTTGTTTTCTTGTGTTGTTTAATATTTTAAGTTAATATCATTAATTAATCTTCAACACACGTTTACCTTCCTCAAATGCATTTCAAAGAATTTGTCACATAACATACGACCGTTCGGTAGTCCTATTGATAATAAGTTTATTACAAATGTCCGCTATTCTAAGTCTAGCGTTTTATTTTACGTGTCGTCTCACTGTGAGTGATTCCCCGACATCATTGTGGATACAAAAATGTAGGTGCCGAAATGACGACATTGTGGGGGTATCTATGGGCGACTAACGCGAGTATACTCTTTGTGCTGAGAGTATACTCTCGAAGCTTAGTGCGTGATAGAATCTTTTACACGAGTAAAGAGAGTATACATCACCTCCTTACGAGAGTAACAAGAACAAGTGACGTCACGATCATGGCGAGGAAAGTTGACTCCAGTATAATTTAATAGGAAAAAGGGAATTACATGCAGAGTCTGAAATTAAAATAAATCAGTATTTAATAAATATGTGTATTGAGATCAACTAACCAAAAAGATTGAAAATGTATTGATATTACGTGTATACAAATTACAAAAGTTTAGCTGAATTTTTTTATTTAAAGATCAAGTACCTTCAAATAATTTTTCAATAAAATTGAAGGTAATACACTGTTTGTGTTTCAGTTAATCGGTGAAATACCCGAAAGGAAAATAGAATTCCAAACACGTGTGAAAGAGATGAACCTCAGCATCATTGAAATTGGAACACCGGGTGTCGATGCTTTGTATGGGATGTTTCCCTTTCTACGGTTTACGTCACTTCCGGGTGCAAGGGCTTACAGAAGATGTGTAGAGAATCGGGATGGATTGTTAAAATTACTCGAAAGCTTAACGGTAACTTTTAATCTCATGCTTAAAAATTGTTTTGAAATGTTTTAGTCAATAAAGAAAACATAAATGTTGTAAAATCTATATTTCTTTACCTGGATAAGTTTAAATGTAGGCAATAAAGCATTACGACATTAAAATCACACTGACATGAGTTATCAATCCTACTTTTCATCATATACGGGTATCCAGAGAGGAATAAAACGTTTTTTTCATATCCAAAAAGTCGAACCAGTCGTATCATTACCAACATTTTACGCCACTCCACCCAGTTAAAGAAATGTAACTATACCAAAGTTATAACAACGGCATAATATTTAAAGTGATTTACGTAAATGTAGAATACCGAGCAGAAACACGATTTGATCAGGTGAATTTAGGGAATAAGCAAACTTTGTTGAAATAAGCAAGGATTCGTTCGTCACTTATTTCATTTAGATTTGACTGTGGGACTGATGTGACCAAGCGGATGCTTACACCTCCATGGCACCTGATCCAACCCCTTGATTTCATATATATATATATATATATATATATATATATATATATATATATATATATATATATATATATATATATATATATATATATATATATATATAGTTTAATAGTGAACCCTCTTTACAACGACCATGTTTGTTCCCATGTAGGAATGACGTTATAGCAAATTTGTGTTGGGTATTTCATAATTGGCTCCCTTGAGTATCTTTTACGCATATATTTGTATATGTAAATAAATAAACTTAAAACAACATTAAAATCTCTATGTAAATATATAAATAAAATTTATACAAGTTAACCTTGTTAACATCGATGCACAATTATTTTTTCATTAAATCGGTCATAAATCGATGATGTCGTAAAATGCATGAATCATGTACAAAATGCCGGAATGTAATAGTATATCTCTAGATTCCGATTTAGACACTTCATTGCTAAAATAAAAAATGCAGAGATTGCTGAAACAATTCTCTTAAAAATGCGTTTCATAAATAAAGTTTTAGTAAAATGTCTACTGCTATCGCAAGTACTGAAATAATTTAAAGATCCGCTATTGTAACCACATTGGAACGAACATGTGTCCTAGCAGAACTTGGCAACTATGTGCATTTTTATTCTTTATTTATCAAACTTATTTTTTTCAATTTGTATCCAGCTTGTATTTCCCTTCCTGTCGGTTCAGTTCAAACGAAACCTACTGATGGTTTATAAACATTAGGCCTACTGACGTACAGGTAAGGATGATTCAAGCGCTAATTGTTGACACCTAGGCCATCACCTATCAGTGGAAAGTAGAAAACAATAGACGGTTTAATTGTTTTATTGGCAATTATTTTTACCTATGAACTCAACCGTGAACAAAATCAAGAATAATAGCAATAGCCAGATCATCTGGTGTGTTCTATGTTACGTCGTTGTAAATAGTTTATTTACACTGAGTTTTGTACATTTGTTCCCGGAATCTAATGTCGGAGTCGGATACCGAATATTCCGTTGTAATGAGTACTTTTTATGTACATGTACGTTTGTTGCCGAGCAATTCTTGTCGGATACCGAATATTCCGTTATAATGAATGACGTTGTAAAGTAAAATTAAAGAAGTACCAATCAATAATCAAATACTCAAGTCCATTATAACACGACAGATTAAATGTCCAAATGGTCTCAAAATGAAGAACAATTACGAATTCCAAACGGCATAACACCAGGTGTCCGGAAGGAGTCAGCGTCGTCTGATGGCATGCCACACCCTTCGCAAATGTTCCATGGAAACCTTTAGTTCGATGAAAGGGTCAAATACGGTAAAAAGGTCAAGTTTGGTGAAAGGCATGATTGGTGAAACGGTGTCATTGTCTGTGGCCGTGATCCAGAATACCTTCTAATATCTCTGAGAGGGGGACTTCACAATGTTTAAAACGATCCCCGTATCGACCATAAAACTTCTTAAACGACGACTCCAAGCGTTCAACAATGTAACCTTGTGTAAGTAGTTTATTGGCTAGTCGTTTAGCTCTCAGAATAAAACATTCATGAGAAGAGCATGCCCTGGCATATCGTATAAGTTGTGAATTGAAAACACCATAGGCAGGAGAAAATGGAATGTTACTACTTAGAAACGGGAAGTTTGTGATATGGAATTGAAATCGTCTCGTTTGTCATAGAGGGATGTGTGAAGTTGACCGTCTTTTCCAATCGACTGGAGTAAATCTAGGTTAGAAGCAATTGTGTTGCTCTCTGTCGTCTCATTGATCTCTAGCGCAACAAGATACATCTGACTGAGGTTATTCTGAAATTCTGAATTATTTATGGACAGAACATCGTCGGTATACGTTGTAGTAAAATTGTACCGAAATGCTGTTTGTTTCCTTTGGAGAGCAGAGACTTTAACGTATGCCACATCACAAAACACGTTTTAGTTTTATCAACTTACATTGCAACACGTGTTTCGCGTTACAAATGGTAGTCAGGCAATGATCATCAACAGAAATGTATTGAATATATACCATGAATCCCATAGTGGTAAAGTAAATACATGTATAAGCAGTTGATGAAATATATAAGACAGCACTCATGCATAAAGCTTAATGCAAAGAATAAACATAATTAGTTAATCTAATGAGAAGGCTACTCCTCTTGCATAAGATTATATGAAATGTGTGGGTTAGGTTCTGTTAATAATGGCTTGAATTTATCAATAAAATTATTTTACTTGACATCCTGAATATTATTACTTTGGTATCTGAATTTTTTTATATTGACATATTACCAAGTAATTTGTATATTTTATGTCAACCATCATGTCGCATTTATCAGTACATTTATTATTGTAATTCACGAATAAAACGTTGATAATTTGATATCAAAATAATTAATAACAGTTTTTCAGTTTTAAACACAATAAAAAAAACATTATATGACAATAGGTTATCCTTTACATAAACCAGTTTTCATGCAAATCTACATATATTTGGTGAATTTATCATTGTTAATATATTCATTGATAGAAAAAACGCAATGATTTGAACTAAATATTGACACCACATTTTAATGAAATTTTGTCTTGTGATAAAAATCAAGAATCTAAATGTAAAGTAATGTCTTTCATCATTTTATTATTTACTCAGCAAAACGACACAGAGCAACATTCAATATACCAGAATATGAAAAAAGTTCTACAGGATGAAAATGCGTCTGAATGGTTTTCTGAAGAATCTATGTCATCAATGATTGTATTAGACATCGTCTCTGCAGGTCTATCTATCTATCTATCTATCTATCTATCTATATATATATATATAAATATATATATATATATATATATATATATATATATATATATATATATATATATATATATATATATATATATATATATATATATATATAAGGAGTAAGGCTTATTTGAGTTAATAGTGCCCTGCCCGGCATATCACCAAGATATAAAGAACGACAAAATCACTCCATCTACCAAGGATTTATATTTGCACCAGAATTGGCGAGCTTAGTAGGGCAAAGAAGATGTTGGTAACATTTGATCAAACATTTATAAGTCCGAGAACAATAAAATGCCAGCAGAATATTCCTCTTTTCATGCAAGTTTACATGTTGTGATCTTCCTTTGTACCAAAATTCATCAAAATTCCGGATAGACATGTTCACCCACATCACTGGAGAAAATATCGGTTTATATCGGTAAAATTATCAAAATGAGCTAGACTGCGTTTCCTGGGAAAACTAGGTTTTAAAACGTAAGAAATCACGTTAATGAATTAATCTTATTTTGGCGCAGTCAAACCTATTTTTTTCTGAATAAAACCTTATTTTTCTCCAGTTATTGTGGGTTACGAGAAAAACTAGGATTAAATGGAGAAAAACTGGGTTTAACTTCTAACCAACATTAACTGAGAAAAACTGAGGTTTTACTCCTTTTTAATGTAATGTTTCCGTGCAAACTGAAACAAGAGGCCATAGGCCACATCACGCACCTGAACTGTGTCGGTATCTTACAAATATGGAAATCTCAAATCATTTTAACACTCCTTAGGAGTGGAGAAGACTTAAAATGAATTAAACTGGCAAAACTGGGAAATATGTCAAAACATGTAAAAACTTAGTTTTCCAATTTATTTAAAAAAAAACCAGGAAATTGAATCCTGCATCCATTAAAATCACTCAGATGCAATTAGTTTTTCTATCAATGCAGCAGTTCTGGAGAAGATTTTTAAAGAGGGTAGCTTCTGGGTATGTGTTGCCGAATCCTGGATCAACCCCTAGGCCGATCGGTGCGAGATTAACAACCTTGGTAGAGGACATTGAGTCCTTACTTCCTACAAAGTTTCATCAACATCCCTTCCGGGGTATGGGCAATCATTAGAAAAAAGTGGGAAATTGCTTCCCCCCTTCATTTTTGCAGTCTTTAAAAATTCATAAAAAATTCAAAAAAATAAATTTCAGCAAATTTCTTTCAGGAAAGCATTCATCTACCAAATCACAGGTAAAACACATAAAATGAACATAATGAATAATAGGGAGAAAATCAAAGAAATCAGAGGTAGAGGACCTTAGGTACCTGCTTCCTATAAAGTTTCACCAAAATCCCTTCAGTGGTTTTGAAGGAGAAATAAAAAATGTTAAAAGTTTACAGACAGAAGGACAGACGGGCAGACAGACAACGGACAAAGGCAATCGGAAAAGCTCACTTGAGCCTTCGGTTCAGGTGAGCGAAAAATCTAGATTCATCGCAAGAATAGCGTGATTGTGATTTTGACGTGCTTAATCAATTAAACCTAGTGTTTTAGCAATCAGCATCAACTGGAGAAATAAAAAAGATTTAAATGAGAAAAACTAGGTTTAATTTAGAAAAATTAAGTTTACTGCACCTAATTCACATACATGAATAAAATCTTAGTTTTCCTGGTGAAAAACTTATTTTAACTGAGACAAAGCTAGATTTAACTGCACCACAATTACATTAATAAGTGATGAGTGTTAATGTTATCTGACGCCGTTAAATCTAGTTTTTCTCCATTTAATGTGGGTTATCAGAAAAACTGGAGAAAAACTAGAATTAACTCCTAACCCATATTAACTGACAAAAAATAGGTTTAACACTTTTAATGTAATGTTTCCGTGCAAATCATGTCAATATATCTGTTTTTCAGTATATATTTTCGTTTAATCTGTAAGTATTTTACTGTGGACTCAACGGTCAACAGGGGATGCTTACTCTTTCATGGTACCTAATCCCACCTCTGGATTTCCAGAGATCGTGCTTGTCCAGTATTCGAAAGATTTGTATATGTATCCTGAACATCCTAAAGATTCATTCTTTGATATCTGTGATTTTATACATTATAGTATTTTCTCATTCCCGTACTACTTAAATCAAGGTACAATTTCAAACAATGTGATAAATTTATATTTAAAAAAAATCATTATAAAGTATCTCTATACGTTTTAGGGTACAGCACGACCACGAATACTCTGATGGCACTAATTCGAATACTACTGAGTGCTCCTGACGTACAGAAAAAAACACAAGATGAAGTTGATGTCATTATTGGTCAGGACAGAAAACCAGCACTCACAGATAGATATGTCATGCCGTATACAGAGGCAGTAGTACTAGAATGTCTTCGTTATATTTCCAGTACACCATTAGCAGGGCTTCATGCAACCTCAGAGGATATAAAATTCCGGAATTACCATATACCTAAAGGAACAACAGTAAATATATATTTTCACGACATGTTCTTCTCGTCCTTATATGATACTTTTCAAACGTTGAAGCTAATCTTTCTGTAGCTTACACTCGGTGTTTCTTGCAAAACTCTTGCCGTCACTATATTTTGAAGTATCCAAGACCCAGATTGTGGCATAGACACACAGGATTGCCTCATAGGGTAACAAAGATTCAAGTTTCATTCACATCTGGAATCCGTAACACAAGTTATCATCTGTAAACCAAAATATGGCTATGTCTATTTTTAGCATTAGTGACCTTCATAGTTTATCAAACACAGCCCACACGTGTAAAAAATTTCATCCATATAAGGCGTCCCTTGCTCAAGACATCATTTGGAAACAAACTGAGGCTAAAACTGTCTATTTCAGCATGTCACCTTATCTGCACTTTTGACCCAATATCAGTCCCACACTAGACCTCCTCATAAGCTAAGATAATACCAAGCTGCAATCAAATCTTTCAACCTCAAGTTATCATCTAGAAATAAACTATAGCTATATATGTCTACATATTATTTTTTAGCAATCATGACCTTCTTGGTTGATCTTTTGACCTCTTATATAATCTCACACTTGACAGCCTCAATCAAATATAGCGCATTGTGTATCATGATTTGTTCATATCTGACATCTGTGAGTCAATTCATCATCAAAATAAAATCATACATATCTTTGTTTTTTTTATTTATTTATTTTAGAAATGATGACTTTCGTAGTTGACTTTTTGACCTCATAGACAATCCCACGCTAGACCCCTCATAATCTAATATAACACAGCGTTTTACCAATGGCTAGCATCTTCAAGGCAAATCGTAGACTTGACATTTTTTCAAATGTTGCAATAGGAGTAAAAACACCATTGAGATACAATGTAACTCAAATTCAACTTTGACTTCTTTTGTTATTTAAATTCATCAAAATGTAACACACATCTGCAATTTCTTCTTAATTTCTATTTTCCAGATAATATCAAATCAATGGGCGGCACATCATAACGATAAAGAATGGGAACGGCCGTTTGAATTTGAACCGAGCAGATTTCTCACTATGGACGGGGAAATTATCACCACTGATCACCCAACAAGAAAGAAGTGCGTATTCAACAAATTTAATATATCTTGGAATATATTATCTCTATTGTAAGATTCACAATATATAGACATTCATCTTGCAAGTCTGTTGGTGTTGATATCTTGTCGTATCGACTTGGTATTTTTTATCATGTTAACCGTATTTTCCAGATGGAGGGGGGGGGGGGGCTAGCTCCATGGCAGACTGGTTAAGGCATCGCGCTTTGAACTTCTGGTAGGCCCAGGATCGAGCCCTGCTGGAGCCTAAGCTGATTTTTGTGAAAGTGTGCGACAGTTTTCTTTCGGAAGGCCGGTGGCCGCTTTTCTGGTAAATTGTAACTGGGTTCTTTCCCCACCATTAAAACTTGCCACAACCATAAAAAACCTCAAAATTCAAAACGAGTATTCCATATAATTGCTTTTTACATTTTTCATATAAAAATCGCAGATGCCAAAGAATAAATCATTTGGATGTCCAGGATAAAAAAGCACAAATCTGGTAAAAAATACACTGATCTCTTGAAATCAAGGGGTGGTATCAGGCTACTTGAGGTGTAAACATCCACTGTCGACCGGTCACACCCGCCGTGAGTTCACATTCAAATAATATGTGAGGAATGAATCCTCGTCATAATTGGTATACACGTCTCAACAACCACCATCGAACACCAGGTAACTTAACATTTCACTTAGTGAAACATAGTAATCGCAAACAAGACTATTATACCGAGCGTAAACTTTGCGGAACGTTGACATCAAAGGCGATTTTCGATATCCCTGTGTCAATAATTTGTCAGCGAGTAGTTTACCTCTGTATAAGAATTGTTCATATCTTGAACACGCCCTAAAATATCGGATCATTTGTGAAATATAAACTCCACACGCTGGTGATTGTGGGATATTACTATTTAAATGTGGAAATTTTAGAATGGGAAAGCAGATATCGTTGCGTTTGTCATATAGCTTAGTTGTTAATTTCCCGTCAGTGTTTATAGTAAGTAAAATGCCTAAAAATGAAGCGTGTGTGCTTTATTCTGTTGTATCTTTAATTTCCAGTTCTCTCGGATTTATTGCATTGATATACAATGTATATAAATATATATATGATATCACTTTCCTTTTTAGAAAATGTATTCAAAATTGGGAGCTCAACTGATGAAGTCTAATTGACAGAAACGATCGACTTGAGCATTTTAAGTTTGGTAATATGTTTATAATATGCATGTATATATATATATATATATATAATATATATATATATATATAATATATATATATATATATATATATATATATATATATATATATATATATGTATATATATATATATATTTGAAAATTGGCATTATTATTTGACAAAACGTCGTCGATATATCTAATATAATTGTTTTATTTTAATATTATTATTCAGATCTATACCGTTCGGAATTGGGAAACGTTCATGTATTGGAGAAGTCTTCGCTAAGACAAGAATTTTTCTTTTTATCTCTACACTGATGCAGTCATACACAGTGTGCCCGGTACATGGTGAAGTTCCACCGATGTTAGACGTCTACGATATGTTACCTGGTGGTGTTCAGCGTCCACCAGATTTTACCTGTAAATTTGTAAAAAGAGCATCTTGTATCTAGAATTATCACCTCAATGTCGTATAGTTCAATTCACAGAAGTCGATTCGATTATAAGCATTTCATTTCAATTACCCAAAAATGCTGCTGTGATTGTACCATTTATCGTAATATATATTACTAATACTAACGTTACTAAACTAGTGTTAACAAAACTAAAATCAACTTCATGAAATGGTTGCTACCTGTTTAACCATTCAATGACATGTTGTGTACGTATGTCCAATCAGTCTTTTGATATTCTGAAATATAAAAATTTCAGATACCAAAGTATAAATCAATAGAATGTCCAGGACGTAGATACAAATCCGGTAAAAATGAACAAACACGGACCTCTGGAAACCAAGAGGTGGGATCAGGTGCCATGGAGGAGTAAGCATCCCCTGTCGACCGGTCACACCCGCCGTGAGTAACGGAGGCAATGAATTCAGATATTGGAAATGGACTATTAATGTTTTGAAAAAGAAATATTTAAACGGTGATATTTTAATCGGCAAATAGAAATCTTAAACTATACATCTTAGTCAAGATCGATAATTTAAAAAAAAGTCAAATACATGTATGTAAAAAATATAAAGAATATTGATGCAAATTATTTGTATGTTCATGTCCTTATGAAATCTACCTATTTACTTCTAATGTTGGACATGTAAACCGCCACAACGAAATGCCGAACCAATTTACCGGTATTTTTAACGATAGAACATGTTACTTATCACATACTTATAATTATTGGACAGTAAACAAGAAGATAGGTTTGTATTATTGTAATAACAATAATATTGCGCATCTTAGAGGCAACCCAAGTTATTGCCTAGCACAAAAGATAAGGAAAGCGTTTAACCACATAAACAAAAGGATGAAATGCAATGCTGGGAGAGACATAAATGTGAATGAAAGTATGGTTGATATAAGGTGATGCATCGTACTGATGTATGCGTGCTGAAAAGTCATAGATGGGGTGCGAAATTATGGGTTTTAGTGGCATCAGCTTGCATCCTAAATTTAGAATAATAATAATAATAATAATAATAATAATAATAACTAGAGCTGAGCTTTTTGCTGAAGCAAAAAGGGGTCATCCGACCATAGCTGTGGCTACAGCTTTGATACAGCTTCAGCTGAGCAACAGAGCAATGCTCAGAAGCTGTGACCCTGAGACCGAAGTCCGATCCTCAAAGAATTGTTGATATTTTGAGCTATTTTGAGCTGAAATGTTAAAAATGAGCTGTGACCTTGACTTTTGATCGGATGACCTTGAAATTTGACACACATGTTCATTAGATAATTCCCTACAAATCATCAACATTAATCTATATAAAAAAGTTCTGTAGTTTTTTAGCTATTTTGAGTTGAAATTTTCAATTTTAGCTGTGACCTTGACCTATCATCGGATGACCTTGAAACTTCACACATTTATTCTTCAGCTTATTCCCTACAAATCATCAACACTAACCTGTATATAACAGTTCTATAGTTTTTGAGCTATTTTGAGTTGAAATTTTCAATTTGAGCTGGGACCTTGACCTTTTATCGGATGACCTTGAAACTTCACACATATATTCTACAGCTCATTCCCTACAAATCATCAACACTAGCCTATATATAAAAGTTCTATAGTTTTTGAGCTATTTTCAGTTGAAATTTTTTAATTTTGGCTGTGACCTTGACCTTTGATCGGATGACCTTGAAACTTCACACATGTGTTTTTTTCAGCTCATTCCCTACAAATCATCAACACCTAACATAGATATAAAAGTTCTATAGTTTTTGAGCTATTTTGAGTTGAAATTTTTCAATTTGAGCTATGACCTTGACCTTTCATCAGATGACCTTGAAACTTCACACATATATTTTTCAGTTCATTCCCTACAAATCATCAACACTAACTTATATATAAAAGTTCTATAGTTTTTTAGCTATTTTGAGTTGAAATTTTCAATTTTAGCTGTGACCTTGACCTATCATCGGATGACCTTGAAACTTCACACATTTATTCTTCAGCTTATTCCCTACAAATCATCAACACTAACCTGTATATAACAGTTCTATAGTTTTTGAGCTATTTTTGAGTTGAAATTTTCAATTTGAGCTGGGACCTTGACCTTTTATCGGATGACCTTGAAACTTCACACATATATTCTACAGCTCATTCCCTACAAATCATCAACACTAGCCTATATATAAAAGTTCTATAGTTTTTGAGCTATTTTGAGTTGAAATTTTTAATTTAAGCTGTGACCTTGACCTTTGATCGGATGACCTTGAAACTTCACACATGTGTTTTTCAGCTCATTCCCTACAAATCATCAACACTAACATAGATATAAAAGTTCTATAGTTTTTGAGCTATTTTGAGTTGAAATTTTCAATTTGAGCTATGACCTTGACCTTTCATCAGATGACCTTGAAACTTCACACATATATTTTTCAGTTCATTCCCTACAAATCATCAACACTAACTTATATATAAAAGTTCTATAGTTTTTGAGCTATTTTGAGTTGAAATTTTCAATTTGAGCTGTGACCTTGAATTTTCATCGGATGACCTTGAAACTTCACACATGTGTTCTTCAGCTCATTCCCTACAAATCTTCAACACTAACATATATATAAAAGTTCTATAGTTTTTGAGCTATTTTGAGTTGAAATTTTCAATTTGATCTGTGACCTTGACCTTTGATCCAACGACCTTGAAACTTCACACATAAGTTCTTCAGTCAATTCCCTACAAATCCTAATCAATAACATCTATATATAAAAGTTCTTTAGTTTTTGAGCTATTTTGAGTTGAAATTTTAACAAAATTTTCAAATATGCCTGTGACCTTGACCCTTGATCCAACAACCTTGAAACTTCACACAAATATTCTTGGCGTCATTGTCTATAGATATCTGTCGCCATCTAAATTTCCGGGGAGGGAAAGTTTTGAGCTATTTGAAGATGAAATTTTAACTGAATTTTCAAACTAAGGTGTGACCTTGACCTTTGATCCGATGACCCTGAAACTTCACAGAAATATTTGTCAGCAAATTACCCACAAATCGCTAACAATGACATATATATAAAAGTTTCGTACTTCTTAAGCTATTTTCAGTTGAAATTTCAACTGAATTTTTAAACTGAGCTACGACCTTGAGTTTTGATCAGATGACCTTGAAACTTCACACAAATATTTTTCAGTCAATTCCCTACAAATCCTAAACTATAACATGTATATAAAAGTTCTATAGTTTTTGAGCTATTTTGAGTTGAAATTTTCAATTTGAGCTGGGACCTTGACCTTTTATCGGATGACCTTGAAACTTCACACATATATTCTACAGCTCATTCCCTACAAATCATCAACACTAGCCTATATATAAAAGTTCTATAGTTTTTGAGCTATTTTGAGTTGAAAATTTTAATTTAAGCTGTGACCTTGACCTTTGATCGGATGACCTTGAAACTTCACACATGTGTTTTTCAGCTCATTCCCTACAAATCATCAACACTAACATAGATATAAAAGTTCTATAGTTTTTGAGCTATTTTGAGTTGAAATTTTCAATTGAGCTATGACCTTGACCTTTCATCAGATGACCTTGAAACTTCACACATATATTTTTCAGTTCATTCCCTACAAATCATCAACACTAACTTATATATAAAAGTTCTACAGTTTTTGAGCTATTTTGAGTTGAAATTTTCAATTTGAGCTGTGACCTTGACCTTTGATCCAACGACCTTGAAACTTCACACATAAGTTCTTCAGTCAATTCCCTACAAATCCTAAACAATAACATGTATATAAAAGTTCTTTAGTTTTTGAGCTATTTTGAGTTGAAATTTTAACAAAATTTTCAAATATGCCTGTGACCTTGACCCTTGATCCAACAACCTTGAAACTGCACACAAATATTCTTGGCGTCATTGTCTATAGATATCTGTCGCCATCTAAATTTCCAGGGAGGGAAAGTTTTGAGCTATTTGAAGATGAAATTTTAACTGAATTTTCAAACTAAGGTGTGACCTTGACCTTTGATCCGATGACCCTGAAACTTCACAGAAATATTTTTCAGCAAATTACCCACAAATCGCTAACAATGACATATATATAAAAGTTTCGTTCTTCTTAAGCTATTTTCAGTTGAAATTTCAACTGAATTTTTAAACTAAGCTACGACCTTGAGTTTTACTCAGATGACCTTGAAACTTCACACAAATATTTTTCAGTCAATTCCCTACAAATCCTAAACTATAACATGTATATAAAAGTTCTATAGTTTTTGAGCTATTTTGAGTTGAAATTTTAAGAAAATTTTCAAATATGTCTATGACCTTGACCTTTGATCCAACGACCTTGAAACTTCACATATGTTTTCTACATTATATTTCCTACAAATCTTCAACAATAACATATATATAAAACTTTCATAGTTTTTAAGCTATTTTGAGTTGAAATTTTAACTGAATTTTCAAATATACCTGTGACCTTGACATTTGATCCGATTACCTTGAAACTTCACACAAATATTTTTCAGTATAATACCTACAAATCTTCAACAGTAACATGTATATAAAAGTTCAATAATTTTTTAGCTATTTTCAGTTGAAATTTTTACTGAATTTTCAAAATGAGCTGTGACCTTGACCTCCTATCTGATGACCTTGACACTTCTACCAAATATTTTTCAAGTCATTTGCCACAATTCATCCATGTAGATGTCTATACTAAAGTCTCATAGTTTAAGAGATATTCAGACTTGAAAATTTTGAATTACTCTGTGACCTTGACCTTTAATCATGTGACCTTGAAATTTTTTCAGCTTGTGTAACTTGTGAACGTGAACAACTTTCTCATGCATATGTTAGTACAAAAAGTGCTTAGTTTCTGAGATATTTTGAAATTAATATGATTTTTAGCATCAAAATTGACCCCCTAATATTCAGCCCCTAGCGAGCATTTTTCAGGGGTCACTTAGATGAAATTTGAAACCGATGTGCACAACTACACACATTGGCCTTCCAGAAAATCTAAATAGATTTACTCTAGCTTCAGTAGTTACTGAGGAAATTGTGTCACAAAATCAGTCAAAAAAAAAAGAAAAAGGGAGATAACTCGAGAACAGAAGGGAAATTCAAAAAAATGAAAAAAACGGCCCCAGATATTTTGAAGTTCTAAAAGACCTGAAAATTTGAGCGAAATCGGTCCAGCCGTTTTTGAGCTATGCTTGCACAAAGTTTTTGGGTAAAAGAAAAATAAAAATAATAATAATAATATTCACAATAACAATAGGGTCATCCGACCTGAAGTCGGATGACCCTAATAATAATGATAATAATAATAATAATAATAATAATTATTATTATTATTATTATTATTATTATTATTATTATTATTATTTTGTCAAATTCACATGCTTGTATTCTATGTTTACTATAGTTGCTTATCAACTTAAGGTTAAAAATAATATTTCATAATATTCTATCTAGTTAAAACAACGAAACTAACCTTGTGTGAAAATAAAACATTTTTATCATTTCGTTTAGTTTTGATGGCATTAACGTAACATTACCAGGTTATTACCTTAGGATATCATATCTATAATCAGAAACACAATATTTAGGTCAAAGATAGAGCTGACTGCAAATGCATTTAAACTGCAGAGTTATACAATTTAGTGCGACACGAAATGTTAATCTGATGAAAACATGATATATGTGTAGAAATCCTTAATAAATCAACTATGCTAAACCAGTAAACAAGATGTTGGATCGTATATCTATCCTGATCGTCCTCTCTCTGTCTCTCTCTCTCCCAAGAGCCATTCACTTCAGTAAATCACGAGATGTACGTTAAAGCGATATAAGCTATCACAATGATTATCTTTGTCCCCTGACATATAGTCGAGAATATGATAAGATTTGTGTTCAAATACATCATCAAATACGTAAAACGTCGTAAAAGATCTTCTTTTCAAAGTTATTTGTTTGATTAGAATTTAAGTTTTCCCTAACTTTAAAACATCCAGCTGTATTTCCGTTTGCAATGACCTTTCAGGTAAACTTTTTTGCCATATCAAATGTACTTCGCAATTTGGTCAGGAGATCTCGGTCCTTTACACGCTCGGACTATATTAATGCTTATGTGTTTTATATTTATTTTTAAAATACAGGACTTGATTTTTATTGGGAAGTGCATGTATTATGTAAAATATATGCCTTCAACGCTATTTTAAATACCTGAAGATAATTAGATGAATATATAAACAAATATATCAGGTCACTAAAAGACAATTTTCCGATCTTTAATGTTACCCTGAATGCTGACGTTGACAAAATTAAAACAATATGACTGTGAAAAGTATGCGGTCCTCATGTTTTACAATCATGCTGCCATGTCCAGTGGACTTGGGTAGTTCATGATCATATGTGTCAAGAATGATAAACCCCAGAATGCGATAGGATGAGTTTAAAATGTGTCGAGATCACCAGATTTACCCGGCACGTGGACAATTTCAGAAACGAATGTTTTGAAACGATGAAATAGACAAACTTTGCCTGATTTAGGTATGAAATGACGATGTATGAAAATAAACGCAAAGGGTAATAAGAAAAGAATGTATATTAATTGCAAATAGCGCGTGTTTATTGGTCACTCTGTAATCTTCGTAAAAATATTACAGAAGTTAATTTGCAATGGTCATAGTATGGTGGACAAAAAAAAGAAGATATTACGGGTTACATTTAGCAAAACTGTTGCAATTTTACACATGTATTTGCTATTCTAACCACCAGTCTCTTTTGAATATATATGAGATAGAATGTCACATAAAATGGGCATATAAATTTTTTCACCTACGACAGCTCATGTTGCTTTCAGACTTGTAAAGTTTATTTGTTAAGAAATTCTTAAAGCATCACCTACGTCTTACCAGTAAACAAGATGTTCGATAATATGTTTACCGTAGTGGTGTTGTTTCTCTCTGTTATCTTGTTCATTCTACATCAATGAAGAAAACATAGTCGCAAAATATTTTTTAATGTTACACTCGAAACACCTCTTGATTTGTACCGGAGGTCTAAAGTGTAAGGAGTAATTTTCCAGGTGAATATTTGTGGCAAGAATATGATAGCACTGAACTCGTCAGAAGTTATGAGAAATGTTCTCAACGGAACCTTATGCTACGATAACGGCAGCGCGGCCATTTATATATTTGACTCAATATATCTCAAATTTTTCAGATGTATTTTTCTTGTCTGATAAAAAATAATGATGCAGAATAGGAAGTTCTTACATCAGCTGTTGCATATGTATCACAGTGCTTATTTCACATTTTAGACTGAAAATTATATTTTGTGATATTTGGACATTTTATCTAAAAGTGATAATGTGACACAATGAGAAAACAAGATCGTATAGTTTTATACATATAACTGTTTTAAATTGTCGCTTGAGAACAAGAAAGTATATCTAATTTGTTACAATAAATGATATCAGTAAACTTAGTACTTTGCTGTGTTTTCTAAAAAAAATAAATCGATAAAATAATTTCAAATTTCTCTTTAAATATATATTCCATTGCTTAAATAAAAGTTTTAACATTTAAGAATTACACTGTCCATAAATTTCAATAATAAAATTGTTCATAAGATCAGTCACAAATCCTGGCCAAGTTGATGTTCCCCGTAGTGCAGACTTTGGTGGTAACGATGTAATGGTGAAATCCGGAGCGTCTTATTTTTGTTAAGCATCCTCTTGTATAAAAACCCTTCAATTTCCTGCTAATCACTGGTTGAGACTTACTGTTATTTCTTTTTGTAGTTCTTACGATCATGACCTTATTTAAACAATCTTCTATTATTTTATTCACTTTTTTCTGATCCTTTGTTAAAAATGAGTGACCGGTCATGATATTTGTAACACATTTTCGGTCTTCGATTAACACACATTTTATACTGACATTCTGTTTCTTTCCGTGTCCTTGTTTAGCAACTTGGTAGCTTGCCAAGGTAATGTTTCATATAATGTTGTATATTGCTCAGGTAAGCAATATTTATGCTGATCTGTGTAACTTGAATAAAAGTAACTTGAATAAAACATAACTTCGCATCAAGTGTGTTACATTTTCAATTCAGTGTCTAATTACAAACATACATAATCTTATTTTTTCCACTATTAGATATAAAATATATAAAAAGCGCAGATAACAAAGTATAAATCTTTCGGATGTTCGGGACATAGACATAAATCTGGTAGAAATGGACAAACACAGACCTCTGCAAACCAAGGGGTGAGAGAAAGCGAGAACATTCCATTAACATATATTGTGACTGTAACATTTGCAACAACACGTTTAATACCTTCAATAGAGAGCGATCTTGAGTGTCATCTGTCACTACAGGTTAAATCGTCCTGTGTGGACCAGTGAGAATACTTAGTTTAATTGCTAGGGAGATGAAAGTACAATTACGGGGATCATTACATATATATTTTGTACATTTGTATTTTACTCAGTAATTAGGAATCATGGAAGCAAGGATTTGATTTAGGAAATTCCTGAATCCGCCTACCATCAGTTTACCGTGGTTATATATGTATTGAGATATAAAAATTTCAAATACCAAAATATAAATCAATAGAATGTCCAGGACATAGATACAAATCCGGTAAAAATGGACAAACACGGACCTCTGGAAACCAAGAGATGGGATCAGGTGTCATGGAGGAGTAAGCATCCCCTGTCGGCCGGTCACACCCGACATGAGTCCACAGTCAAGTCCAGTGAAACACGTGATGAGTGAATCCTCGTCACAATTGGTACAGACGTCTCAACAACCGACAACGAAAAGGCAACTCCAAATTTCACTTAGTGAAACAGAGTATTCGCAAACAAGACTATTATACCGACCGTAAAATTTGCGGAACGTTGACATTAAACGCGGTTTTCGATATCCCTGTGTCAATAATTTATCAGTGAGTAGTTTACTTCTGCATATGAAATCTTCATATGTTGTACACGCCCTGGCATATCGGATCATGTCTGAAATATAAACTCCACATGCGGGTGACTGAGGGATATTACTACTTAAATGTGAAAAATTTACGATCGGAAAGCCGAAATCGTCGCGTTTGTCGTATAGCTTAGTTCCTAATTTCCCGTCTGTGTTTATATTAAGTAAAATGTCTAAGTATGAAGCGTGTGTGCTTGATTCTGTTGTATCTTTAATTTCTCGTTCGCTGGGATATACCGCATTGACATATGTATGAAAATTGTCATTATTAATTGACAAAACGTCGTCGATTTATTTAAATGTCAAATTAAAGGACACTGCTAACTTTTTCTTCTTTTGATTCAGCAGTTTCTGAATGAAGTCTGCTTTGTATGAATAAAGGAACAGGTCGGCCAATAAAGGGGCACAATTGGTCCCCATAGGAATGCCGACAGTTTGTTGAAAGACCACGTCTCCGAACATTACAAATATATTGTCTATTAGAAATTCCAGAACGTTTTTTATATCAACTTCAGTGTATTTATGTGTAGAATCAGAGTGGTGTTTGACGAAATAAGTATCCTGATAGCTAATCACTAGATATTTAAATTTTCGGGTACCACCTTTAGTGAAAAAACAGTTGTCTATGATGCTGAAAAGTCTTTTTTTTTAATTTTTTTATGTGGAATAGTTGTGTAAAGAGTAGGGAAGTCATACGTTTTGATACTGTGAATTCGAGAAAAATTGTGCGCCTTCAAATTTTCTTAAAGCTGTTTAGAATTTTTTAAGTATCCACATCTGATTTACACCGCTTCTGGAATAAGCAAGTGTACAGTACTGTTGAAGTTTCTCCTTAACGGCTGTCAATATCTTGGTAAGGAGTAAATGTAAAGGTTTGGTAGAACATTTGCTGGATCCTGCTATGTATCTTTGCTTATAAGGGGTTTTATGAAGTTTAGGTATCGAATATAAATGTGGTAGCTCGAAATCGGTATCCGTTGTAGGTATATCAAATGAGCGTAATGCGGACACGTGATTTTGAAGGATCTCGTCCTTTGAAAGTGAGCTACGTGTGTATGTAGGATTTCCAGAATTCGTATTAAACCCAAGTTCTTCTAATAAACAATTATAGTAATGTGCTTTAAAAATAAAAACTATATTATTTGAGGCTTTGTCTGCTGGTACCAGTACATATTGGTCATGTAATCTATCCAGTTCAGTTACTACTTCTGGATCATTAAATACAGAGGGATAACGTGTTTTCATAGTCCCTTTAAGTTTTCGAATACGAGATTTTATCAACCATCGTATGGCTTTCAGCCATTCAGACAAAGTGTCTGGTTCTACGTCTTCATGTTTGGCAACATTGTCTGGCATTATCTTCGACAGAATCAATAACTAAACTGAAATTTTTGACGCCAATTAAAGGAAAGGGCTTTCCGGTATTTAGGGCCCCTTAAAATAAGATTTTTGAGGCTTTCATTTTCAACAATAGAAACGTCTCCGGTGATGACATGCCCCATAGGATTGTATTTGAAAGGAAATGAAGCACATGAACATGTGACAGTGTTGTTTAGAAGATGGTTGATGTCTAGGCACTGCAAAACCTGTTTGTAATTGAATATCTTGGAGGCGATGCTAGGTGTATAGCTATATGAAATGCAAGGCGTGGTCTTCAGTTTAAAATATGGTGGAATACAGGACTGAATTTTTTGTGATTTAGAACATTGCCAATGTTTAAAGCGTCTATGCCTTTATTTGTACCCTGTGTCAAGTCTTACTCCAGTTATCGTGGAACATAAAATTTCACGTTTTGGTCTCTGTGACCTTGACCTTTGACCCAATGTCCTTCAAGAAGTATACAGGTCTGGAGAAAGTCCAGGCGACTAAATGACAGAAGTTTTTCATGTTCCTATGTCAAATCTTACTCCAGTTATCGTGGAACATAAAATTTCACGTTTTGGTCTCTGTGACCTTGACCTTTGACCCAATGACCTTGACTAAGTTTCATGCACATCTTCAATTGGGGATCTATCATTGGTGTACGTTTAAAGTCTGTAAGTCTTCCCGTTTTTGAGAAACCTTTGTCCAAAAATCCTGGGAAGAATAATAATAATAATAACTAGACTTTGTCAAGACAAATACACGGGCATTCCAGTGTCCATGTAAAGACAGTCATGTTCAAGATAAGTAATCGTGTTGAGTCTTTTGTCCTTGATCTATGTTTCACGAATGTCAGGGAGACTAACTGACATCAGTTTTATGTTCCTGTGTTAAGTCTGTCACCAGTTATCGTATAACAGATTCTGCATTTTCACTTCTGTGACCTTGACCTTTAGACCCGATGAACTTGAAAGCGTGTACAGTTCTAGAGAAAGTCATGGAGACTAAATGCCTTAAATTTCATGTTCCTGTGTTGAGTCTGTCACTAACTATCGCATTACAAAAGATTTCCTGTTTTGGCCTCTGTGACCTTGACCTTTGACCCAATGACCTTGAAAAAGTATACAGTTCTGGAGAATGTCTAGTCGACTAACTGACAGAAGTTGCATGTCCCTGTGTCAAGTCTTACTCCAGTTATCGTGGAACATAAAATTTCACGTTTTGGTCTCTGTGACCTTGACCTTTGACCCAATGACCTTCAAAAAGTATACTGGAGAATGTATAGGCGACTAAATGACAGAAGTTTCATGTCCCTGTGTCAAGTCTTACTCCAGTTATCGTGGAACATAAAATTTCACGTTTTGGTCTCTGTGACCTTGACCTTTGACCCAATGACCTTGACTAAGTTTCATGCACATCTTCAGTTAGTGATCTATCATCGGTGTAAGTTTGAAGTCTGTTAGTCTTCTAGTTTTTGAGAAACCTTTGTCCAAAAATCCTGGAAAGAATAATAATAAGAATATAAAAACCTCAGATACCAAAGTGTAAATCAATAGAATGTCCAGGACAAAGATACAAATCCGATAAAAAATGGACAAACACGGACCTCTGGAAACGAAGAGGTGGGATCAGGTGCCATGGAGGAGTAAGCATCCCCTGTCAACCGGTCACACCCGCCGTGAGTCCACAGTCAAGTCCAGTGAAACACATGAGGAGTGTATCCTCGTCACAATTGGTACAGACGTCTCAACAACCGCCAACGAAAATGCAACTCAACATTTCACTTAGTGAAACAGAGTAGTCGCAAACGAGACTATTATACCGACCGTAAAACTTGCGGAACGTTGACATTAAACGCGGATTTTGATATCCCTGTGTCAATAATTTGTCAGTGAGTAGTTTACCTCTGTATATGAAATCTTCATATGTTGTGCACGCCCTGCATATCGGATCATTTGTGAAATATAAAACTCCATATGCAGGTGACTGAGGTATATTACTACTTAAATGTGGAAAATTTACGATGGGAAAGCCGAAAATCGTCGCGTTTATCGTATAGCTTCGTTGCTAATTTCCCGTCTGTGTTTATATTAAGTAAAATGTCTAAGTATGAAGCGTGTGTGCTTGATTCTGTTGTATCTTTAATTTCTAGTTCGCTGGGATATATCGCATTGACATATGTATGAAAATTGTCATTATTAATTGACAAAACGTCGTCGATATATCTAAATGTCAAATTAAAAGACACCGCTAGCTTTTTCTTCTTTTGATTCAGCAGTTTCTGAATGAAGTCTGCTTCGTATGAATAAAGGAACAGGTCGGCCAATAAAGGAGCACAATTGGTTCCCATAGGAATGCCGACAGTTTGTTGAAAGACCACGTCTCCGAACATTACAAATATATTGTCTATTAGAAATTCCAGCATGTTTTTTTATATCAACTTCAGTATATTTTATGTGTAGAATCAGAGTGGTGTTTGACAAAATAAGTATCCTGATAGCCAATCACTAGATATTTAAATTTTCGGGTACCACCTTTAGTGAAAAAGCAGTTGTCTATGATGCTGAAAAGTCTTTCTTTCAATTTTTCATGTGGAATAGTAGTGTAAAGAGTAGAGAA
Source organism: Atrina japonica (assembly GCA_030159075.1). Taxonomy (NCBI): domain Eukaryota; kingdom Metazoa; phylum Mollusca; class Bivalvia; order Pterioida; family Pinnidae; genus Atrina; species Atrina japonica. The sequence goes on along the minus strand of BROG01000010.1, from coordinate 3,120,651 downwards.
GTCATAAGTTTTGATGCTGTGAATTCGAGAAAAATTGTGTGCCTTCAAATTTTCTAAAAGTTGTTTAGAATTTTTAAGTATCCACATCTGATTTTACACCGCTCCTGGAATAAGCAACTGTACAGTATTGTTGAAGTTTCTCCTTAACGGCTGTCAATATCTTGGTAAGGAGTAAAGATAAAGGTTTGGTAGAACATTTGCTGGATCCTGCTATGTATCTTTGCTTATATGGGGTTTTATGAAGTTTAGGTATCCAATATTAATATGGCAGCTCGAAATCGGTATCCGTTGTAGGTATATCAAATGAGCGTAATACGGATACGTGATTTTGAAGGATCTGGTCCTTTGAAAGTGAGCTACGTGTATATGTAGTATTACCAGAATTCATATTAAACCCAAGTTCTTCTAATAAACAATTATAGTAATGTGCCTCACAAATAAAAACTATATTATTTGAGACTTTGTCTGCTGTTACCAGTACATATTGGTCATGCAACCTATCCAGTTCAGTAACTACTTCTGGATCATTAAATACAGAGGGATAAACGTGTTTTCATAGTCCCTTTAAGTTTTCGAATACGAGATTTTATCAACCATCGTATGGCTTTCAGCCATTCAGACAAAGTGTCTGGTTCTACGTCTTCATGTTTGGCCCATCGTCTGGCATAATCTTCGACAGAATCCATAACTAAACTGAAATTCTGACGCCAATTAAAGGAACGGGCTAAAAGAACTAATAAGAATAAACAGAACAAAACTAAGAGGTCTGTCCACTGAAAGTGGAGAGCCCTAATAATAATAATAATAAGAAGAAGAAGAAGAAGAATAAACAGAACAAAACTAAGAGGTCTTTCCACTGGAAAGTGGAAAGCCCTAATAAACAACAAAATATTTTAGAGTAAAGTGGAAAACATATATATGTATATATCATATACTTACCTCTTGTAGTGTAACGAAAGTGAAATCTTTGTAATTTATAAATTTGATGTGAAATTTCATTTTATTTTATGTATTATATCTATGTAAATGCACAGCAAACAAACAAATGTCTTAATATAAGTCCTGTGCCAAAACGCTTGTGTATTTGTTACAGATGCCATCAGAGATCCAGTTTCTTCATTGAACACAGTCCAAGGTGCACCAGACCCAACATTTGGAATGGGATCGGATGAAAAATCGTCGTTGGAGTTATTAAGTCTTGATAAGATGGCATTGAACGTGTCTGATGATCTCAAATCAGAGTTTGTCAACTTTATATGCATTCAAGATAAACAAAATATGCAACATAAGTATTCTATCATAAATACTTTTCTAAGTTTGGTTCTGATTTAATAGATATTATGTAGAACCTACTGTATACAGAGAAAATTTTGCCCCATTTTATTTTTGCCCTCATCATCAGCGGGCGAATTAAGCAAGCTTCGTCATGGACAAACAAAATTATGTGCACTTGGATTGATATTTCGCCATCCCTCCCTCGATGTGATGTTAGATTGCATTAATCTTTGTAAAAGATAATGACAAAACTGAAATATATTCAGTATGTGTAGTGAGCCATGCCATCAATTTGAAATCTCCCTTTCTTTGAAGGAATTGTCCTTTACCATATTTGAAATGTCCACAGTGAAAAAAAATTCTTATTCATTTCAGATATTCAACCTATCCTGACTCTTGCAATATCCTAGACAAACGAGAGTCTCATTTATATGAAAGGTATTCCCAGAGAATTTTAGAACTACTTAATCAGAAAGAGATAGAAATGGCAGGAAAGGTTCTCAAAATCATAACTCAGCAAGTAATTACAGGTAATATTTATCGTCAGTTGTGTGAGAATTTCAGTCAGAGTGACACTTGTCAAAAAGATAGAAATATTTTATCAGAATATAGTAAAATTCATATAACTTGGCGGGGTGGAGTCTTGTGAACAATTTATTGACCTGGACAAGTTGATTTTGGGTAATAAGGTATAACAATGATGTTAAATTAGACCGGCAAGGGTAATTGTTCCTACTCGCTACCATACCTACAACTATCCAGTTCGGAATAAAACTTTTTTCCTGTGAAGCTTGTCTGACATAACCGAACAAAAGAGTAGAATCTACCATATGATAATCAAAAGGTTACCCTGCCCCACCAAGATATATGAATAGGACTATATTTCATAAAGAACGCTATGAAACTATTGGTCAAATTTTTGTTCTGAACTAAACTTAGATCATCAGATTATAACAGTAAAATGAGACAATATTATTTTGTCTTTTTAGCATTTGATTTTCTCTTTTTATTTTCAAAAAGTTTTAGCAGAAAACACAAACAGACAGATTTTCCTGGATTTGGAAAGGATTTGGACTTGGATCTGGACCAATAAGGGATGAGCTAGTTGCAACAGCTTTGGATATTAATAAGTAAATATTGCTATTTTAGCTGTGTTATATAGTTCTATGTTCGTAATTGAGTTATATAAAAGCTTTTTATTTTTTCCCTCATTGAGCAGTAGATATACCAACACTTTACTCTTCTGACCTTGGGGATTAATCCTTTGCCTGCTACATTACTAGAGACAATACAGGCCCTCATTGCTGCATTAGTTATTCATAATTTAAAGAAATTAAGATACACTTCTTGATTCCAATAATTCAAAAAGTGTACAAGATACAGATATACAGAGATACAGATATACATCAAAATGTTTGGCAGTGTTTATAAAGATACTGTCATAATATGAGTAATTTGTCATTACTACCTGTACAGATGAAAACCCTGTCTGACAACATCTACAACAAAGAGTCAGAGAAACAACTTACCTTAAGTTGTGTTTAGCACTGAGTGACTGTTAATGGTGGCACAACAATAGTTGTGCGTAGCAGTCTAAGGGTTAATACTGATTTGCTACATTTTTGCTGTGTATGTAATTGTTTCATAATATTGTTCCTAGATAATGGTTTTTTATTGTTATGTTGAAAGTGACTAGGTATGCTGTTGTCAGCACTTTGCATCTGTCCTCATTGTCTGCCCTGTCTCGTGTTAACTTTCAATCTCCTCCAAAATATAAGATCTATTGAGACCAAACTTGGCACAAACGTTTATTTGCTTAATGTCTGATAAGGTTTGTTGTTATGCATATTTTTATGCTGCCTGCATATACAAGAAAGGTATCGAAAGTGATAAATACTCCGGAAGGCACAAAGAACATGTGGAAAATAACACTGTTTATTGTGGTATATCCTTGCTTGGCCTTTTTATAAGTTAACTTGGCTAATATGTTTATCAGCTAGCATTGTTAATTTTGATAATTGCAGTATGAAGGGGCAGTACACATGTATCTATGATTATTAATACTGGTTATAGATGTTGTCACAGGTTTAAGTGACTTGTTACTGCTAATCTGCTATAGTGCTTGTTGACTTGTAGGTTCTACCATATTACAATGATGAGGGACTAGGTCACTGATAAAAGCTAAGTTTTCATATCTATTGACAACTTGCCTGTTACAAACATAATCAGAAGTCAGGGATTTTCCACCTTACCATATGGGGCCGAAATAAGGCCCCATTTCCAATGCAGAAACATTGCATTTTGTTCTCAATTTGCAGTCTAAATTTCCCAATGACAATGGATTTGAAGAGATTCTTGTGTTTTCACATTGTTTATTGTATTTCTAGATTTACCAATTTCAATAAAATGTTGCTAAAATTCCCAATCCAAAAGGCCCAGGTCCCATTCCTGAGAAAGTGTGGAAAATCCCTAGAAGTATGTTGCAGGTGTTGAATGTATGAAAATATTCTGCATAAGCACATAGGTATGAATGTTTATTTCTTATTGTAGAAAGTCCACAAGGTCAGCAGTAGAATTTTATACACCAAATGAATGGTCAGATAAAGCAACAATTGCACTGACCAGTACATTAGTAGAAGAAAAAGACAGTGTTCTTGGAGCATTTTCTTCAAAGCCTTTCTATCACCCAATACTAGCCAGTCTCATACCCAAGTCTCAGGAAATAAACAGGTTTGTTGTTTCTACTGCCGTAGCATCTGATATAGATTAAAAATATGTTCTTCAAACAAAAAAACAAACCTAGCCGCTGTGAAATATTACTATGAAGATAAATTTTCTGTTGTAGAGTCCATTTTATCATCAGATCATTCTTCCTGTAGTATATTTAAAATGGTACGAGTCCAAAATCTCACATTAATGACTTTAAATATTCACTCTCTTAAAAATCTCTTTATACATATTAGATAAGACTAGACCCTCACGTAAGAGATCATCTTGCCAATCAAAGCACTTTGAGTCAGTTAGATGGTCCCATAAGCGAGGTTTCTCTGTAGTTCCTAGAGAAGTGATTCTTCTTCTAGTTACTTCTTTCGGAGATCTTTTGTAGATTTATACTTGTAAGTATAACACACACACACACACACACACACACACACACACACACACACACACACACACTAATTTTTCTTGCCCCAAAATCATGTCAATTAAGGGGAAAAACAACTTATTTTGCATGGGGAAATAGCCTGTAAACAGCTGTTTATTCCACCTAAAAACCCAGCCTTGTGTTTGTGTTTACATAAATCTTATCTGTCTGTTTATTTACCTGAACATCAGTGGAGAGGAATTATGGGGTATCATAATCATTTGGACAGAAGTTTGATATTTACTTGGTATGAGTCTTTAACAAGTCCACAGTTTAGTGCAAAAAGATAATACAGTGAAGCCTGCCTTGAAAAACCTCTCTCATGAGAGACCACCTGTCTTATAAGACTACATACTGAGAATCAGTTTAATAAAACTTCTTTTAAGGAACCACCTTTTTGGAGACCACATTTGAGTAAAAGATTAAGTGGTCTCAATAGAGGTTCAACTGTATTCCCCACACTTGCATTTCATTGGTTTCACATTCTATTGATTTATACTTTGGTATCTGAGGTTTTTATATTGTTCATTAACTATTATTTCAGCAAAAGTACGATTCAGAGGAGATTTTTCTACCAACCCTTCCTTCTGTATTATTGTACATACAATGGTATCACATTGATTGTTAACTTACCTATGATGTAGTCCACATTATGATCACTTTGATATCTTTTGACCAGGTCAGCCATTGTTTGCTAACTGTTGGTCATGACATATCAAAGATTCACTTGCTCTTGATACATATTTGTGTGTAACCTAGACCTGTGTTATTGTTGACTGTACTGTTATTGTTACCTTAATTATAGGGAGACTGATGAAGCTTTACCTGTGATGCTGTTGAAATTTGATTGCTTAATACTATTGCCTAAGCTGCATTTTAACCATACTGAGAAACTTTGCAAACTTGGCATTGAAATTCTGAAGAAGCTACTAAAGATTTCATCCAAGGTAAGTTCCATATTTGAAATCTGAAAAATAAAGCATTACCACGAAGCAAAGAAATTGTTTGTAGTATTGTTCTATTCGGAGTCATGAATCTCATGTTGTCACATGTATCGGTATGTTAAAATGTATTTGTTTAAGCTTCATGAGCTTGAAACTTGATCATGGATTTGGTGATAGGACATATACCAGGGAGGTAGTGTAGATGGTCTCAGAATGAAAAAAAAAATGATACTGCATGAAACTTTCTTTTTCCAAAACATGAATATTACATAAATGCAAATGTGAAATGTCTGATTTTTAAAAGATACTATCCTTTTGACTTTTCGCCTATTTTTTCAGTTGTCTGTGATGGGTTTGAAATCTTTAGAAGTCCACGTGTCTACTAGTCCTGTATATGAAGGTAATGGTTTGTATGATATAAATAATTTGTCTACAGTTGACATTTTTTCTGTGTAAAAGGTTGTAATTCCATAATGTCAGTGTAAGATGCATGACATCTTCAGGAATAATTTGAGAATCGAGGCTAGAAAGTGATGAACAAAAAGGTCACCTGCATACTGATGATCACAAGATCCAAATGTAATAATAGTAAACAATAGGGTCTATATATGGTGAAAGGTCATAGGTTACCTGTACTTTTGACCTTATGTAGGAAATGGATATTATTGGGTGGGGGTGCTTGAATCATAGCAACATTGGCACATTAAGTGTGGTGTAAATCAACATTCAAACTAACAAAAACTATTTGGCAATTCACCTAAAGCTGTGACATCGCCATATCAATCAAAAATTCTTGAAAGGATGTAAATCCCACAATAAGAAAAATTATCAACATAAATCATCAAGTATGAGTCTGTAGCTTATTTGCTGTTTTCATATATAACTTGTATCATGTGACTGTAGACTAGTTCTCTTATTTCTTCAGCTGATGTCGCAAAATAACTGTAAAAACACCTTATATAAGGTCATTGTTAATCATTTTTGTTTTTACCCCTGTAGCCACATTTGAACTTACCCATTTCAAAGAATGGTAAAGTCCACTGTCAAAATTTAGGAATGTATGATTTTGAATCTAAATACTGCAGATATTAGTAGACCATGCTATTATTGATTTGGATGAGTCTAAATGTGACCTCAGGGGTTGATGAGTTATGAAAATTCTCATTCTTTGTCAATGTATGCTAACCGGTATTTGTGTTATTTTTACAGCAAAGATAAATTCTAAATTTTCAATTGATGAAGAGGAAAAAAATGTTTCTCCAAGGACGAGGAAAAGAAAATCAAAATATGGCAATAGATCCTCTTTTGGGATATTATTGCGACTTATAGCTGTCACTTTTGGGCTACCATTGGGACAAATGGCCGTCAATTTTAGGCTATTATTGTGACTGATAGCTATCACTTTTAGGCCATCATTGTGACTGATGGCCGTCACTTTTGGGCCATCATTGTGACTGATGGTTGTCACTTTTGGGCCATCATTGTGATTGATGGTTGTCACTTTTGGGCTATTATTGTGACATGGCCGTCACTTTTGGGCCATCATTGTTACTGATGGCTGTCACTTTTGGGCCATCAATGTGATTGATGGCTGTCACTTTTGGGCTATTATTGTGACTGATGGCGTCACTTTTATACCGTCATTGTGACTCATGGCTGTCACATTTGGGCCATCATTGTGACTGATGGTTGTCTCTTTTGGGCCATCATTGTGACTGATGGCCGTCACTTTTGGGCCATCATTGTGACTGATGGTTGCCATTTTTTGACTGTATTTGTGGTACAAACTTGATGGATGACCCAATAATTGATAGGCATTCTTGACTAGAACATTAATTTAAAAATTATTTTAGATACTGGCTTTTATTACGTAAAATTTGATAAATAATCAAAGCCTTATTTACAAGTAGCTAAAATTGTTAGCTGTTCTCATAATTAATTGAAGATATGATCACTATTTCACATTGTTCAGTTTTAATTTCATTTTTATTTTTTAGTTGTAAAGAAATGGAGACCAATACTCGATTTGATCTTCAAAACATTTTTTAAATCCAATGCTACAGAAAAATCTTATTCCTTCTACATAACAAATGTAAGTTTTAGAATTATTACACATTTAAATGGAATAATAAATGATTTTGATTCATATATTAGGGACTGTCAAGGATTTAGTCACCAGCTGATATTGTGTAACTGCAGTTGGTCTGTGGTCATTTGATATTTACCTCTTTCTCAGGCGGCTGTGATATTTCTATTTATACAAATATGGGGTAATCTTCCATTTCAGGGTTCGTAGACCTCGAAAAGTGCTTGAATATATAGTTAGTCCTTTAAAAATGTTTGAATTTAATGTAAAATGCCAGAATGGGGGCACTCTGTAGCGGTTGCTGTTGTAATTAAACCTTCTTTAATTAGGATTTTGATTTTGTTAAATTAAAGTAGTGTATATCTGTCTAGAAACTTCATTTATCGACAGTGGGTAGCAGTGAGACAAAAGATTTTACTCCTGTTACTACAGTGGCAAATTGCTGCGAATATGTGGATACAGAATGTTTGTTGGTTTATTTTTTGCACAGAAAATAACTATTTTATAACAAATATTTTTAAAATATCCAATTACCTTGCACTGCTCCGCAAACCGGCCAATTGTGGGTTTGCCCCATTTTTGAAATATTTCTGTCAGTGCTCCATCAAGTTTATTTCTCAAAGGAATTTTATGAATAGGGTTTACTATGAGAATATTTCAGGCAAATCTGCATTTCGTAACCTGTGCTCCCTTATTTACAGAGTTATTGCCCTTCAATTATTTCATATAAATATTGTCAGCGCTCTACAGATATTATACAATATTTCCAATGCCAGGGGATTAGTATCACTTGTGATGCCTTGTTTTAATCGGAACTACCGTCAGCTATCTCAGCTACATACCACTCGTGAAGGATAACTTTTGCTTCGGATGCATAATGAATTGTTAGTGATATTCAATTTTAGCGATCTCAACACTCTGGCTAATAGTGCCCAAATTGAATCCTTCCAAAAATTCTTATTATACGGTACATTGTATATACATGGAGTGATTTTGTTGATTTACATATCTTGACAATAGCCCCTGGTGGGGGACAATTGATTTTTCTTGTTATTTTATAATTTTCACTTCTGTATTACAGATTTTGACACATTTAGAAAGGGTTCAAGATCTCGAGTTTGTGTCCACTGCTTATTCAATCATTAGAGATTACCACTCATTACTGGTGGAGGAGGATCATAACATGATGTTTGTTAAAATGATTCTGACGTATGTTAGATGGTCTGTGAATGAAGTCTCCTGGACAAGCTCCAAATTTGAAAAAGAAAGTGCTTTCGACATGTTGATTGCTCAGGCTAAAGATCTCAAGTTGAGATTTTCAGAACTGGTTTTGCCTTTCTGGCACACATGTTGTCTGTTGTTCAACTTGTCACAGCAGAAGGGACTCATAGATATGGTGAAAGAATCACTGAAAGACATACCAGTGCTGCCCAGGGATTTGTTGCAAATGTTGAACTATTTCCAGTCCACAGTCCATCATAATGAAAGCTGTGTTGATTTGTTGAACATTTTGGATCAGAAACACAAATATAGACGAGAGATATTGAAGGTAGTGATAGAAAACTATCAGAACTATGCTTCAAGTGCAGAACATGAAGGTATGAAAAAAGGCAAAGCCAGAAATGAAGTTTTTAAGAAGAAGGTGTTTAACCTAATTCAACTTTCTCTCAGTAAGCATTTGGACATTTCCGACTACATTCATCTAAGGTGGATTTCATCAGTATTTGCACAGAACAGTTCCAAGGCAGTAGCAAAAAGCGAGCAGTTTGCCTTCTTCATGAGAAACTTATCAGTCACTTATGTGAAGGATCCCATTCATTTGGAAGTATCCTTTAAGAGCATGGCAGCTCACAAAGTGATGTTAGATGAAGCTAAACAGAAGCTTGGGAAGGCACTACTGGACTGTTATAAGGGATATTTTGATAATCTACTTCGTAGATCTAAAACTATGATTACCGGCGTTTAGTAAATGATATAGTGACATCAAGAGAACACGTCACAGATTTTGTGCACAGTGGTGAGAAAGAATTCAAGCTGATGATTAAAAACATACGAAAGTTGAACAAACGAAAAAGGAATTTTTTAAAGATGTTGGATAAAGATTTATCTTAGCTTTCAAAAGAGGAAACTACAAATATGACATTTGGGTGACCTAAATTGTTTAAGTCTGTGTTACCCTTTTACCTCACGCTAACCTTTGACAAATGTGTCATCAGTTGTTTGGAGATATTATGACAAACACCAATTAAATTGATGTAGATTAATCGTCCATTAAATGACGAATGATACAATACCTATTCTCAGATGAAAATCAAGGTTTTAGACACAAAACTAGCAGTGTATAAGTATATTCTAGAGACAAATCTAGCAGCTTATAAGTAAGTTCTATAAACATTTAACTAGTAGTGAACAAGTAAGGTGTAGAAACACTTCACTAGCAATCTATAAGTAAGGTCCACAAACACTAAACTAGCAATGTATAAGTAATTTCTATAAACACTAAACTAGCAATGTATAAGTAAGATCTGCAAACACTCGACTAGCAATGTATATGTAAGGTCTACAAACACTATTAAAAGTAAGATCTACAAACACTCGACTAGCAATGTATATGTAAGGTCTACAAACACTATTAAAACTAGCATTGTATAAGTAAGATATACAAACAGTAAACTAGCAATATATAAGTAAGGTCTGCAAACATTCGACTAGCAATGTATATGTAAGGTCTACAAACACTATTAAATCTAGCAATGTATATGTAAGGTCTACAAACACTATTAAAACTAGCAATGTATAATTAAGGTCTACAAACACTATTAAAACTAGCAATGTATATGTAAGGTCTACAAACACTATTAAATCTAGCAATGTATAATTAAGGTCTACAAACACTATTAAATCTAGCAATGTATAATTAAGGTCTACAAACACTATTAAATCTAGCAATGTATAATTAAGGTCTACAAACACTAAACTAGCAATGTATAAGTAAGGCCCACAAACTAGGATCTGAAAACAAGCATATTGCTTATGTCAATTCATCTCCCAGGTAACCATACAAAACTTTAAGCAGTCACATGTTAAATATAAACTTACACATGTACATAAAAACGGAAAGAGTTTGAGGAAAAAAGGGAAAGAGTTTTGTAAACAAAAACAGTAGGTGATAGCACAAGATTGCAGCCACAGCTGGCTGACATGTTCTCTTTCTTTTTCTTGTGTGTATCAGGGTAAGCTAACAAAGGTACCACTGTTAAACTGTCTTTGAGAAAATCAATAGCTACTTGATATTCTTTTGATATTTAAATCTAGCATATTTCTTGGTTAATTCAATCAAAGGTTCTGCTATCTTTGAGAAGTTTGGTATGAACCTCCTATGATAACTACACATGCCAATAAACCCCTAACTTCTCTTACATTCTTAGGTACAGGTCATGTTCTTATAGCTTTCACTTTCATTTCATTAGGTTTTACTCCCTGGTCACTAACAATAAAACCTAAGTATTCTATTTCTGTTTTAAAGAAGCTACATGTCTTTCACTTCATTTTTTAATCCATGCTGCCTGATCTTATTAAACATTAATTGGATATGTCTAAGGTGATCTTCTGAGTCTTTTGAAAATATTAAGACGTCATCCAAGTAAGCAGTGGCAAAGTCCTCACATTCTGGTAATACTATATTCATAAGTTCGTGGAAGACAGCAGGAGCATTACTTAACCCAAAAGGCATCACATTAAATTGAAATTTTACAACAACTAAATACTGTTTTCTCTTTACTTTCTTCATCCATTTGTACTTGCCAATACCCACTGTAAAGATCTAAACTTGTAAAATGTTTTGCTTTTCCTAACTTAGCTAAGATGTCACAAATCAACGGTAAGGGAAAATATATAGGTTTCACTATCTTATTTAAAGATCTAAAGTCCACACACATTCTTTTAGATCCGTCCTTCTTACCAATTACAACTAACGAATAAAGCCCATGTTGACCTTGACCTTTCCATAATACCTTCATCTAATATTTCATCTACTGCTTTGTCAATCACTTGTCGTTTGTTATGGGACATTCTATACGGCCTATTTCTGATTGGTGGATTGTCTACTGTATCTATTTTCATTTTCACTGTACTTGTACGCCCTAATTCTGCATCTGTTTTCGCAAAGATATCTTTGTTTGCTTGCAACAAAATAAAAATACTACTTTTATACTCTGAAAGTGTATCAATATCGTTAAGTGAATCTATATATCCTATTGTATTTTCTGGACATAAGGCTGTTGGTTGTACTTGTATCTCATCTTTTTCTAAAGCTCTTCCCTATCACTTGACCTCTTTTTAACCTAAAATTTTGTTTGTTTGATTGACAACTAATACTGGAATATTTATATTTCCTGTTACTTTTCTTATTGACTTTTGAAGTACAAGTCCTGGATCTCCTTAAAAGACATCTATCATTTATACTTAATATTTCAAAAGTTTTTTAATTTCTCCTATTAAATGCCCCATTTGTTTTGACAAAGCATATTGTTTTAGTTTGTGGTCTTAATGTAGTTGCTTTTGACACTCTTACAATAGATGATACGTGGGTGTCATCTTCTCAAACAACCAATGTTAAAGTATGACCTTACTCCATTTTGTCCCAACCAATCCCTATCAAGGATAAAAAAGGATAAAATTTCTGTTCAAACCACCTGTGACATAAAACTTGTGATTCATGGTCAACTTACTCATCGTAAATTTAATATTTACTGCACCTATCACCTTGAGTAATTGACTATTCACTGCCCTGAGATTTGGTTTTTCACTAATAACCCTAACCTTGATTAGAATATTTCGGAAGCACCTTTTACTAATTGACGAAACTTCTGCTCCTGTATCTATTAAAGTTCTAGTTCTGTTTTTGTATCCAAAGTCCACGTGGACGCCCAACACCCAGTCTGCTACTGTATGTTGATTTTTCTATCTTGATCTACTTGACTATCTTCGTGTATTTGATTTTTCGGCCGAAATATATGTTGTTTTTGTTGTTTATGTTTTAGCCTTTTTATACTTAACATGTTTAATTTTACTAATTGGTGATATTTGTTCGTTATTATCAGTGTCACTATCGTCACTATCAGATTCGTCCGCGGAAGTTACGTCTATATTTCTGGGACAATTCTGAGTAGTATGACCTTTCCTCATACAAATTTTACATTATTTATTTCTTAAATGATCGACTTCCATTGGCTTAATATAATTTTTTCTGTGTTTAATCTGTATACATTTTGCGAATTTTCCAAAGTTTATGAAATTTGATCACTGATATTTTGCTCACGTTTTGTTTACTTTGACAGCAGCGTCTAAAGTTGCTGGTTCTTCCCTAATTAATTTCATTTTCAGATAGTTAAATGTGACACCCTTATAGAATTATCTATCAACTGTTGTTCAATCAAGTCTTTTGTGTTTTTGTTTTTTCTTTGTTCTGATGTATAGACATTTTCAGATACCCGAATTATTCTTTCCCCAAACATTTGTACAGATTCATCAAGTTTCGTAATTTTGCCAATGCCTGCCTCCTATTATCCTTTAGTAATGCCTTGAGGTCCCCCCAACTGGGAAAATGTTCATTATATTCTTGTTCTATCAAATATCACCTAATAAAATCTACTACTGCCCCTGAACTTGTCGCTAAGGCTACACTTGGCATCTTCTGTACAGTCAGCTCTACTAAATTAGCATATTTTTTAATGTCTGAAATCCACGTTTTAAAATCTGCCGATTTACCCGAGGAGTATTTAGTGACCTGAAGAACAGGAACTGTCATAGCACTAGCCATATTTGAAAATTGTTTCATTATCTGATCAAATATTTGTTTCTCTTCATTGTTTTTATTTTCTGTATTGTTACGTCCAAATCCTCCTAACAAACTGTGAAATTTGCTATCGGATTCGTGTTTTTCTGTTTCAGTTTGATTTAAACTTTTCCTTTTAGTTTCATTTAAATCTTGTCTATACATTTGGTCTTCAATATCTTCTAGCTCTTGCGAAATATCTCCTAATTTAATTTCACTCCTACTTTCTGCCATTTTAATTGTAAGTAAATTGTCTAAAATCTAAGTTAGTTTTGAAATGCTGTTTAAAATCTATTTATATTAGAGAGTAAGTTAGAGAGTAAGCTAGGTTTTACTGTAATTAACCAAAATGTGTTTACTTTATCTTAACTACTAAAACATTTTTAATTAAACTGTACCTAAATTAACATAGTTTTTACTGTATTTAAATTATCAAAGTTTCAACTGTATTCAAACTAAGAGGGTTTTTACTGTAGCTAATTTGACAATGTTTCAACTGTACCTACATTAGAAGTAAATTTTTGACTGTATTTAAACTTAATACTTACTGTATCTTAATTTAAAAAGTTATCACAGTAACTGAATGAGCAAGTTATTATCAAGTTATTAAACTTTATGTTTTCTAAATTAACGAAGTTTTGATTTTTCTCGTTTAACAAAGTTTTCCCTGTATCTTAATTTACAAAGGTTTAACAGTATTGCCTAAACAAAATTTTAAATGTTTATTTTAATTCGAAATGAATTTTTGGTGTATTAAAACAATCAAAATATGTTTTGAAATATAAAATATATATATTTTTTTTTTACAAAAAAAGCAAATAGTTAGAGTTTAGAGTTTGTTAAAAAGAAAAGTTTTACAAATTGAGGTCAAAATTAATAGAGTACTGAGAAAAGTAAAAGTTTTACCTTTATATCCAGGTCCTCGGCCCCAAATCGATCCTTGTAACCGAAAAGAAATAAATAACTCAGCTCCGATCGTATAGTTTTTATTTTACACTAAGTGAGACTTCAATAGCATGTTCAGGTATCAGTAGTTTGTGTCAGAATGGCGGTCTCTCAAGTTCTAAAACCCTGGTGATTATATATGAAGGTCAATTCCGAACAACGTAAAACGCCAGAATTCTAAAAGTTTCTCCCGCATTCTGATCAACAAAGAACGGAGGAATACTGGCGCTATGCATATCAAAATCTGTCAAAGTTCACTTTCTGTAACATTTTTATAACATCAAAACTAGTAAAATTTTAGTATATTATATTATTTAACATTACAATCAAAAGTGCCAAAACTTGTTCACCGGATATTGACCTATTTAACCTCGCAGCTGCAACAATTGTCGAAATTTAATTTCTATGTTTTTTTTCTTTGCTTACAATGGACTATAATTATGTTATTTATAAGTTATTTGTCCGAAACATGAATTCCAATGTGTAACTACATCAGCCGCCCGTATTTCTCACTTACATGTAGTACATATTATATTTTATCTCAGGGCACCCTTATTTTTATTATCTGTTATATTTATAAGTTAATAATTTTGCTAAAAGTATTTTCTTCCCTAACCACAGTGTTACAGCAGCCATTTTCTGTGATCCAACCCTCCTGAAAAAGTAAACTGGACATCTAGACCTCAAGCAGAACCTAAATGTCAAATTTCATTAAGATCCCTTTAGTACTTCCCGAAAAATAACGATAACAAATTTGAATTGTCAAAATCCAAGATGGCCGCCTAGCAGCCATTTTGTGATCCGACCCTCCTGAAAATGTACACTGCACAAATAAACCTCAGGGAGAACCTATATGTCAAATTTCATATAGATCGTTTCAGTACTGTCTGAGAAATAGCAATAACAAACTTTAATTGTCAAAATTCAAGAGGCCGCCTGGCAGCCATTTTGTCATCCGACCCCAGGGAGAACCGAACCTGTATGTCAAATTTCATAAAGATCGCGTCAGTACTTTCTGAGAAATAGCGATAGCAATAATTTTTTAGGACAGACCACCGACGCAGGGCGATTTGAATAAAATGTGAGAACACTACTTAATTTTTCTAAAAATATGGATGAAGGATATGTACTGCAATTGTATGCCATTTTATGTGCAAAATGAGACTAAATTGTTTAAGAAGTGTGAGTTTATATCTATATATAGAGATACTTTAGGTTTCCCTGTGATAATATTTTCTTATAAAAAATTACATTTAAAATTCTTGATAAAGTGTTGGATGAAGAAAGACGGAAAAAGACAGGGCTGGACGAAGATTTGGAGAGTCAGCTACGTACACGTTAACGTTGCTTGTGTCATGTTTTGACTTGATATTTTTTGTTTTCATCCGTCACTTCCACCCCCTTCCCTTTTTTAAAAAGTTGTATGTTGCGTAAAATGCTTATTTTCCCATTTTTCAAAAACAAGAAACAATATCAGAATGATTGAATTCAATTTGCATTTTATTATATATATTTTTTAATTCATAATAGAATCTGGAATCACCTATCCAAACCATATTTGGGAGTTCAAGAATCCCATCAATGTCAGATCTGGGCCCGAAGTCACCAAATTTACTCAATACTCAAGTTCAACTTTTATTTCATTATTTTGACTATATAATCGGTGTAAATCTTTTGGGTTTGAGTGATTAGGAAACGTATCAATATTTTCTATCATTCCTTTATAAAGTTTTGCGTCAAACTTATGATTTTCATGTACAAAAATGAATAAATATGTTGAGTACGGTACTCAAAAATTGAGTACGTACTCAAACATTTTTCTAAATGTTCTGAAGTTTCCTTCAAATGAGTATTAATTTTTACCATTATTTAAAATTGTATGCCAACAATATGCAAACATGTCCAGTTACAGAATGAAGTACATTTGATTTTACCTTAAAATCATGAAAAGTTAGTTGAGCTTGAGTACTGAGTAAATTTGGTGACTTCGGGCCCTGATGGCCACAAACAGCTTCTGTTGGAGGGACCACGTCTGTCTTTTTTTAAGGCGGTAGTAACGGAGCCAAATTTTTGGATCGTCCGCTCTTGTAATCTGCAAAGAAATAATAATAATAATATATGTAAGTAAGTATAAAGGATTATTATTTTTTATGATACATTTTTTTTTTAATTTATTGAGTGAAAGTGGTCTTAATTTATTTATAACCATTTACAATAATGGCCCGTTCTGGATTTTGCAGCATACACTTAAATTGCAACCTTCATTGTACTGCCTAACTGAAATGACATTTTACTTTGTCACATTTATAAATGTGATTGTGTAGAAGCATTACTAGGAGCATTAAGTCATTATTACAAAATTTAACATTACATTAAGTGTGGCACCTCTTAAAAGCATTTCCATAATTATTAAATATGAATAACAATGCAGTACAAGGTCTCTTAATTGTACACTTGACATGTATGCAACACAACAAACTACAATGAAAACAAACAAATAAAGAAAGGTTTAACATTAATTAAATTTGTAAGCTGTCGAACAAAACAATAAAACGCTTAAATTGTTAACTATTTACTTACCACTGCAGGCAACATTTGCCTGCCATGCTTAATCAAAATTCGTGTTGTCCTCTATCATATATATATATATATATATATATATATATATATATATATATATATATATATATATATATATATATATATATATATATATATATATATATATATATATATATATATATAATAATTGACAACAGGAACTGCCGTTTAGGCCGATATATTTCATTCCACCAATATTTGAATATAAATATACACAATCATATTCGATCGTATTCAATCGTATTATTAGATTGTATTATTAGACACTGTAATATAATAACAATAGTATAAGTCACAATATATATATATATATATATATATATATATATATATATATATATATATATATATATATATATATATATAATGATGAAATGTAATGACGATCATAAAGGGTAAAACAAATTACTAAGAGTTATTTCTCTTTGTTCCATGCAATCTTTAGATATACGAAAAATGAAATTGTGTAGGTCTACGAAGATAAATTGGCACATGTTTACAAACACAACATGTCTAAACCAAATCATAAGAGGGGTGATAGGCTTCTTGTCGACACAAAAGTATTAGAGATTCAGTAACGCATAGAACCCGTGCAAGGCAATATGTGTTACCTGTTCAACCTATTTTTGGAAAGTAAACCGTATTGTTCTAGTTTTTGAAAAAAAACCGGATGTGCCACTTTACCTTGGTAGACCTATACAAAGCGTTACAATCTGAATAATTTGATCAAATGTTATGAATACAAAATGTACAACTTCGTGATTTTGGACTCTTATACCTATTAAGCAAAAGATACAATTCTCAGTACTAAAAAATTTAAATATGGGCTCATACAATCGCACGACCTTTTGAATTATAGAAATACAAATATGTACTCGTAATAAATAGGTACGTATTAATTAAGATATGTACAATGGAATATAAACGAAACCCTGATTCATACTGAATAAAGAAGAAATTGTTAAAATAAGGAATTATGGATTCACATTTTAATCAGAAACGTTTATAGAGAAAATGTCTACTTACTAATTTGTCTCAAGTCATTGTCGGTTGTATACTTGTGTCAGCAATGCACGTAAGTGGTAATGGTTGGAAGTAGTTGTAGATTGCTGAAGTCAAATTTGAAATATAATTATTGTGTGTAATTATGCTTTGCGCATGGGTGTAGGGACATAAATGGTCAATGGTGAGTACGCATACAAATGATTGACCAATAACTATGTAGTTTGTAGAAGAACTTTAGGTATAATTCTTACATTGGCCTTAGGCAATGCAAAGAAAGAAATGGACCAAAAAGAATATGAGTTAAATCAATCTGACATAAATTATTTTCATTGTATTACGGTTACCGGATAGGATATGGTTGCCAGTAAGTTGATAACAAAATATGTACATCAATGATATATACATCAAAATTATATCAATAAAATGTCATACTATCACAGTACCTAAAATTTAAACTCGTCCAGGTCAAAAAAGGGTTCACAAGACTTCACGCCGCAAGGTTATATGGATTTTACTATACTGATACTTTATTTTTACCAAGTATTGAATAGATTACTATACAAACGCATTATAGTGGCAATTCTAATAACAATCTAACAAAATAAGTAAATGAAATTAATTCATCAAACAAAATGAATTAATAATTTTGTTTTTCGTTTTACATGTTCCGGACACCTGGTCCCATCAAGTTTGGGATTTGTAAAATGGATATTCGTGTTGAGACCATTTTGATATATAATTTGTCGTATTCTAATGGACTTGGGAGTTTCGAATATCCATTGGTACATCTTCATTATATTGCATACATCTACAAAAATCATAACAATGGTAGTTTCACTACACATTTCCATTTAAGGATTGTTTTTCATTTTTTGAAAAACATGGAATATACATGCAATGGCTCATGGAAAAATAATGCTGTGCAGCATATGGCATTCAACATATTAACATTTCATATACAGAGGTAAACTACTTTCTGACATTTTTTTAATTATTATTAACACCGGTATATCGAAAATTCCGTCGATGTCAACGGTCCACAAATTTTTACGGTGGATAATAGCCTTGTTTGCGATTACTCTGTTTCACTACATGAAATGTGGATAATCAAATGCATGAAAAAGTCTTTACTCGTCCTCTGTAGTTCAGCATCGACGCCTTTTCCTCAATACACTATAGGCTAAATTCTGGCGTGTCGCGGATTAAATAACTTGTCATATAGATTATCGTGTGTAGTGTAAACATTTCATTTTCGCGAAAAATTATGATTTTGATAATTGTTTTTTATAAGCTGAAAATAACTAAACTGGCTGTATAAAATTTAAAAAAATGCGTTTTTGTTTTCTGCTTTTTCATTTGTCCCGAGACGGTCACGTGCTCTATCGTTGAAATAAAATTGCTCTGTAAACCGGATAATTTGTCACATTGCCGTTAAGGAGAAACTTTAGCAATACTGCATTGCGATTTAAATCAGATATGGATACTTAAAAAATTTAAACATTTTTTAGAAAATATGAAGGCACACAAATTTTTCGCAGTATCAAAACATACGACTTCTCTACTCTTTATACGACAAGTCCAAATAAAAATTAAACGAGAGACTTTTTAGCGTCATAGACACCTGTTTTTTACTATGTGGTATATCTAGTTATTGGTTACCATGATACTCATTTTGTCTAACACCAATCTGATTCTACACATAAATACACTGAAGTTGAATAAAAAAAAAGATGCTGAAATTTCTAATAGACAATACGTTTGTAACGTTCGGAGACGCGGTCTTTCAACAGGCTGTCGGCATTCCAGTGGGAACCAATTGTGCTCCTTAATTGGTTGACCTATTCCTTTATTTAATTAACAACTAATCTATACGACAAAGCCGATTTCGGCATTCCTATCGTAAATTTGCTACATTTAAGTAGTAATATCCCACAATCACCTGTATATGGAGTTTATATTTCACAAATGATCCGATATGCCAGGGTGTGTTCAACATGATAAATCATTGACACAGGAATATCGAAAACCGAGTTTGATGGCAACGTTCCGCAAATTTCAAGGTCGGCATAGTAGTCTTGTTTGCGATTACTCTGTTTCACTAGGTGAAATGTTCAGTTACCGGTTTGGTGGCGGTTGTTGTACCAATTTTGACAAAGATTCGTTCCTCACGTATTTCATTTTGATTTGACTAGACTCAGGCGGGTAAGACCGGTCGACAGGGGATGCTTACTCCTCCATGGCACCTGATCCCACCTCTTGATTTTCAGAGGTCTGTCCATTTATTTTACCATATTTGTACCTATATCCTGGACATTCTCAAGATTTATAATTTGGTATCTGATATATTTATATTGCAAAGCTTTGGTGTCATGGAACTTTTTCAGCTGAATCTTATTTAGCGCCGACGTCTCTGACTGTATACAATATGGGGGCAGAGTGAGGCAAACAAGAGGGATGGATAGAACTTGCCATATGTCTTCCAATGGGCGATGGTTTGTTAAATTGAAATGTAATTAAACGATTATTGCACTACTTTTGGTTCAATATGACAATTCGGGCAACAATTGTGCAAATAATTTTATAATAATAACAAAACTTTATAAATATTATTAACAATATCAAAGTTAGTTTTACAAAGGAGGTCAAGACACATGCTCAAGACGATCGTTTCTGTCAATAAGGTTATCATCAATTCAATATAAAAAATTAAATGTATATGTATATATCCGAAAGCGAAGATGGTATCATGCAATGGCAATAATAAATCTAAATGTATTATCGTAATGCGATATATTATGTATGGAGTTATATAGAGAACTCACAAAACGTCCAAGAGGAGTAGGGTTTTTTACACTACATGCGTCTTAATCTGTTAATCAAGGATGCGTATTTTAAACAGATGCTACAAATGGTATTTCATCTGTAAATAGAAACATTCTGTGACGTGGAAACATACAGAATTTATACCGAAACTGAATGTGTTTGCAAATAAATGCCAACAATTGTAGATAATAATGAACTTCATTGATAACTTAAAAAAAAAAAATTCTTCCAAGAAGGAACAAATAGATTCAGTATTTACTGAAATTTGTGACTTCGGCCAAGCTATTTTTTAATAACTTTTATATGTGTTAAGGGTTATTCCTTTTCGAACGACGCTGGGTGCAGAGGTCTGATGTCTGAGTTGATGTGGACTTTAAAGAACAATTGTAAAATTATACCAATGGTCAAAATGTATGACATATCATCCATTGCTGATGTCATCCCAGTGAAGGGCCGGAATCGAGTGGTTACAGCATCTCGCTTTGGATCATGCAGTATTTCACTCCTTGTCAGCCTAAGCTGAACTTTTTGAGAAAGAATGTCTGTTTACTTGCGAAAGACCGATGATTTCTTTCCGGATACATTGTAACCGGGTTCTTTTTCTCAACCATTAAAGTTTGGCCGCAACCATATAGCTCAACAAATCAAATTCTCAGTATCAATGAAAAATTCTCAGATCGACCTTAAACAATAGAAATATTAATCACATATTTTAGAAATGTTTTTACACATATTGTGTCCTTGTGTTCTCTGTATCTCGGTTGATATCTATCCCATCATGATCTTACTTTTGTGTTGTTTTATTGCCGTTTTATCCGACACTCGCACTTCAATGATGGCGGCTATTCTAACAAAGACTGCAAAATTTGAATCAACATAAAACCGGGAAAATACCATCGACATACCGCTGTAAAGTGGTAATTGACCAAGCTTCGGTTATAGTAATGCTCATCCGAGAAATCATGAGGCTTCATATTATTTAACAATATTCCCGTATCGACCATAAAACTTCCTTAGTGACGATTTGGAAATACTTCTTAAACTGTGGTTAGAACTAATATTTGTGAAACTTTTTACAATTCCCTTCTCATTATTGAAATACTTTTGTAACCTGGTTCACTTTGTTGCGATAAACAATTACCGTGAAACGTCAAGTTCATGACCGGGATTAAGAAGGAAACACGACAAAACAAGAAATGCATCCAACTTTGTAAAACCTAATTACCTGCCAGTAACGAGTTACTTCAGCTGTGTATATTTCACTCTTGCTATATTCATTGAAATAGACATCTTCGTTTCACAAATGTATGCGTTATGCGTGGACGTAAATAGTGCTATCATTGACACATTACAGTATTTGTTAGGCATGCTTAATTAACTTGACCTTTTGTACACGTCTGTCAACAGAAGTCTAAATAAGCGTACAGATGTTTGTTGAGTAGTGATCACATACCGTTATCAATACTTCATCTGTCATTCAATTTGCACGCCGATCATTCGACTAATAAGATATATTGTATTATATATCGTGAAACATTGTCTCGGTAGCGTTGTTCATATATCACCAGTACTTGTCATAAAATCGAAATTATTCTTTGAAGATAATGGAATGTGAAGAAATGAGTTAGAGTGGAATTTACACGATCTGTCAAAAACTAGAATATCAAAAGAAATTCTTCTTTAAAGTTTACGAGCTTATTTGTTATATTTATAAAACTTTACAGAAAGTATTTTTTTATGTGTGAAATGGATGCATTTTAAAATCAGGAACAATAAAAATATATATAAAAATAATTAAAAAGAATTAATGTTTAACCATGCTAGAAAACAGTCACAAATGTCCTGTTCACCTATGTTCAAATTCACCTTAGAAGACTATAACAGCATTCAATAAAAAGAAATATAAATGCTAAATAAACTAAACAAATGACCTTGGCATTTGATTTTCATCTGAGATACCAGTGACAACATTATGGCGTTTGTCAGAAGAAATGGTTTAATATGTTATCTGTTTAATATGCAATGGCTTAACAACTTAGATATCGCTACAGTAAGTTTCTTGCGATAGGAGATTCGTGATAGGACTGGATGGTCGCCTGCATAGGCACGTGCGTTTTCCTGAAGATAGTCTCAATAATTCTTCCTACGCTAATTACATCAACAATGTCATCAGATTAACGCAAGACCAAATACGCCATTAACATGTATTATTGTGTGCTTAACGAGATCATATCAAATATAGCACATAATACAGCCTCACAGTACTATGGTAAACACAAACATTATCCATTATTACTGACTTCGAAATGTCAATTATCAAAGTTGTGGCCATATCATAAAATCATTAAACTTAAAGTATAAATAAAGGGACATTAGCTGTGTTTACCAAAAATATTACTTAGATCTATTTTCTACTTTTACTTCTTTTACGTAATGTACAGTAAAAAAAAGAGCTATGCACAGGAATAAAAAACCTTATATTCTTATATATTTTGTGGAAACTAAGATCAGCTCCAGTGTGGTATTCATATACAGATAGTAAGGTTTGCGTTAATCAGTTGCAACTGAGAAAGTGCCAAACATAGGTTGCTCAGGCAATATTAAAAATATATAGGATATTTTGGATTCTTATGCCTAAGTGTATCTCGTTTTTTGTTATTGTATATCAATCCAAGTAGTAAGAAAGGAAGAACATTTTTTGAAAAAACAGCAAATGCCCCTTTAACAAAAGCTTGGTTTATGTTCAATGTTAATTATGTTTTCAAGATACATACGGACAAGAACGTTTGTCATAAAATCAACAAAGTTTAAATGTGTGCTTTCAAAGTTGTTTGCAAAGTTAAAACATTTATGTTCGTGTACACTTATATTTAAAGTGGCATTATCTGTCTTTATCATTTTTTTTTCAACTTTTACTTTTTGTACTAGATGAATAATAAGATATAAGAGCTATACACGGGCATAAAAAAATTATACTTCTTGTATATATTGTGGAAATAAGGTTAGGTCAAGTGTGGTTTTCATATTGAAACATCGAGGTTGAGTTAGTCAATTGCAAGTGAAAAAGTGCCAAACCTGGGTTTCTCGAGCAATTTTCACCAAATATATAAGGATTTAAGGATTTTTATACCTGCATATATGTATTTTTGTTATTATTTATAAATCTAAGTAGAAAAATTGATAAATAAAAATTTTGAAAAAAACCCACAGCTAATGCCCCCTTAGGATTATTGC
This sequence comes from Atrina japonica, assembly GCA_030159075.1. Lineage (NCBI taxonomy): Eukaryota > Metazoa > Mollusca > Bivalvia > Pterioida > Pinnidae > Atrina > Atrina japonica. The sequence goes on along the minus strand of BROG01000010.1, from coordinate 3,096,757 downwards.
TTGATGTTGTGAACAATAGTATGACGACAAAATTAATGTAAAACTCACAAACAATCCTGTAATTTGATTTTTTTTTCTCTAAAGACGTTTTGGGAACTCATAAAATACGTCTTAAAAACTATCATTTTAGCTCCTTCTTAACTGGGAATGCATTTTTTCTATTGATAAAAAGTAGCTTTCAGAAAACATAAAATGTACAAATTCATGTAAATTCTATGACTCGGCAACTTACAAAGGTAAAAGTTCATTAATGTAAAACGTTGTATGAGTTTTGAAGGTAATTCTCGGGGCTACATAATCGTTCACCGAGAAGAGATTTTGATTAAAATATGTGTTGAATCTAAGAATGTTTCATAACCGTAACAGGAAATAAAACTGAGTGAATCGTGTCAGACTAGCAAAAGTGACCTCGTATCATAGTAAGTGTTTTATGTATGTAAATGGGCCATTATATAGGCATAGATCCATCCTTAGTACCGGTCAAATTTTGATACCTTTCCTCTAATATGTAAATTTTCTATGAAAGTTATAGACTAAAACTTTATTAGAAGAAATATTTTTTTGAAAAAAAAATGTTGATTTGTATTCTGTCACAACTGGAGTTAGTGTTGGCCTAGAAAGAATGTTGTCCTTCTAGTTTAAACATATTATATATTACTCAAAGTTCAACAAAAGGATTGAATCTTAGTTTCGGTCAGCCAATATTCATCACCAGTAAACCGGTAGGCCATTACAAAAATAAACATGGTTATTAAGTCTACAAATTTTCATCGTATATTGTGGCCTTCGTTGATTCCACGTTTTGTTTCATAACTCTACATATATCTGATGAATTCCTATTGACAGACACAATCGTCTTGCCCACCCCCTTTTATTGTTTCTTTTTGTTTTTGATTTTGTTTATTTATGTTTGGATCTTTATTATTTTATACATTTTGAATTTGGTAGTCTATCATTATTTGAAAAAAATGACTACGTATCAGTTAGAAAATAGGATGTTCTATTTACATATAAATATTATAAACATACTACCAAAGTTAATGCTAATATTACTGCGTGGTAATTACTTACAGGTACGACTTCAGTTGGTATAGCTGTATTTTTATCGCGTATAAAATTTAAGATTATCTAAAATAAATTTAGACACACATGATATTCGAGTCATTGATTTTACTACAATTTTTAGATTTTTAAGCGTCAGTATATCGTTAAACTGTTAATAGATAGGCATCAATATCTCTGGAAATAGCTCTTTTATTAAATTGAAATTTTTAAAGTTGCATCAAAGAGATTAATTCGTCTGCATCCAATTCTTAATCAGTACACCTACTTATTATCGGGCGATGGGGTGCACAAATGGAACCCCTTCTCATATATATATATAGTGTGTGTGTGTGTGTGTGTGTGTTTTATTATTAAAAGGTGCTATCGACTTTAATTTGGGACAGACTTACTTTGAGCAGTTAAGTTTACAATAGTTTTACTATAGCCCGTAGTATATTAAACTTTTAACATGATCTTATGTATTTTCATGACTGAAATTACAAAGACCTTCTCAAACTTCATTTCACACACTGTCGTCTAAAACTAAACTCCTGGATTTAATGGGTACTAGTTTCCCAGTTGTTGTTTACACACGCAAAATCTCAAATCAAGCTGACTGTACATAGCACTTTAACGAGTGTTATCATACAGTTGATAACAAGAAAGCGGAAATTCTATGTTATATGATATGTTATATATCACGTAACAAAAATTGAAAATGAATTAAAATTTTGAAATTCAAATGAATTACAATTCCCCGTTGAAGTAAAACTGATAAAAATTATGTATAAAACATTTCAACTAGAATGAAAAAATCTTATTTGTAATTTAAAACAGAGAACGGTTTCCCCCGATGTATAAAACGCATTTTGAGCAATCATCATTTCTAAATATAAAAGTGATATGAATTTGATAAAATTCGAGTGCAAATTTTCTCCAAAATCAATAAAAATATCCAAAAACAGTTTAGATTGTAATTTCTAGGTCACATGGATCACTCAGATTTCTTTTATGCCATTGGTCTTCGTGCGTCATGGGCTGTAAACAATTGGCACTTACTCTTAAAAACTAATTCGCCAATCAACTTCAGATTTGGTAAGCTTTATTAGGGAAAGAAGAATAACGATTTTGAATTTAGTGATCCTGGTGCCATTGGGCTATTGGGCGGGACAAAAACTGCCAAATAATTTTTAATCTTCATTACCCCTTGCTTAAAAGAAGATAAAAGCCTCGAAGAAAAATGTTAAATTTATTACCCTTAGAGCAACGTTTAGGGATCTGAGTGGAGTCAATAAGCTCATATCGTGATTATGTACTTTATCGTAGAAAATATTCTCCCATACTTCTATGCAATGTAAAGAAAAACTGAATATATTTTTAGATGTATTGTCTCTTCTATGCATTGTTAGGCAAAACTGAAAATAAGTTTAGAAAGATAATAAAAACCCTGTACTAAAATATTACTGATTTGTTATCTGGGAAAGAGGGTCTGGGGCAGGGCTAGTATAATCCATATAACCTGGCGGGTGGAGTCTTCTGAACCCCCTTTTGACTCGAATGAGTTTAAATTTTAGGTGATATAAAGCACTGGCTAAAGTATTCGTCCCTACTTGTCACCATACATATGAGAGTATCAAGTCAGCAATAAAACTTTTATCCCATGGAGCCTGTCATAACCGAAAAGTAAGGAGAATTATCAATCAAAATGTTACTCCGCCCCGCCATCTTACTTGAATCAGATAATATCATACATGTACAAAAAACAAAAAATCTTAATACATAAAATTTTAGACATTTTTACTTGTTCGCCGGAACTGAAGCCGCATAAAATTTATAAATGAAAAGGGATAGGATCAATGGAGGCCCTAAAAGAGCCCAAAAGAACATAAACTTGGTACATATTTAAAGATATTTTTTCTCATGAACTAATGATCAGATGATTGTGGCTTCCTGTCCTTCGGATGAGACAGTGAAACTCGATCCCGTGTCGCAGTTGGTGTCGGCATGTTAAAGAACCCTCACTGCTCAATGGCCACAAGTGCCGAACATAGACCAAAATTCGAAGCCCTTCACTGGCATTTGGTGACGTGTCATATGAGTGAAAGATTCTTGAATGGGACGTTAAACAACAATAGACAAACAAACAATCAGATGATTGTGAAGTCAATATCTACAGTTTCAGTTTAAAAAGCGTTTCAGTTGACAGGGTACAGTTGCATACAAATGACTTATCAACTCGAAACCGATCAACTTGTTGTTCTTTCTGTTCTTGAAGAGACAGATTGATATATAACATAACGACTAAGATTTTTTATTTTACTAAACACTAATTAACTTTCAGTTCTTCAAACATTTCATTGGTCGATGTTTTAAAAGATGATAGTTTTATGTATCCTGTCATAAAATGTCCATCTTCTTACTAAATATCAATTATTGTATAAAATTGTCATTCCTAATTACAACACATTTAGACCAATAATTCTTGTTTAGTATTGACTCTATACTAAATGTTTACATTGCTAGTAAACAAACAGTTTTCCGACAGTCAATATTTGAATGTGCAATCATCAGAATTAATATGATATACTACATGTAAACAAAACAACAGCAAATACAATAAGTACATGAAAACATAACGGTGATTTTGCTCTCCGGATCAAGGCACTGTTATATACCCATCCATTATTAGCTTAAAATAACAATAAGTTATACATCGTTCATTTAATGGACAAAACCCCATTTTAATGGAACTTTTTGGGAAAATAAGTCCGAGCAAGAAAATACTCTGTGTATTGAGTATTACATCATCAATTTCAGCGATTCGGATGTGGATTCGGATAACTATTAAGTGATGATCTAGAAAGTCGGAAATCAACAGTATCAAATTAAGAATTCCGGTATGTTTATAATAAACAAGGGCTAATTGTAACAGAGTGCTGTTACACGGTGTCCCCCACACGGTGGAGCGAGTTGTGTTGATATCAACCAGCATTTATAACATACCAATCTGCACAGGTTTGAGGAATAAACGTCATAGGGCTAAATTGCAATCAATGGTACCAGTAAATTTTAGATTTCATTAAAATCATACAATGTTAACTTTTTGACCAATCAGAAGCCCTAGTTTGCCGTAGGTGGTAACACAACCAATACAATTGAAATTGCAATCCCTTGGTACCGATAAATTCCAAATCTCATCAAAATCTGACAATGTTGAAATTTTTTGACCAATCGGAAACCTCAGTTTGCTATGGGTGGGAACGAAACCATTTCACCGACATTTTGACAATGTTGAAATTTACACCAATCAGAAGCCTTGGTTTGCCATAATTGGAACGAAACCCAAACTATTGATTTCGCAATCAATTAATACCCATAACTTCCAAAATTCATCAAAATCGGACAATGTTGAAATTGTGACCAATCAGAAGCTTCAGTTAGCTATAGATGTTAAGGAAACACATGTCACTGAAATCACAGTCCTTTGATACACATTAATTCCAAATTTCATCAAAATCTGACAATGTTGAAATGTCCACCAATCAGAAACCTTGGTTTGCCATATACGACAATGAAATCGATATCATTAAAATTGCAATCAGTTAATACCCATAAATTCCAAATATCATCAAAATCGGACAGTGTTGAAATTTCGACCAATCAGAAGCCATTGAAATTGCTATCCCTTGATACACATTAATTCCAAATTTCATCAAAATCTGACAATGTTGAAATGTCCACCAATCAGAAACCTTGGTTTGCCATATACGACAATGAAATCGATATCATTGAAATTGCAATCAGTTAATACCCATAAATTCCAAATATCATCAAATTCGGACAGCGTTGAAATTCGACCAATCAGAAGCCATTGAAATTGTTATCCCTTACTACCCATAAAATCAAAATTTTATCAAAATCGGACTATGTTGAAATTTCCACCAATCAGAAGCCTTGATTTGCCGTAGAGGCCATTTTTTATGATGTCACATCATGCATTGTGCACATCTCTACACCCAAACCTATAATCATATGAAGTTTCATCACAGTCCGTCCCATAGTTTCAGAGAAATAAAGTGGACAAGTTTTGACCAATTAGAAGCCATGGTTTGTCACATGAGCCATTTTTGATGATTTCACATACGTACATTCACACCTATCATCATATGAAGTTTCATTAGAATTTCTCTCTCTCTCTCTCTCTCTCTCTCTCTCTCTCTCTCTCTCTCTCTCTCTCTCTCTCTCTCTCTCTCTCTCTCTCTATATTATATATATATATATATATATATATATATATATATATATATATATGCGTCTCTCTCAATAATAAGTTTACATTATGGAGGCTTGTAGCAGCTGTATAAACGTTTTCTATATCTTTCGAACACTACATAAGGTAGAACCTTTTTGTCTTATCTCTAATACCATATTGTTAGCTTTATTAGCGTTAAAAATGAAAGACCCACAGGCGTAGGTCAATCAAGAGCCAATTCTAGAAGATTCGGTAATATGCTCCCTAATAATATTTCAATGTTTTGTTTTAACTGAATTAAGACAATTCTAAATGGGTTTGATACCCAGGTACCCTACGTGGGTTCAGCATTGTATCATTTTATTCAATAAACTGTTTAAATATAACTATATGTGTAAATAGATGTAAATATTATAAACATAATACCAAAGTTATAATGCTCAAGACGATATCGTTTCAGTCAATTAGACTTCATCAGTTGAGCTGTATGTATGTGTATTTTCTAAAGATAAAGTGGTATCATACAAGGCTAAATAATATATCTGAAAGTATAGCCGAAATCCGTCTAAGAGTAACCACTGTAAAAAATGACTATCTTAGCTTTAGACAATTTTCGAATTTAAATAGTGATAACAGTGCCAAATATTACTTTAGTATAAGATGAACAGCTGGTATCGAAATACCAGGTACTAGGTTTATGTATAAATGGCGGTATTTTCTTAGTTTAACCATCGATTAAGCTTAACATATCTCTTAAAGGCAAACTTATCTTAGAATTAAATACATATACTGAAATTCATTACATGTATATATCTTCTATATATAAAAAACAAACAACTCCCGATGGATTTAGCAAACGACGTAACACGTATGAAGACATTAACTGTTGTATAAACATGTATCTAACGATAGACAGTAGGTCAAATCAGTTAGACGTTCATTTTTATTTCATAATATTTCAAAAATGCAAAATTCACGTGCTTTTGTTCGAGTAATCGAGTGCTGATTTTAGTATTCGATAATCGGACCATTCGATGGTTACTCGTTGACAACCCTAATAAATATATTTATTTGAAAGGACCACCGTGCTTCTACCAAAAAACCTAAACCCGAACTATTCGACTTTCGGTTAGGTGACTTTGAGATGAAGAGACGCAGTGTATCAGGCAATTTCTACTCTGTCAGAGGTTCATCAATGCTTGTTGTGTTCACTGTCACGTAACACTATGAAAATCAGTTGTAATTAATTTTGAACAACTCACTTTATCATTACACAGTTTTTTTTTTCAAACCAATCAGTTAGATTGCTTCGAACGTCAGGTTAGATGTCATCGAAATAAAACAAAATTTGTTTTTATTAGAAATTTGTTTTATTGGACGAGATTTCACATTTGCCAAGTATTTAAGTAAATTTGATAATGGATTTAGAAACATTTGCTCTATCATGAAATATAAGAAAGTAAACTGTTTGTCATAAGTCCGTGTCAATGTAATAGATCACGTGAACAATTGATATACCAAGTACAGAATGTATGACGCCGATTAGTGAAATAAAGGATATTTGAGAACAACTATCAGATTATATGAAAGTAATGAAATATTTCGATCTATCAATAACCCATTGTATCAGGGAGCGTACTTGCCATGGAAATGTATCTTAGTGCATTCAAAGTCTGTTGCAAAATGATATTGAATAAAGTTAAAAGGTTATCAAAATATGGCCCCAATTTTACTTTCTCTCACGATTAAATAATAAAATATCCTAGATTAATTTCCTTTCATTTGTTACGAGTACAGTATGTTCGTCCCGGAAATACGTAAAGGACATACGATGAGTCGCATTCATATATATTGTCCCACTGATTCAGAAACGTCAATACAACAAATGTTTTAAGCTTGTAAATGGCGATAGTGAATGAAACAGCTGTTCCAAATATTTTAAGTTTTAAAGTAACACGTTTACAATGTATATGCCATGATAAAGAAGATATACGTTTTAGTTCACCGGTGCATTTCAACCGTATTACAACAATATTTTCAGTCATATAATATAAACAAATCTCAAATACCAAAGTATAAATCTATAGGACGTTAAGGATATAGGTATAAATCTGGTAAACAATGGACAGACACGGGCCACTGGAAATCAAGAGGTGGGATCAGGTGCAATTGAGGAGTAAGCATCTCCTTTCGATCGGTCACACCCGCCGTGAGTCTACAGTCAAATTGAGAATTACAAAAACATAGCAAACGTAATAAAAACAAATCATTGCTTTACTGTAAGCGATCTACAACGTAACCTTGTGTAAGTAATTTATTGGCGAGTCGTTTGGAACTCAGAATAAAACATTCATAAGAGGAGCATGCCCTGGCATAATGTATTAGCTGTGAAATGAAAACGCCATAGGCAGGAGAAGACGTGATATCACTACTTAGGAAAGTCCGTGATATGGAATTAAAATATAAAGGGAGGTGTGCAGTTGATCGTCCTTCCCAATAGACAGAAGTAAATCTAGGTAAGCTCTCCTTGATCTCAAGCTCAACAGGATACATCTTGCCGATGTAATTCTGAAATTCATGAAACAATATCTTTAAAACAAACAGACACAAGATGATGATTTGTCTTCGGCAACATATAGGATTCATCCCTAATTTATTTTATTTGAACTTGACTGTGGACTTATGGCGGATGTGATAGGTCAACAGGGTATGTTTCCATGACACATGATAACATCTGTGGATTTCCAGAGGTCCGTGTTCGTCCAATGTTGCCAGATATGTATCTGATATTGTCTCCTGGACATCCTGAAGTTCAAAGCTCCGTTCACACAATCAATGTTTTCTTAGTCAAAGTTTTTGACGCAAACTCTGATCATGTCAACAAAACTTTGATTAAAGTCCATCACAGAACTTTGATGGAATTTGATGAAATAGAAATTAATCCTATTTTTCTTCAAACTTTGAAGGACATTGATGGAGTTCAAGCAATCAAAGCAGATATTCGATATGACGTAATCAATGTTGACATGTTACAAGAACATGGATCCCGCATTTTTGATCGTGTGAATGGCTGACTTCATAAAATAAGACTTTGATTGTGTGAACAGGGCTAAATACTTTGGTATCGGTGATTTTTTTTTATTTATAACATAGTTTTAGTCACTTAAGACTTTTCGTTTTGAGTGTTCTGGATATTCATATAGAGAAATTTTTCTTATGATTTTTAATAATATCTATAAAATCACACGATATCTACGATAATAGCTCAGAATAATTATAATCATACATTTTCTCTAACTAGAACAATTGTTGATCCGTGTTTGTAATCTGATATGTTTTCCAATCCGAAAATTTTTATGACCCACGCTTGTAGAGGCAATGACGTTAGTTTGTTTTACTGTAATAACGTTTTAGACTTGTAACGGTCTTAACATTATCTAGTTAGGGTATTGTATCTGATCCTCCATGAATTACAATTAAATTCTGTATTAGATAATGCTTTTGCCGTTATCAACTAATATAGGTTTATGTTATCTAAATTTAAAGAAAAATAGAAATTTCCAATAATGCGAATCTTATTTATGGAAATGCTGGTTTTAATGCAGTGGAATATGTACGTTTTATTGAAGAAAAGTACGCAAAGGGGAAAATTAGGATAACAAATTGTTTTACTTCGTGTGTATTTTTTTTAAAGTTAATATTTATTTTTGTGTTAATTAGTATAACATTAAGATGACCCAGTTATGTAACGCTAAGACGCTGTATTGTACACCCTTTTCTTGATAAAAACTTTTTAAGAATATTTTTTTAAGAATTCATATATTATAAGGTTGTTTCAGAGATCTATGTTAACATATACTTAATATATTTAAAAGTGTTGACAAGTGTATATAAAGAAATTATGCTTCCTCGTGTTTCTTTCACGAAAATTAGACGTAAACAAAAGTCATCAATATCACGACACATTTTGGAAAACATTTGACCTTTTCCTCACCTACCCCAGTACAATATTGGAATTAATCACTTTCTATTGTGAAATAGTACTGTAAAATTATCACTATTTTGCTTCGAGGATGACTGTCAATCTTGCCGGTAATCTAACAAAACTCTTCGTCTTATACGACAAAAGATGGAAATGGTATTGTAAATAATGTTAAACAAACCTGAGTCAGAACAAATGTTGATTTTGGAGAGAAACAATCAGATATAGAATTAAGATCGTTCGAACACGATTGAGATACAGAGTGTAGAAGAGGTCTGCTGATTGGTTTTAGCTTTAGGACTTGTCTCTTTTTTCAAGAACAAAACTGTTTTCATTACTCTTGTCATCCTATGACTAACGTGGGAAAGGGTGACATTGCAATTATATCAGTCTTTATTTAGATGTCGCGAAAAACGCGAGTAGTTATTGAATGCCACACGTGTCTCGGATACATTATGATGCCTTTTGGGCGATCGTAGAGTGAAAACATAAGTATGTTAAAGATATCCAACAGGCTCTGTCAGCGATTTTGACTTATACACAGAAATTATAGATCTCCATGGTGTTCAAAGTTCATTGAAGTGTTGGGTTCAATAAAGAGCAATATATTTTTTTAACAAATAAGGCTTGTTTATACTTATTTCATTTTCCTCTGCTTCAATCCGCTCACCCATATGAACACATTGCCAGCTATAGATGAAGTGACTATTATATAAACCTAACTATTTTTGTCATCCCAAATATACGTGTCTTTCAATTATCTTATCAAGTCACTAACTGTAAACACTATCTAAATATGAAAAATCAATTAAAAATGGCAAATGGGATGGGACCGGGTGTCCGTGTTTCCTTGCAAATGTCCCATGGAAACCTCTCGACTTTTGGAGAAGTATCAGTTATTTCCAAGTAAGGAGTATTGAACCCAGAATGTCAGACAGTGAATTTTGTTCAAACCATCGCGAGCGGTAGTTTTTAACTGAGATGGACGGGGAAATCTCAACCTACACGGTAACAATCTATCCTATCCGAAGGACTCCGGGTCTCCATTTCCACGCACAAAATATGATCATTTTTCCAACACTTCAGAAGTACATTGTTGGTCTAACATCCTCAAATATATGAAAGTGTGTCAATGACGTTATGATGTCTTTTTTCCTCGGCAAATACAGAGATATCTTTTCACTGACAAGTGTAAGAGACTTTTTATGCTTGATGTCAACGTTCTGCAAATTTTACGGTCGGTATAATAGTCTTTTTTGCGATTACTCTGTTTCACTAGGTAAAATGTTGAGTTGCTTTTGGTTGGCGGTTGTTGAAACATCTGTACCAATTGTGACAAGGATTCGTTCCTCACGTATTTCATTTGGACTTGACTGTGGAATCCATGATACCTGATCCCTTCTCTTGGTTTCAAGGTGTCCGTGTTTGTTCATTTTTACCAGATTTGTATCTATATCCAAGAGATCCTAAAGATTTATAATATGGTATCTGAGATTTTTTATATTTAAAAAAAAATTCAAAACATGTTACCAGCTATAAAATAATTACATTTCATGAGTGAAAACTAAGACGAGAAGTCTGATTTCTTTAAATAGATAACTAAACCCGAAATAAACAAATCCATATCGATAATTCCATCCTTTATCCAAACATTTCCTGTCATAATTAAAGTACAATGTTCATTTCTAAAACTTCTGATATCGAAAATGTTTCTTTCACTCTTAAAGCGGCTCCAAACAGTTAAAGCGGTATTGTTACGGGAATATTAATAACCCTACAATTAAATCCTTCTATTATCAATAAAGCAGTCAAACAGAATAAGGTTTGTAAACATTGTCATTCAGTTCAATTCACTATTATTTTGTCTTTCAGCGCTTTCTCACTAATGTGTTTTTAACGAGATGCCCTATATATCGTCTGATTTTGAAGTTGGAAATGTAGGACGTTTTATATATGAAAGTCGAATTTCAAATTTTTATGTAATACGAGTATATCGTATATATGAACACTTTTGGTTCATAATTATATGTGCGAATTGGGCACTCGTCAAATCGCCAAGGTTTTTTCTGACATGAAGACACCAATATTTACAGACAAAGCAGACTGACCAAGTTCCTAGTTTTAACAACCTTTTATGATAATTTTGAACGTTTGGTAAATGACCGACATTGTAGTCTATATAGAGGCTAAAAAAGGCCGACCGGAACTTACGTTTGAGAAAACACAGTTTTATTACTAAACCAGTACTACTCTGTCACATTCGAATTTAGATACAAAAACATACAATTGCTCTGATGGAAACAAAGTCAGTATGTCACATCAAATTCTCATTGGATAGTTAAACCTATTTTTACAGTTAAACCTAGTTTCAGTTAATGTAAGCTTTGTGGAATATAGGCTTAATTCATTACACGTCATACACGAACGTCACACTTTAATTTCGTGTTAAAAACGTGAAGTTCCTCCGTGGCACCTGGTCCCGGGCACCCTTCCTGGTTTAACAATATAGCCGTGTTTTTCCCACTAATTTTCATTGTGTATTTTGTTTTAGAATTCCTCTATAAATAATAATTCGGACTCTCTGACTCTTACTATTTACAGATACATCGATATTTATGGTCAGTGAATCAATTTACAGAGCAAAACAACCTGATGTTTACTATAAACCATGTAAGTAATAAGATACAATGTGCATACCTAAAAATAAGTGGGAAAAAGTCATGTCTGAAACTTCATTCCGACGTCAATTAATATGCATTGTTCGTGGATTGCTAATAACACACACACACACACACACACACACACACACACACACACACACACACACACACACACACACACACACACACACACACACACACACACACACACACACACACGTCATGAACTACCCAAACAACTTATATGTTTTCTTTCACTGATATTGAAGTTCAAAGTAAGGATATTTTTGTGGGATTCTGTTTCATGTTTGATTTCATGATAACCTAGCATCAACCTTTACATAGACCTTGTGTTTGATTATAAATGAAGCCTTATCGATTTGTTGATCTTATTATTGAAAGGAAAAAAATATCCGTCATACACATGTGGTACATGTATAAACACATCAACTAATTAAAATGTCAAGAATCGCATTTACTTTAATTTGTTTGCTTTTTACTGGGGTTTGTTGTTGTTGTTGTTGTTTAACGATTTTTTTGTGGGTGTTGACGTCGTTTTAGGGGGAAGTCGAATTGAAATAAATCCAACAAGATATTGTTCAGCTGATATTCCGGATGCGTGTTAAGTTAATTGCACATGTGAATGATAAAATGCATGTCCAATACTTAATAAAATCCCTTCAAACATTTACCATGTAAACGAAGAATCGAACATTTCAAGAAAAATACAAAAAAGTATACTGTTCAAAAAGTAAAAAAATCTAATACGGCAAATTTTATCTCGAATTTATTAATCAATTATAGATTATATCGCTAGTTTTGATTACAGTGGAACCTCGTTATAAAGACCACTTAAATGACTAACCCAAAGTGGTCCGATTAGGTAATATCAAGTACGATCATATCCTAACTAGAGAGACCACATCACTAAACGTTAGTGAGGTTGTCTCTCAAGTGACGATCAATTCTCCCATTGTTCATATATTTTTCCTTCATTTTAACGGATTATGATTTCCTTGTCAGCCTACAGGGTATTGTCAAGATACATGCGTTATGACGCCACAATACAATTTATACGGGTGTCCGTGGTGTCTATAATGTAGTGCATAATGTCAGATTTTATTTGCGTAGATCTACATGTAATTGACCTATCGCCAAGTGTCTGACACATGGCTGTCCATGTGCTTTTTTGACGTCATTCGATTGTGATGTCATAATCACACAAGTGTTTGAAGGGCCATTTAATTGTGATATCATAATAGAAAAGTTAGCCAAACGGTGTCGTGTCGGGCATTTGGCGATAGGTCAATTAAAACATGGGAGAAAAAACTCAAGTCCTAACTTGAGGGTATGACAAAAGAATCCCAATCCGAGGGTAAAATTCTTGAATGACAAAACCTAGGCTTGCCCTATTTTGAAGGTATGACAAAGGAATTTCAATCCTCGGTATAAGATTCTTGAATCTAACCCTCGGATTGAGATTCCTTTCTCATACCCTGAAGGTAGGGTAGATTCTTAGTCTTATAGACCCTTTCATGATAACTGCGGTGCTGTAACTTTGAGGGAATAAATGATACAGATACCCGCAAATATATAGACGTCGTTGTAGTAGCTGATTGTTTTTTTAGTCATTTTCCGGAATCTGTATCATTTATTCCCTCAAAGTCACAGGACCGCAGTTATCGTAAAAGGATCTATTTTATATTACCGAAATAAAGTTTAAGAGAACGTACATTTATGGTCTTAGATGTCAGGTAGTGCCATCATGATGTGGTTTTTATCCAAGGTTCCATTAATCTTATTAGTATTAATACTATTAGTAGGAAAGAAATGCTATCAACTTAATTTTCTTTTTTAAATTCCGTTTTAAATATCCTATTGACAGCATTTTGTGTGTGTGTGTGTGTGTGTGGGGGGTCAGTTAGAGCATCGCCTTTGAACCATGAATTCTCTCACTTCTGATCAACGCAGGTTCGGGCCCCACTGAAGCCGAAGCTTATTTTGTAAATAAGTTAGCATATTCACTGTAGACAGGTCGGTGTTTTCTTCTCTGGTACATTGTGACCGGGTTCTTCACCACTACACCTGGCCTTCACCATAGAACTAAAATATTGTTCAGTGTGGCGTTAAACACTATTCAAACTTTCAAATTTGGGATGAAGAAAATTTTATTGTTTAAAGGAAATAAATTAGTATGGTTTTTTTTTGACATATTAGAAACTTTTCTTATTTTCAATATACCGAGTTTTTTTTAAAGATTTTATAAGATATGCAGCCACCTGCAAAACGTTTATAGACATAATTATGTTTTGCTATATACATGTATTTCATATAAAACCACATTTAAAAAAAATTGAAGCCATTTCCTATCGCATTTGAATAGAATTTTCACTGTTCAAAAGAGAATGCGGCCAAGTTTCATTGATTATTTGGATGTAATTTTCCAATTTATAACTTCAAAAATTTGACAATTAAAACAAAAATAAGAAAAATATTATATAGAATTTTACTTATACAAAGAAGGAATTTTCATCACAGAAGATTCAACTTTCTGTTTATATTGATGATTTTTTCGGATTTCTGTTTATATTGATGATTATTTCGGATTTTCGGATTATTAAAATAATATAATGAAACTGTATCCAATTCTTTGTTTAACAGTAAAAATGCCATTGAAATGCGATAAGAAATGGCTTTACAATATATATATATATATTGGTCAGAGCAGCTTTGAATTGTGAAGTCTCTCATATCTGGTAGGCGCATGTTCGAAACCCCCTGGAACCTAGGCTGATTTATGTGACAGAATATGTCAGTTTACTTGCGAAAGGCCGATGCTCTCTTCTTTGGTACATTGTAACCGTGGTACATTTTTTTTCGTGTATACTCAAATTTATTTTACTTCAAACTTAACTGAATCTTTGCTGCAAAAATATTATGGAATAACACGAAGACAAATGTTGAATTATACATCGATTAATCTATTATCTGGGGGAGGGGACATTAAGCACTTAGCAGCATTTACCACAGTTCAATAATTACAATAAAAACGCACCACCATTCCATAGAATATTATAGGGTTCGACACCGTAAAATGATCTAAAGTATAGAGTATGTTGTGTGTGCCGATACTGTAAAATGGAATTAATGATCATTTCGTTTGGTGTATTATGGATCAGCAAGCAACATGCAGGTAATCAATGTACCCCCGTTTACACACACACACACACACACACACACACACACACACACACACACACACACACACACACACACACACACACACACACACACACACACACATACACACACACACGTTCACAAATACAGACATGAACATACATACACGAATTTACTCGTACAAACATGAACACATACACGTGCACACAAACATACACATTTACAAACGCACAAAAACATACACAATCATTCACGATTCACTTGTAAGGATTGTCGTTTTTAAATTATTTCATGTTCATCCATCTAACGATGTACGTCTGCAATGATATAAATAAAAAACGTTTTTCTTTAACTGAAACAATGTTTGTTCAAATAAAATTCAATGTCCTCCAAAGGGAAGTATCGTCATCCGGAAAAAACATTTAAACACTCAATATTCACAAGTTTTCAAAATAAACAGCTTCATTGCAAATTTTTATCGATGCTAATCACTTATGTCACGAGCAATGACATCAAACATCACATGCATACTTCCGCATACACAACTAGACCTATATAAATATACATTTACCAAATATTTTGCTAATGTGTTATTAAACTAAAAGTAAACCTAAATGAAATTATATACGATAAATAATTATATGCATATCATGTATTAAAAATACCCAACCAGCATATATAACCTTCCTTTTTTCCGCGCAATAAAGCTGTTTATTGTGCAGACTTAATACTATGTAACTAATATAGATATTGTCGTCTTTCACTTGATTAAAGCCAAGGGGCCAAAAATTTGTCATATTGAGTTTTTTTACTTTTTTCGCATATGTTTATTTATTCCATCATTTTTTTTCGACTTTCACGTTAACAAATAGATTTCTACTTCATTACTTCCGAGCGTGACCAAGCTTTAATATTCCTGTATTTGAATTCATCTTATATTTCTATTGATGAAGTGACGGGGAACGGGGTATCATATTTATGATAGGTAAACAGTGATTAATCTTCATTATTTGCCGCCGTGTGTCAATAACACTCACATGTGATTACAAAGTGAAATTGATTGTGCTTATCATTATCTTTAATCAATTTAAGTTTTGTTTTGCCGTAACAAGGAGTTCATATCTCAATGTGTCGTTGAATGATATTACTAATGGGATAAATGCATCTGCGATAGAGAAGTCATATAGCCATATAAAAATCATACAAATTAGTTATCAATATTATATATTTACAGAAATATTTCGTTTTTCAATTATATCATTGTAATTCATATCCTTTTAAGATTGATAAAACTCATGAGAACTTTATGCAAGGAATATCGTCTCCTCAATCTTGAATATAGTATGAATATTTTATAAAACATTATTTGCGTTTTAAAGTATATATTGTCTCTTTCTTGTTAAAGTTCATATCTTATATATCTATGACTCATACATAAAGTGAGTGTTGACGTATTCACTAAACAGATGTTGATGGGCTTAGAATTTTATAATGCACAACCTCTTATGTGACATAATACGGCCTATCCTTCGTCTTAACATCTCCAGTCTGGTAATGAGAACCAGACAAAATATCATCAGTTTTGAAATACAGTTGATAGGAAGCCTCAAAACCAATTAATGAATACTGCAGTCGTACACCGGAGTCCAAAATTAAATGTTGTGGTTAGTTCATGGTTTCTCGTAATCTTTATGTTGCATTGACTTTAGAACATCATATTTTGAAGAAGATTGTTTCATGAACAGAGGTAAACTATTTACTGACAAGTTATCGACACAGGGTTATCAAAATTCGCGTTTTATGTCAACGTTCCGCAAATTTTACGGTCGGTATAATAGTCTTGTTTGCAATTATTCTGTATAATATTCAGGAAAACATAAATTATTTTTATTTTAAGCACAGAATGTCAACAGGGTGAACCATCCCTTTAAGTTACAGTTTTGAATGCTATGAAGTCGGAAATGGGGTAGCCGTGGGGTAGGAAAGTATTGTTTAACATTATTAATCTGGGTACATTCTTATCAATAATCAAACTAACATATGTGGAAATGTAAGTGCAGTATTATTCAGACATATAACAATGCCGATTTGCTACGCTTTACGAAAGGACAATATTTTAAATTCTTGATTTTTTTCAAAAATATTGCAAAATGTAATTACTTTTGATTTAAAGAGTGACTATTTATAGCACGTTTCAATAGAAACGAAGTCGGTGACATATGAATTTTATTAGCTTAAATTAATGACAGTAATAATGTCTTTGTAATATGACTTTTTGATAGAAACGTTGGACGTGTAAAAGGGTCATTTGATATTTTGCTGCCATGGCAACCAATTCAATTTTAAACATTAGAGTGAAAATGAGGTAATTTTTCATTAATATGTACATTTTTACTGAATGAGATTAAACATTGCGTTCAATTGATATAATGAAATAATTTGAACACTTTTGGACAAATTAATTTCATTATGTTGATAACTTTGGATAAAAAAATAGTTAAATACATAAACTGTGATAAACTGTCATTTTCATGCTTTTGCACGGTCGATTTTCAAAATTTTTTATTTTATGATAGAGCTTTCCTTTCTGTCGTCTGTGGTATCTCATTTGTGTACAATATATGAAAAAAAATAATTCTCCAGAACATGCAAACAGTACCTTAAAGTTCAAAGTCATTGCTGATCTATATTTAGAATTTTCGTCTGTGTTAAGTACCGCAAGGAATCGATATCAATTTAAAAATATAACATTGTGTGGAATGTAGAAAAACTTAACTACAAAGGTTTATATTTTAGGCCAGGGCGAGGCTTGCAAACTTTAAATCACACTCTATATGAAAAGTACAAAATTTTGTATCAGAAAGGTGTATTAATTCTTCTATCATAACAGTGCACTGTGAGTTGTTTACACGATGCCATTCCTATAAACCATAGGTGAGAAATAGATTATTTCATGCAATATCACTTATGTGACCTCAGATATCATATTTGACGCTCTATGAAAATCGGACTTTCCCCTTGCCGCATCAAAATTTCCATTACAAGGTTGCAAATTCGAATTTGAACGTAACAATTTTCCTATAACTAGATAAAAAGGTGCATATAGTTTATAAAAATTGAGATTTTATAACTTATGAAAGGAATTATACTAATTTCCTCAAAGAAGGTTTAAAAGCATGATTAGGCCATTCCAAGTTTTACCTCTGTTTAGCCTCCACTGATAGATGGGTTTTGGAACCTAATAACAAAAACAAAAACATCTAGAAAAAAAATTAACAGTTAAACACGAATATTGAATTTTATCATTATGAAAACTAACATTTCATAGGTAATTTATTAGTATGTGCCAAAGATATGGTTTTTATGTTTAATTTTCTTTTTCTTTTGTTTAACATATTAGGAAAATACCTAATGTACATAAAATTGCATTTGTTCTCATAAAAATGTCTTGTGTTGTTTTTTCTTCCGTTTTGTGTTTTTTCTGATAGAAAGATAGGTCTTTGATTTTCGGGTGGACGCCAAACAAAAATAAAAATTGAGATGACCTTATGATAAATTGTATTATGTGATGGAAATAATCTTGGAATAAAAACAAGATTGAACAAATTCTTAATATAAAGCAAAACTTAAAATGAACTTAAACTGAAAACAACCCATCTGTCAATTGTAATCGTGTTATGGAGACTGAGAAAAAGTCTTGAAAGACTTGAAATTAGTCTTTTATTATGTTGTGCTGACGTTTGATCGATACGAAGATAAAGTGGTATGAACATGAATCTTAACAAGTAGTGGCAATGACTTGAATAATTAGAAATGCAACAAAATTTTATATTAGTTTATTCATGTGGAAAGAACAGTAACTGCAAGTCTTCAGCGATTAAGACAATGCCTTCTATACATAGACATCATATGCTATTTTTCGAATTCAGTCCCGGTTCCTCATTTGATGAAATTGATCTCGGAAGTGCGTGGATTTATTTATAGCATCAATCTCGATGAATTTATCTTCAGTAGAAGAGAAATAAAATTATTGTGTTGCAAAAACGTTCCAGCAATTCGTATAATTTACTGTGTGTGGCATTTTTGGGAAGTAGGAATACAGGAACACATAAATCAAATTCGCAATTAAATTACGATGTGTAATTTCTTTAGAAATTAAGAAGTAAACATTATTTTGTACCGAAGAGCACCCTTTATATATGCATGAATTTTTATTCAGTTTTGAAAGCAAAAATTCCACTATTCTATCACATATTAGCAAAAGTTGTATTCTAAAATTATATACAAAGCAAAATAAACTGTGTTTTCAAATGTTAAATTGCTCGTCTAGAGGTGGTCGCTGATAACTTGACTGGTGGCTATGGTCGTTGAGTACTCGTGTAGTGGTGGTCGCCGATAACTTAACTAGCTACGGTCGTTGAGAACAGAACTCATGCATATATACAGATAATACCGCTGGAATTTCTAATAGACAATATATTTGTAATGTTCGGAGACGTGGTCTTTCAACAAACTGTCGGCATTCCTATGGGAACCAATTGTGCTCCTTTATTGGCCGACCTGTTCCATTATTCATACGAAGCAGACTTCATTCAGAAACTGCTGAATCAAAAGAAGAAAAAGTTAGCGGTGTCCTTTAATTTGACATTTAGATATATCGACGACGTTTTGTCAATTAATAATGACAATTTTCATACATATGTCAATGCGATATATCCCAGCGAACTAGAACTTAAAGATACAACAGAATCAAACACACACGCTTCATACTTAGACATTTTACTTAATATAAACACAGACGGGAAATTAGCAACTAAGCTATACGATAAACGCGACGATTTCGGCTTTCCCATCGTAAATTTTTCACATGTAAGTAGTAATATTCCTCAGTCACCCGCATATGGAGTTTATATTTCACAAATGATCCGATATGCAAGGGCGTGTACAACATATGAAGATTTAATATACAGAGGTAAACTACTCACTGACAAATTATTGACCGCGTTTAATGTCAACGTTCCGCAAATTTTACGGTCGGTATAATATACTTGTTTGCGACTACTCTGTTTCACTAAGTGAAATGTTGAGTTTCCTTTTCGTTGGCAGTTGTTGAGACGTCTGTACCAGTTGTGACGAGGATACACTCCTCACGTGTTTCATTGGACTTTACTGTGGATTCACGGCGGGTGTGACCGGTCGACAGGGGATGCTTACTCCTCCATGGCATCTAATCCCACCTCTTGGTTTCCAGAGGTCCGTGTTTGTCCATTTTTACCGGATCTGTATCTATGTCCTGGACATTCTATTGATTTCTACTTTGGTATCTGAATTTTTTTATATAATAGGAATAAGTTAAACAATTGCATGCAGTAGCAATACTAGAAACAGTAAACAGCCATCCATATCTCAGCTTACATAATCCCTTACACACACTCTCGTTCGTTCTTATCACGGAGCCAAACTCAACTTTGTTGGGGTACCAAAAACTAAAACGTACATAAAGCGTGAAATTAAACATTACTATGTTAACATTGATACTCCATTTAAACCACTTTATCTAATATAAATGTGGTCAGCATTTCTATTTTTAGGTTTTAAAACTTAATTATTCCAAAACCTTCGCTTTTAATATTTGAAAACAGTTTACTTTAATGACTGTCTTCCTTTGAGTGGATCAGATTTATTTTTCATTCATGTAAACAAACAAGAGCAACACGGATGTGTTACGCATTCATCAAACCATTCCAGTGATTTCCAATACTGATCGTTATTGCGCATATAAATAAATTGAATACAATTAAACTGCGTCAGTATGTAGCTGATCCGACACAAATCATGAATACTTTCCAGCTTTCCGACTCTTTACTCCAAGAGTGTGATTAAACTTATAATTACCTGGAAATATTTAACGGAAATTTACAATTTTGGATCGAAACGGAAAATATTTTCACAAAATGGTGAGTTTATGATTATTTTTTTTACATTTTTAAACAGGTGAATATCCAAATATCATACACATACATAACCAGAATCACTCCACATACAACCATAAATATTCTTTAGAGAAAAATCGAATAACATTTATTACTGATCAATTAGGACATTACTTTGCCTGACATATGCATAGCAAAATGGGCTGACTAAATCGAAAAATATCTATACACTATACGTTTCATAAAAAGAAGGATAATCAATTTCATTCACCTAGTTTGACATTCCCTTTTCATTTAGATGTACAATTACATATACATTAGTGTCAGAAGTAGAGAGTTTTTCTTTTTAAAAATGTAAATAGAAAGTTATTGAAAATATTTCCTACATCAAAGTCAATAGAATGTATTCAATTTTGAACTTTTGAATAAAATACCAATATCAATGTGGAGTACATTTTTAAAATGAAAACATTGTATGTCTCAGTTTATTTGTATCTTTTGTAATTACTTTTTTATCACGAAAATAAAAAACCCAATCATTCCTATAATACTACATCTAAAGCCCGGCTCTCATTCTAACAGACACGAGAACACACACAGACACATACACACAGAGACACACACAGAGACACACACAGAGACACAGACACACACACACACACACACACACACACACACACACAATATTTAAATCAGTCCAAATATAAGAAAACTTTGTGATAACTTATCTCAGTAAAATTATCTCTGTACATTTTCTGATTATATACCTTTTCTTATAGCAAATAACACACACACACACACACACACACACACACACACACATACACACACACACACACACACACACACACACACATATATATATATATATAAGAGATATATATATATATATATATATAGAGAGAGAGAGAGAGAGAGAGAGAGAGAGAGAGAGAGAGTCACTTTTGTTTTATGTTTCTCGCGATGATGTTTTTAAGTAACAAGGCCGTGTATTATATTGTATCAATCACGGCCTTGTCATGTTGTAAATAATAGTAACTTCAAAATTTGCTGCATGACACTGCAATGCAAAAAGGAACAAAAAGATTGAACCAATTAAATCCATGTACGTTTTCCGGGACGAACATGCCGAGAACTATATATTCAAACCAATCATTGTATGTAACTGAATGCCTGGCAAAAAGAATTATAAACGTATCTTTAGATTTGGAAATATCAACATTGTTTATATTCTGATTCTAATGAATTTTTGACTAAGTGTATACAATTTGTATTTCAAATGATTCCTTTCAATGTCATTTCAATCGTGTCACTTTTCTATAGAAAATTTATCTTGAGTGGTAAATATATCAATGCGACATGCACAAGTAATAACTATAAAATCATAGTCACATTAGAAGGAAACTATAGGTGTTTACTGAATAATCAATACATCAACCGTATAAATTTATAAACACACAATATACTCTGATATAGCGAATTCCTGTGGACGTTCTATAAAATTCGTTATAACCGTAATTCGTTATACATTTATAGCGAAGTCATATTTTGAATATAAAGAATTCGTTGTGAAATAACTTAAGCACTTGACATAAAGAAAATTCCATTAAAACATGTCTATCTACGCCTGCGTTATATTGAATAATGACAGTTATTTCAGAGAAAATGTTGTATTCAATTTATTTTTATATAATTATTTATATTTATTGTTAAAAACGAAAGGTATTAGACCTATATAATATAAAAAAAGTTCGCTGTCTTTAATTGCCACTGTACACAGAATAGTCTTTCGTATCATCAGCCATTGCCGTCTATGTTTTGCTACCGACTGTCCGTAGAACCATGGACGACAGTCACGTGAATTTTTATATCTAATGAGATTGCTACATTTCAGTCCGAGGCAAAACAAACACTTATCACTTATCAAGATTCAGCAACAAACATCAAACGTAAATGACGAAATTTCAGTCCGAGGTAAAACAAACACTTATCACTTATCAAGATTCAGTAACTACCATCAAACGTTACGACTGTGCTAAATTGAATGAATGAAATATAAAGTACAGACACAGAATTTTGTGTCCATTGCTGGAAAATGGAATTAGTGAATATTACTTCTGCGTAGTGAATTCGGATATGACGTATGTGTTATAGAGATTAATTATCATATAGAGTGAAAGATGATTATCAAAATTAATCAGTTATATGTACTTCAGGTATAATCAGACTATTTCTTGCAGTAAAATCGATACCAACAATCTATTTATATAGATAACCGATCAATCCAGATTGCCCATCTAATCTTTTCTATATTTCCCATAATACAGTGACAGTACATTTCAGTTAGATGTAGCGTCTCTGAATGTATATTTCAAATTGTTACGGAAAGTAATAATATGTTAAACGCTGGTCGATGATCACCAGGAAAAGTGTTTCGTGTCCGTTCCATTCTGTTAACATACCGGTTTTATACTGTTTCCATGTCCATTTCAAACTCTTCTCGTGTCGATTTCTGACTGCTTTCCATTTCATTACCGTTTAAATGTCAGTTTCATGCTCCTTACAAATCACTTTCATACTGCTTTAATGTCTGTTTCACACTACTTTCCTTGATGCAGAATTGATTTATATCAATTGCAATATGGCATCAACGGCAATATGATATAATGTGTCACAATTTTAATGTCACATATTATTGTTAACAACTTTTTATCACTTCCTTTACCATTTATTTTCTGCCTGGATCATTTTTGGCATTTTCAGGGCGTATTCAACATATGAACATTTCATATACAGAAGTAAACTACTCACTGACAAATTATTGACACAGGGATGTCGATTTCAACGTTCCGCAAATTTTACGGTCGGTCTTATTTGCGATTACTCTGTTTCACTTAGTGAAATATTAAGTCACCAGTTCGATGGCTGATGTTGAGATGTCTGTACCAATTGTGACGAGGATTCGTTCCCCACGTAATTTATTTAGATTTGACTGTGGACTCATGGTGGGTGTGACCGGTCGACAGGGGATGCTTCCTCTGCCATGGCACCTGATACCAACTCTTGATTGCATGATGTCTGTGTTTGTCCATTTTTTACCAGATTTGTACCTATATCCTGGACACCCTCAAGATTTATAATTTGGTATCTGAGATGTTTTATATTATAAACGGCCGGCAGTGATTATTTCTTTACTGAATGCTCAAACTTTAAAGTCAATCACACTAGTTTGCCGGTAAAAATTATAAAGTTCTATAAACGAGATCTCAGTAAGTTTGACACGTTAAAATATTGTAATTCATCGGCGTATATTTGTTGTATAAATAAACAACGTGAAAACATTTGAAATTGGAAATAAATGTATAATCAACATATGAACAAAATTAAATGGCACAAAGAAAGGACAAGTCGGTGTTTTGATCGTTGATAATTATCTTATTGGGTGAGTTTTCATGATGCAACAGAAGCCGTTGCTTTATGCTTTTATATCTCTAGTCGCCGTCTTCAATAGCGATCCTTTATTTCCCGGAAGGCTTGGAGTTAATACTTTCGTTGCATTTAAATGTTAAACTATATATTGCAAGCTATCGTTTTGTTCACCTATTTGTCATTTTGATATTTCACACAAAAATGAGCGTTAGATGGCTGTTTTAAGAAATTGGGTTACGATGCACCTAGAAAGAGGGACATTGGTATTCAGGCTATAGGGTTCTACAGAAATTAGATCGAACAGGCAAGATGCCAACCTGACCCCCTATTGCTCTCCTGTTTTGAATGTATGCCCATGTACTATTTGTGATTACAACATCCTTGTTGAACGATCGGAACGCATGCAAATCGTAAACCTTTATAAAGTTTGGAAAAATTCCATGAATCACATGGGTAATGTCTTGCAAGCAGGCGATGAGCGGTCGAACGCTTGAAGCCCAGGAACAACTTAACTGAAAAATGTCATAACGACAAGTTCCTGTAAATGTCTAAATTGTCTATAAAGGTAACTGAAGGAAACACACAAAAGAAGCCGTTATAGAGAGGTGGCCTTCATAAATAGGCTTATCTCTATAAAATGTTAACACAGATTATGCTTGAATGGCCTTTATCGGCAGGCGTCTTTTATACAGAGTTAGCCTTTAATGCAAGTTTGACTGTAATATGAAACGTATACCCAATACCATGTTTAACGCATTCGACAGTAACAAGCTCACCATTTTGTCTTCCATGTGTACATTTCAATAGCTCTAACAGATTTTATAAATGAACGACTATAAAGTCAATTTCAAAAGCAAACAGAAACAGATGTTATCAATGAACATTTCATCGTTAGAGTGGGTGTCTCTGTTCCATCAGTACTTAACGAATATGTGAAGGATATAATTTAACAAACGCAATAGTAATTAAACAAGCCATTTAATTGCTTTGAAAATCCTCTTCAGTGTCCGCTTCGTACAGTGACAAAGTGCTAAGTGGCGTTTGGACATTTTGGACATATATGATTATTCATTGAATAAATGAATTCGAAATATATGTTAAATGGCGCTGCTTTAAGTGTATTTGGGTCCTACTAATCGATTTTATTGTCGTTTTTCAATTAGAAAAATAAAAACAAACTATTTGATTTTGGATAAAATTTTTACTAAAGGAAAGTGGCACGAACCACTGTTGACAAAGTTCACCATTGTAAAGTGATAGAAAAGGGTAAATGTTTATTTCTCATGCGATATATCCGCATGCGGAGAAAGTAATTATGAAGACATTGATTAATATCATCGGGAACAAGTCGACAGACAAAAGATAAACGAATAGATAGATAGATAGATAGATAGATAGATAGATAGATAGATGGTAGATTGATTGATTGATAGGTGGATGGAATTGAATGTCAAACCTTAGATAGGAACAAATAAAATTATTCGATCTTTAAATTAAAGAATTGTGGTAATGATCGAAGGAAGTTAATACAGAGAAACCTAACCTATAGATCACCTCACTAAAGAAACCGCCTCATTTAACAGACCAACTCACATTTAAAACAGTAAATAGGTAGTCGCTGGTACAATTTCTCAATAGACATGAAACAAGCATGTGCCTGGCACCATAAAGTTTAAGAATTGCTTAATTCTAAAAACTTTACTCAACATTGGCAAATGTGGTTGGCTGAGCAGGCCAAGTTGAGAAAATTATCAACTTGATGCCGGGCCAAGACCTTCCCTCAAGAAACCAATTCAAAAATCAATCCAGATTCTGTAAAGTGATCTTTATATAGAGGTTCCTTTATTTAAGTTCACTAATAGATATCCAAATTGAAACCTAACGAGATTCTAAATACACAATTGATTCATTAAATGATTTGTGTATGTTAAAAATATTGTAAGACAACCACGATAGAAACATGGAGATAGTATTTTCCACTCTAAAAATAAAGTTTTCAGAAATTTTGAATGTTTTGTTATGAGGATTATGTCCTCTCACGTCGGGTTTGATATGTGGGTGGGAGATCCGTTCTCGGATACGGCAACTGTATCTGAAAATACCAGATTTACTAAATACTCAAGCTACTTTATATGATTCTAAGATGAATTCACAGAATTTATGCTGTATGCTTATACATTTTACTTTAATGTGTGCGTCATGGTTAAAGCAGTAACATAAAATTAATAGTGAACTTCAGTAAATGTATTGAGTAATCCCACTTCTGGATTTTCAACACGTCTGATATTGTCTAATGTCTAACCATGTTAGTATAGTATACACGTATACACGGGAATCAAAAAGGGGGAAAGAAAAACTTATCATTACATGTTTAATGTATGAAACATGAAATGATTGTATGTCAAATCTGGAACTACTATTGTTATTGACCAAAAAATCCACATTTGTTTTACAAATTCACTTATGGGTAATATTTTGATTTCTATGGTTCAATAGTGACGAGGAATTAATCTCTTCACTTATTTTCTTTTGAATTTGACTGTGGACTCGAGGCAGGTGTGATCGGTCGATGATTAGTCCTTCATGGCACCTGATCCCACCTCATGAATTTGAAGGGTCCGTGTTTGTCCGGTGTTCACCAGATTTGAAATTATTTCCAGAGCGTTCTGACAATTACTATAGAATCAGAAAATTTCGTGGGGTTAAAATGTCGTTGTTTTGTAATGAAAACAAATTCGTTGACATTAAATTCCGTTGAAATCGAAAAAAGTATATAAAGGAACCTATTCGTATTACAAAATGTTAAATACGGTTAAATTTTGTCATGGTTTTAATTTCATTGATATATGAAAGCAACTAAATAAACGAAATTAATACCACGACGAAATTGTCTTATTCTACAGTAATACTTTGGGATCTGTGATTTGGTGTATATTTAGTACATTCTCAACGCCTATTTCTTTATAAACCTATCGATATATGACACCCGTATCAAGTTAAAGTTTACTAGCACAGCTTTGTTGACTTATCTCATTAATTTCCTATCGATTTTATCAACATATCATGAAATTGATATTTTACTCGTATTTCCACCATGATTTTGGGATAAACATTTCTGAACTTAATCCAATCCAGAGAAGTAAATAGAAGGACAATTACTGTAATATCAAATGGAGGATAATAAAAATATTATGGACATATGTACAGCATAAACATATCTCTTCTGTGCATAGTAAAGATGTCTTTCACAATACCGATATCTCTAACCAGTGGAAAGTTGTAAAATAAATCCCTAATTGAAAAGAATTCGCCATGACTGTATCCGTAGTTCCAATTAACTTTGATGTCCTTTTGCGTATACTCATGGAAAATGAACAACTTTCTTCATACTACAAGAAAGAACAGGTCGCAAATGTTCGAATGTTATCATAATTGTTTTTTTTTAAATTACCTACATCGTGTAATCACACCGGAGATTTGATCAATAATACAGATTTTGATCTTATTTAAGTTTGAATATCAAAGGTGCGATAAAGGTATTTGCGTGTCCTTTTACACATTTACTAGGAACATCCAAAACAAACTCTTGTATTAACCAGAACATTACGAAGTGTAAAAGTACCTTCATTTTCAATTTTTGATGGTAATAATATGAAAAAAGCCTTATTTACTTAATCATTAACGTCATTTAAATTGTTTACACGTAAACGAGTCATGCCTGATTTATGTTGCATATGGGTATATAACATTTTACAATGAGCGTGCTATGACTCCGTCAGTAGGTATACAATATCATGAAAAATACCATATTGAGACACATAAAACCATACTTAGCGGTTATTTGATTCTTATATATCTAGTTCGAATTTGATTACAGCACGTTTACCAAAGCTATCGGGGTGAGTGGTTAGAGCATCGAGCTTTGAGCAATAAAGTCTCTCACCTCTAATCAATGTATTCACTAAGCTGATTATGTGAGAAAATGGTCTCTTCCAGGGTATATATTAATAACAACCACTATATTACTAAGTTTGGCGTATTCAAACAAACAAACAAAAACTAAAGCTTATAAATAATGTGAAGTAATCCCTAGAGGACGCTATTCTATTTATCTGTCACCCAACAGGCATCCAAATTGACAATAAATACACTCTGACAAGCGTTCAGTTGTTCTATATATATATATATATATATATATATATATATATATATATATATATATATATATATATATATATATATATATATATATATATATATATATATATATATATCACAGCAAAATCAGGAAACTATTGTTGTTCAAAATGAAAGATATTTGATACAGGCATTGTAATCGAGCCGCCAATCAGTATCAGCAAATTCAATTTAAACATTTCATTTTCTGTGATAAATTATTTACCTTGTCAAATGAATACACCCCCGATAAATGCAATAATATCGGGGGTGCAATAATATAATAAAAGTGAATTTGATTATAACGGGTATTAATGAACCTAAGTTTGCTAATTGTAAAATGACTATCTACCGAAACACTCGAAATTAATATCTTATTACCTGTGGAATCGAATAAGTATTGGAAATTGATTAGGGTCATTAAAGGTTGATGAGTTATTGAGAAAATAAAGGGTCTAATCAATATCAGAAATAAGGGATATTAAACGTTTGGTGATTATCGTATGTTCGGATCACTTAAATATGTTAAGTTGTCTATCGTAGACTGATTCATTTCATCGAGAAGTGAGTCGTTAAATTGGTAGTTTTAGAATTATAATAAATGGTTTCCTAAACGTTTACTTTGCAATTGAAACTGTAAGCCAGTGAAGTGTATGGAGATATATGTAAACCTAATAATTATGATGATTCGATTTATACACGCGCGTTAGAAGAGTTAGAATCCATTACATATGTCATGATCAATTTCACAATCATCAAGGACATACACTGGAGAGAGAGAGAGAGAGAGAGAGAGAGATAGAGAGAGAGAGAGAGAGAGAGAGAGAGAGAGAGAGAGAGAGAGAGAGAGAGAGAGAGAATGAGAGAGAGAGAGCATAACTGCAATTTGTTTGTAGTAGATTGGCGTCTGAGTGTTTTTTTCGGTAAAACCAACAGATACAGAGAGAGAGAGAGAGAGAGAGAGAGAGAGAGAGAGAGAGAGAGAGAGAGAGAGAGAGAGAGAGAGAGAGAGAGAGAGAGCATAAATACACAATCTATAGTTTGTAATAGATCGGCTTCTGAGGCATGTTTTCCAGTATAATCAGTTTTTTTCTTTTATCAACCAGCAACCTTAATTATAACTATCAAAATACACCTTTGTTACCTGTAAAATGTTTGTTATATTTATCATCAATGTGATTTTATTAATTATATTTTACAGTATGGACAAATACATGTTTGTGTACGAGAACTTGTCAAAGAAAAGTTTGGAGATGAAACGTGGAAGAAAATACTGTGAGTAGATTTGTATTATTTTACATGTTATAATTGCCATTGTACGAAGCTGGATTGTCATGTACTAGAATTATTTATAGATATACACCAACATTTCAAAAGAAAATACTTGAAAATATATTTATCTATCAGAAAGAAAAAATGTGATTGTGACGTGACGTATATATATATATATATGTTTAACCACGCAAAATCTGGTGTCATAAAAAGAAGACAATGGCGATTATATGAATGCTGAAAATGATTTTGATTTGGCAATGGGTTCTTGCTCTTTGGATATTTTAAAATGTCAAAATGGAGTCTATGCAATAAAATATATCAAAACGTAATCTTAAGGCCAAAATCTCCTTCACGACTAAGGACCGTTTTTCATCCGTGAAGGTGTATATTTTCACCATAAATTACCTCTATAAACAGTAAAAAAGAAAAACGTTCGACATCTTATCGTCCTCTTCTTTAACCCATTCACCCCCTGCAGACACATTTGGACTCACATTTGATTTTAAGTAGAGTCCATTGTTTCTCAGGGGCAGATGAGTTACACCTTCTAGTGTTAAGAAAACAATCGATAAAATACAGCTTTTTATAAACAAGTTACAAAATGAAACTTGAAGATTAACAAAACATTCAATTCTTTTGTCGTTTTATATTGATTCATCACATTGGGTCGTATATAATAAAGTATCATCAACATCTGGTAATCGTTAGATCAGTTTTAACGATGAGATTGAAAACTAATTTGTTCGTCGAAAGTAGTTGTTGAATCGTCAACTGTAACCTGGGGATATAACTCCTGTTACGTTCTATGAAAATTGTTTGCGGAGATTTGGTAGGCAGGGCCAGCTGCCAAGGCATGGTTACTTTTTCATGAATTCTGGCTATACTTTCGGCTTTGCTACACGTCCTCGTTGCTCCGATATTTACCACTATTATACCTCTCATGTTTTCTCAGTATTTAACGACTAAAAGATTGTAATACAAAACCATATTCATATTTTGGAAATAACCACAATCTGACAAGCGTTCAATCGGTTTTTAACGGAAGGTTTCAAGTGTGTTAATTTCGTAGAAATCGGAAAATAATTTTTTGTGTTTTTTGACGTCATTTTACACATTGTCATTTTCATTCATTTTTGTATGATTTCTTTTATTTTTTCCCCCCATTTATTCATTATGATGCATAAATTTAATGTATTTTACATGTAGTTAGGTAGAAAAAAACAGTTTTCTGAAAGAATTTTGCTAAAAATATATTTTTTTTGAATTTTTTTATGAATTTTTTAAACTGCAAAAAGAAAGAGGGAGCATTTTTTACACACTTGTCCTTCAAATCCGCTGAAGGATAAAGGAAGCAAGTACCTGGTACCTACCAAGTTTTTTTTACCAGAGCGACTCAGAGGTGGATTCAGGGGAGGGAAAGTAGGTCTCAGAGGGTACCCCTCTTTGAAAATCGTCTCCAGAACTGCAGCATGTATTGAACAACTAATTGCATCTGACTGATTTACATGGATGCATGATTCAATTTCCTTTTTTTGGAATAAATTGGAAATTTTTGAATGTTTTTGACATCTTTCCCGGCTTTGTTATTTTCATTATGAAGTTTATATTTCACAAATGATCCGATATGCCAGGGCGTGTTCAACATATGAACATTCCATATACAGATGTAAACTACTCGGTGACAAATTATTGACACAGGGATATTGAAAACCGCATTTGATGTCAACGTTCCGCAAATTTTACGGTCGGTATAATATTCTTGTATATATATTAGGCCTACTCTGTTTCACTGGGTGAAATGTTGAGTTGCCTTTTCGTTGGCGGTTGTTGAGACGTCTGTTCCAACTGTGACGAGGATTCGTTCCTCATCTATTTCATTTGGACTTCATTGTGGACTCACGGTGGGTGTGACCGGTCGACAGGGGATGCTTACCCCTCCATGGCACCTGATCCCACCTCTTGTTTTCCAGAGATTCGTGTTTGTCCATTTTGCCGGATTTGTATCTCTGTCCTGGACATCCTAAAGATTTATACTTTGGAATCTGAGATGTTTTATATTTCATTCAGTTTTAAGTCTCCTCTACTCCATGGAGTTCAGGTGAGCGATGTGGCCCCTGGGCTTCTTGTTTTAATGAAGTCACGTCCGGTGTGATTGCATATACAAATAATAAGAATGAATTAATCAATTGCAAGTGAATTATTGCCTTATTAGTTTTTCAAGCAATTTTCACAAAATTGTTTATGCCTATGTATATATCCTTTTTGTTATAATTGTATATCAATCTAAGTAGTAAAAAAGGAAGAAATGGTTTTGAAAAAAATCCCACAGCTAATGTCCCTTTAAGAGACCAATTCACTTTCAATGTATACTGAAATGAAATTGTGATACAAAATGGTAAGATTACTATTTCGTCTGTGTTTACTTGGTGCTGTTTAGTATATTGAATTTATTATGCAGTATGTTGAATGAGAAAAAAAAAGGTTCCAGCTGAAGTTACTGAAATACATACTCTTTCCATTCCTGTTTTTGCTGTGACATTTAACCTACTTTTCCATTTTGTTTTATTGGCTTGCAATTTGGTAATTCATAAAATGACATCCAATACATATGGAAATTGTGATTATTATTGTGTTTTAAATGGAATGAAGTCCGTTTGTTTATAATAACATCTCGACTTTACATTAAACTGACAACATGATTGCAAATATATCAATTTCGCAACAGTAATCTTTTTTAAAAATCTATAAAATAATTCTGTATTATTTTGCAATTTTCATGGAAAATGTTTACACTGGCAATTTTCACTATAATAATCATTTCTGAATGTATAACGGCAAATTGTTTTGAAATAGAAATTACAAGATGCTTTGTTACAACATAACTAGAGTATTTATCACGAAATCTTCTCCATTGCATTCCATTTCTTGTTGATGTTATCGTTTCCTCTCTTATCTATTTCGGATATTTTCTTCATTTTCTTTTGTTAATCATACATCTGTGAAATATATGAGGAAATAGATAGCGTCTTTCTATAGATTTAGTTAATTTCACAGATCATTTGCTATCCCGGACAATCGACTTACGCAATATGTATCGCATATTTATGATGTATGGAATCAATTTTCAGCGAGACATCTGGATTAGATGGAAATGAAGATTTTATGGTATTCCACCAGTACTCGGATAAAGAGACATTTAAGCTAATTGAAGCCGTGTGTACAGTATCGGGTGAGGAAAATACTGTTTGTTTAGTCAACAATTACTTTCTTTAATATTTGTATACGCACCATATGATAAACCATTTACAATTCAATATGTACCATTGTATGACAACACTGCAATATAATTTTACTGGCGCCAATGTTATTTTATCCGCTCGTGCACTGTCATCTCTATTCCAAATGTACACACTATCAATAAGCAGTCTGAATGTTGTCTATCGAAGGCATTGTTACATCCCGTTTTCTGGCAATCTTATAAAAATCATAACCGAATGTATATGGAAAATGCTAACTATAAGTATTAAACTAAATTCAGTCGACGCTTCATTTACTCCTCCATGGCACCTGATCAAATCACTGGATTTCCAGAAGTCCGTGTTTATCCAATATTCACTAGATTTGTATATTTATCCTGGACGTCCTGATGATTTATACATTGGTATCTATGATTTTACTTCTCACTTGCGTTTATCTGGTTTGCATTCGTATACCCTTAATTACCAACAGAAAGCAGTTCCATGCATAACTGTGAACGGTATTTTAACTCACTCATTAACATTATTTGTGGCAGCTCAGTTGTTTAGAGTTTTTTCTTTGCAAGGGGAAGGTAACATGTCATACCTAAGACTTTTTAAAAATTGTGAGTATTCTTTATCTAAGGGCGGGTCAAATTAGGTGAAAGCCATAGGTCTCTCAGATGGGAAAGGCGTTAAAGAATCCTCACCTCATTGGGATATAAAATCAAAATCAGAGGTAAAAATTTGTGAGACTCTACCTGGTATCGGTGAACTGACCATATCGGCGAACGATTAACGGCGTTAAGTTTTGTTTTCAAAGTTGTCTCGTTGTTTATAATACAACTAATAATGGCTTAGTAATACACACCATATTGGGGACGAGATTTTCTATGGTGGTTAGAACATGCGATTAAGATGCACCCGGAAAAGACCAAGGATCTTCCGCATACAAACTGCCAAATTTCTTTACATAATCCTTGGCGGGATTATGAATAAAACATTTAGTAAATGATAATAAATCTTTATCACTTCTTAAAGGCATCGCTACGCTTTTATCACAGTGAATTCCAGGGAAGGGCATATTGAAGTAATCCAGAAAAAAACATGATTCTATTATTCTCATTTTATACTACAGGAGCTCCTCTGCCAACCGTCCTAGAAATATTCGGGGAATACTTTCTCCAGTATTGTTTGCGACATGGATATGACAAAATGTTAAAGACCCTAGGTGGAGATTTTAAGTCTTTTATTCAAAATTTGGACTCGCTTCATGCTCTGCTGGCCATGAGCTATAAAAATATCGAAGCACCGTCATTCAGGTACGAACTTATTTACTTACAAACTTAGTTTCTTGCGCAGCACTTTAAATTGAAATTGTTCAATTAAGATGATTATCTTAATGTAGTGAAATGCAAATTTTCATCATACTTTAAAATTCATTATAATCTTTTTTCACTTATTTATTAACTTTTTTTCTCGAATTTGAATGTTTGAAAAGAATATGGTTTCTGGTAGTTATATGCTAAAACATCGTATCGTGTAATAATTGATAGATATAAAAGCATGCCAGCTTAGTTTAATAGACATATGGATTACAAAAGAAGAAATATTTAGGAACCTATCTGTTTCGATATTTATATATTTTCAATGGCTTTTAAGTTGTTGTTTAACCGGATTTTGTCCTTCATTTAATGTTTGTATTTAATGGAATATAACATTTCTCTCTTTTTAAAAGTACTTTTTACCGGATTTCATAAATTTAGGTTTTTTTTTCTATTATTTAATTATTATTTTTACTGTATAATAACCATTTCTTTATTAGTATATATCTATTTAAAGGTACTCCTAAAAAAAATTTCAAATATGTTCATTATTTTTTCCCCTTTATTATTAAATATTTGTATTTACTCGATAACAACCATTCTCTTTGTTTTTATTCATCTTTTAAATGTACTCTTTGCCGAATTTCATAAAAATTTGTTCATTTATTCTATCATTGTGTGTTTCTTTTTTACTAGAAAAATAATTTGACTATACGTACATTAAAGCAGGATTAACCTAATGTTTTCCCCTTTTATTACAAATATATAATAGTATATATATATATATAGGTCAACAATGCTTTCCGAGGTGTGAAAATATGCAATATCACCCTCTCATGCATGTAATATTTATCTTATTATACCAAGTGTCATATTTGTTTGCTTTAACATATTACCGAGGATATTTTACATCTCAACTATTAACCAGCAAGCATACAAATACAAAAGAAAAAGCCTACAAACGCTATCACGAAAAACTCTCACCGGGACGAATCGTACGCGCACAACGTCCGCGCATTTAACATTTTTTTGGAATGTCACCCTGGCTTACTGGGATAAACCTTACGTGCATAACGCTGGTGCATGTGACATTTTTTGGAATGTGACTCTGGCTTCTTTATCTTCATTAGCCGAGTGGATGAGATTGAAAATTTTCACATCTCTCTCAACCAATCAAATTACGAGATTTTAAAGCGATATGAGCTGCCGTAAGTAAAAACCTTACATGCCCATTTTATGTAATCTCATATATATTTCAAAGAGACCACCTGGTGGTTAGAATAACAAATGCATGTGTAATATTGCAACAGTCTTGCCAAACGTGACCCGTAATATCAGTTATTGTTTGTCCGCTATTATTTTGAGCATTGCAAATTAACGTTAGGTCATTTTTTACGAAGATTACCGAGTTTCCAATAAACACGTACTATCCGCAGTTAATTTACATTCTATTCTTATTACCCTTTGCGTTTATTTTCGTGCATCAACATTTCATACCTATATAAAGCAAAGTTAACTCGTCCCATCGCATTCTCGGCTTTGTCATTTTTGACACATATGATAATGAACTACTCAACTCTACCGGACATGGCTACATGATTGTAAAACATGAGGTCCGCATACATTCACAGTTACATTGTTTTGATTTTGGCAATATCAACATTCATTTCAGAGTAATATTAAAGATCGAAAGTAAACTTTTAATGACCTGATATATTTATTCATATATTAATCCGATTTTCTTCAGGTATTTGAAATAGCGTCGAAAAGCATATATTTTACATAATACATGTATTTTCCAATAAAAATCACGTCCTGTATTTTAAAAGTAAATATAAAGTAAATATAAAATACAGCGCGCGCGTGTGTGTGTGTGCGCGTGTGTGTGTGTGTGTGTGTGTGTGTGTGTGTGTGTGTGTGTGTGTGTGTGTGTGTGTGTGCCTGCCTTGTGACTAGTTTATTCCCATATTGGAAAAAAAAGTATCATTTAACTTATCGTAATCATTGTATATTGTCTGCTGACCTCCACATGAGAACGATGTGATATTTTATGCGCAAGTTCCGGTTTTTACGGTTGATGAATACTTAACGAATGAACCCTTGTTAGAATGAATGCAATCTGGCAAGTGTTCATTCATTATATTTACATATCATAGTTTTCATAATGAAAAGCAAAATAATGATAATCGAATATCACCACCTTAAACGTGATCGGTCTCATTATGATGGAACAGCGAAGTTCGAGCTATAACAGTAAAGTATAGATTTTTAATTATATTTAATTACGTTACATATGACGTCATGTTTTAAATGAAGTTACATCATTGGGTGACACCTTAGCTGATATCAACGCCGTCTAGATTAACACTGAGTCTATGGGATACTCTTCGGAAATGTAAATATAAACGTATGTTTACTAGCAATATCGACTGGTTATATCACCCTTTGCTTATACTTACCCTTGATGTTTAGTAGTTTTCGTGTCCATAGATTTCCCAGATTGTATTCTGTCACCAGAGTGACCTCAGCGTAAACACCAAAGAGAATAATAAATAACATTTTATTTGATTTATAGTAATTGATTGTCATTTCCCCTGACAATCTGATTTCAGTGGATACAACTGTATAAAACCAACTGTATATTTCCTGTTCAAACAGCTGTATGTTCAGCTTCAGGAGCATTAGGTTTGATTTTCTATGTTTATTTCTATCACTTCTCCATTTACGGAATACAATGTAACTTTCCAATTGCAACAATTGTCTTTCTTTAGAGCAGGTATCTTGTATTGAACAAATTGAACGAAAAATTGCTTTTTATTTTTGCTTTTATAAGTTAAAAAAACATAAAAAAATAAACATATGAAATAAATTTACCTTGGTGTGTAAAGTGTAGAAGGAATTTTATTTAACAGATACACAAAAACTTTCCCACGTACGTCTTTACAAGATACCCGTTATAAAGAGGAGATAACTCAGTAAATGGGAGATAAATCTTGTAATCCGCAAGGATAACATATCAATATCAATGTTATATCAATTTCAGTGTGTATTGAAATATTTGAATCAGTTATTTTTTAAACATCTACAGATGCGAAGAAAATGAAGAAGGCTTACTACACCTACATTACTATACTATTCGACCCGGATTATATCCAATAGTTTTGGGTAAGTGCAAAAAGACCTTCTTTCAATGATCCCTCTGGTGTTTTAAATATTTACCAATCGATGGTAGTAGATACCATTTTTATGGAAATGAACTAGGCATCTGTGTTTTGTTTATTTAATTGGATGGGTCTAATGCATCTAATTACCAGACGCGTCCACTTGCCGAATACGGCGATAACAGTATATAACAGCCGGTAAAAAAAAAGCACACAGACTGAAATTAAGGGGCATTAGCTGTATTTTTCAAAAGTACTTTTTGGACATTTTTTACCAATAAGATTGATGTACAACAGCATAAAAGAGATATAAATAGGCATAAAAATTCTTAAACTTCTGTGTTTTGTGAAAATTTCTTGAGAAACGCTGGTTTATTACTTTTTTAATTGCAATTGAACAACTCAACCTTACAATTTGTATATGGATACCGCACTGGACCTGATTTATAGGAATATATGATTTAGTATGACTGTGTATGGCTTTTATTTGTTACCAATTTTTTGGTAAACACAGCTAAAGCCCATTTAAAATAATTGAAAAATATAATTTCGATCAGCGATATAATACAGTTTTATGAAACGATATGCATTTGTAATATTCCCAATCTACCAGAATTGATTGTTTACTGATCAACAGAGAGTGCTTATTCCAACATGGCACCTGATCCCACCTCTTGATTTTTAGAGGTTCGTGTGTGTCCAATTTTCATCTGATTGTATATTGTCTTATGAAGCCTTTTTCGATTAATACTTTCGTATCTGTGATTTTATACCTTGAACTATGTAAATTCTCTTTCGGACGGTTTGTGTCAAAATTGGTTAATTGACCCATTGGTGCTGAGAAGTTGCAAATGTTTACCGAATGAGTTTTCTGTCTACTTTTGTGCCCGTGACCTTTGATCCTATGTCCATTAAACTATATAATAATATAATTTCTAACTAATTCCATATATGTATATATAGACACCGAACCCCTGCTCCCAGGGTAATACATTTCTCAATTTTGGTTTAGGGTATTTGCTATTTTAAAATGTATTCTTTTTTCTTGACAAATCATAAAAGGAGAAGATTTTCTCTATGATGAAGCACATTATCACCATGTGACCTCATTTGCCCACATTCTAGGGACTGACTGACTCCTGCCCCTGGGGTAATATATTAACTTTTTCGGTAAAATACTTAAACCCCTTTCTGAAATTGTATTTTTCATGATTATCCTGGGTTAAGAACATGTTTAAATATTGTGCTGTTTTGTTGTGTGTCCCAATCCAAAGAGAGCCATTAGTACGAGAGTTACAAAATACAAATTTTGTGTCCCCCTTACCCGAAAGAAGCGTCTTGCAGATTTTGAAGATGAATGCTAAGTTTCATTTCAAGAAAAAGTTTAAAATGCCCTATTGGTTAAGGGCGACGGAAGAAACCCGTTGGCATAAGGTCGACTTAGAGAATAAAATAGTTTCTACAGAGACTTCAATTTTACACTTAATTTAAATAGGTGTCTCTGGATTAAAAACCTGAATATAAAAAGTGTTTGTGCTTAAGTTAATGTCAACCGTTCAAAACTGTAACGTGAAATAGGTATGTAAATTTATTTGAAATTTATTTTTAACTGTAAAATCATACACACTTAAAACTAAGTTTTAGTACACATTATTCCACCGTGTACACAATATTGATTCTCCAGAAATACATTTGATATCGTGATGCATTACATAGAACATAACAAAGGGAACTCGGGATACCTGACGTAAAAACTATATTTATCCGTAATGAAGAACTGGTCCTTTGTTCAAAATAGTGTATATGTTAGTCGTCGATTTCAAATAAAGCATCAACGCAAAGATGGGACTAATATGCATTAATCGATCAATTTACAGGACTTGTGACCGACAAATTTGAATTAATATAGATTTGGTTCTCACCGTTAAAACCACATTCGTTGTCAAAACTCGCCAGATATAATAGACCAATTGATACTGCCATAGATTACCGTCATGGTCCGTGGTTTGCATGGCAAAGACAGATATAGACTGCGGATGAATGGATCAATCGCATTTAGAATTGCATTGTTGCTGACGGGAATATCTGCCGTACGTGCTGCGTGTGTCAACAAACATTCTTTGACTTTACGCAACTATAATTTTTATTAACAAATCATATTTGATGGCTTGACATGCACATATCAAAGCATGGATACGGAACCATTTGATTTTTATGGCATTAGGAAATAACAAACTCAATAAATATGATTGTAGGTAGAACAATGTCTCTGTCTTTGATATAACATGGCGAC
This sequence comes from Atrina japonica, assembly GCA_030159075.1. Classification (NCBI taxonomy): domain Eukaryota; kingdom Metazoa; phylum Mollusca; class Bivalvia; order Pterioida; family Pinnidae; genus Atrina; species Atrina japonica. The sequence goes on along the minus strand of BROG01000010.1, from coordinate 3,056,811 downwards.
AACACTTGTAATTAATGTACATGTTTATTTAGTAATCATTGTATGATTCTAATTATAACTTTCGTTTGAATTGTTTTTCGTTATAAGTGATGATCGTATATGCTGTGTACTATGTTACATATTTGATATATTGGCAGGTCTCATTAAAGCGGTCGCTAGAGATTTATATGACCAAAAAGCTACAGTCGATGTGTTGAGCAAATCAAGCCAGCAAATAGCCGGAGGCAAAACTCAGGAACATGTGATATTTACTGTGATATTAGAAAAACAAATCGAACAAGAAAAAACTATCGATGTCTTCAAACCTTCTTTCCCACAAACATTCAAAATCAGTGCGGAACAGTTTTGTAATGCATTTCCGTATCACGTGATATTTGATCAATGTATGAAGGTCCAGCAGTGTGGGCGTATGATACAAAGATTGATAAAACGACGTATTGAGTGTGGTACCAGCATGCATAGTGTTTTTTCTATGATACAACCGAGAATGGATTTTACTGTTGAAAACATTTTGATATTTATCAATACGGTGTTTTTATTGGCTGTTCGGGGCAATGATAATGGCAACCATCGTCTCATTTTAAAAGGTATAAACGAATTAGGGGTTTTAAGAGACCTTTTGGAGTTGTAATGTTACGTGATAATAGTTTACAGCACTGCTTCAAAGGAAAGTGTGACCTTTATCACTTCGGGGCCTGGCACCATACAACTTAAGAATTACTCAACTTTGCCCAATCCTTAAATCTGATCGACTGAGCAGGCAAATTTAAGAATGTTCTCAGACTTAAATAAATTCTTAAGTCTTATGGTACCAGGCTGTTTTATCGTAAGTAAACTTAGAACGTGGATTGCATGCAGTGCACGGAGCCATATTTAAAGGCAGTCTATAAAAAAGCAATGACACATTTCATCTTTACACGAAAGGACAATTTGACAAACTTGTTTCCAAGTAAACTGAAACAAGATATCACTGAAAGTCATCCATGTAAATAATACGAGACTGGAAAGGACTCATACGACATATCTGTGGACTGCACCTTATCTGAATACAAATTTATTCAGACAAAACTGAACGGAATGAAATAACTAGGAAGGTCTATTGTTCCTTTTTTCTTTGTCTGTTTCTTTTTTTTTTTTTTTTTTTTTTTTGTGGATCAAGACCACAAGTATCAAGTAAGATATTTAAATACATGTACATATAAACTCGTGTATTTGTAATTAAATATATACTTATTAATAAATATAAATTAATACACAAAAGGAAAACAACTTACTTTCTAAAGAAAAGACTTAAACGGAAGGGTACAAAGAAAATTACATGTATAACCATGGATAATAACAAAGAAAATGCTAACAAGGTACATGTGTACATGATTCGGAAATTTAGATGCGGTAATTGGCAATTAGATAGAATGTGTCTGTATTTACGAATAAAGGGCATGAATATATATATGAATATATAATAGAGATGAATCGAAATGATATATTCAATGTAGAAATGTATTCCTAATTACCCAATACTCACCACCTACACATATCTTGTATCTGTGTAAGAGTAAAAACTTTATTTCGAGAGGTTTCCATGGAGTATATGAACAACATGTATAGCATGCTAACAGGGGATGCCGACTCCTTCCGGACACCTGGTCCCATTCCAGTTGAGATTGTTCTTCATATCGGTATCGTTTTATATCTAATTGGACGCCTTCTAAGGGGCTTGGAGTTTCGAATAACCGTTGTTTCGTCTTCACTTTTACTTTTTGCTTTTGGATAATTCATTACGATCTCTTGCTATCAGTAACAAAGTTTAGCTCCCTATCCCTATCGATACATTGTGATAAATGGTCAATTTGATGAATCTTCAATCTAAATAATAATAATCGAAATCATAATAGCTCTCATAATGATAATTATAAAAATATAATATTGACAATTATTGTAAAAATTATTAAAGTGATTGATAATGATGATGATGATGATGAGGAGGAGGAGGAGGAGGAGGAGGAAAAACCACGATGAAAATGATAATGACGATGAAATTATTAATACAAGTGTAGATTATGCTGTAATATAGATAAACCTATTAGTAATGACTACTCATTTATTCCAGGACAGATGATTTGGCTAGATGATATCCGACAAATGATTTTCATTAGTTCTCCAAGACTTAGCAGTTTGACCGAGCTAATGGAAATGAACGTTTTCTTGTCCGACATTCCACTATATGATGTCACACGGGAACTGGTATTGCTCAATCAGCAAAGAATAGCAGAAATTGACATAGCGTGGGTATTTATTTTATTTTATTATTTTGACCCTATTTTAAATGTTATTTTTAGAAATTTCTGTAAAAAAAAATAAATCGGATATATCAATTTCCCTATATTGAATTTTTAATGTTAAAATCAGCAATTGTTCAGTCATTTGGTGGAGGTCAGTTTTAATGATGGAGGAGAGAGCACGATTACGGTGTACCGAGAAAGAGACCACCGGCCTTCCTCAAATAAATTGGCAACTTTTCTCATAAAATAAGCTTAGGTTGAAGCGGGACTCGAACTCGTGTCAATTAGAGGTGATAGGTTGTATGGTTTAGAGCGCGGTGCTCTAACCACTCGGACAAAGAGGCCCAATCTCCATATTGAAATAATAAATCCTCAACACGTCTTAAATAACACATTTAAAACGATGAAATAAGGTTGTTTGGAAAGCTGGGTCCGTCTTTAGCACAAATTTTCAAAAATATTTGGCCATTTTTGTGAACTTATCTTCCATTTATTTTGGGTTAGTTTTGTTTGTTAAAGCTGTGTTTTACGTCCTATTCTAAAATTGTTCTGTAATAATGTGGCGACCGGTTTGTTATGATGAAGGGAGAACCTTGTTACGTGGAAAAAGGCAACTGACCTTCCAAAAAAAATCCAAACTTTTATTTATGTTCAAGGCGGGTTATTGCTTCCAAAAAGTAAAGTAAAACTGCTGTATTTCATGTGTCTTTTTTTCTTTACGCAGATATTACGATGGTGTTCAGCTACTCTGTCAAAGTTTCTCAGGGTCTTTATCTATCTGTTTCCCATCATTTGAGATCCTAACCGAAAATATCGTTTACATTTTTTCAGGAAAAAACTTGACGAAACGACGGCAGAATTGAAGAAAACATCGACAGCTTTAGAATTAGAGAAAAAGAAGACAGAAACGTTATTATACCAAATGTTACCTCAAAATGTTGCGAATGAATTGAAAAACGGGCGTTGTGTGGAGGCAGGTAATTGTCTTATCTTTGGGTTACAGGTATAACCGATATAGTTCCGTGGTGTTCTGGTTAAAAATAAGGCAAAACAAAAAAACTGGAAGAGCAAGGACAGTTATTCTTATATTGGCATGAAAACTATACCATTGGCTTTGATTGAAAAAAGATACAGACAAGAAACCATATATGTTTCTTCTAGCTGTAACATGCCTGTGGTTTTGTTATCATTAATGAACTTTCCCAAGATCAATGCTACTGATTTGAAGTCGCCTTTTCTTACTCAAATTATATCTTAAGTGTGTGCCTTTTGAGCTTGTGTTCCTGGAATGTGATATATCTTTGATATATTAAACAACTTAGTCAACCTGTGTACTTAAATAACATTTCAGAAACTAAATGAGAAACAGTCTAACTGTCCTTCAATGCACGTGATCTCAAGAAATTACATCGCCTAAAAAGCAATATGCAATTAGGCGTCAGCTCACAGCACGCTGTGACATAAAAATTACCTTTTTACTAATGGATATCCATTCGGTATAAAACACGATCAAAATTAATTGCTTTTCTTTTCAGAAAAATTTGAAAATGTGACAGTTTTGTTCAGCGATATCGTTACATTCACGAACATAGCCGGGGCGTGTTCGCCTATGGATATTGTGAATATGTTGAATGATTTGTATCAGCGGTTTGACCACAAAACCAATCAACACCATGTATACAAGGTAAATCAATTAACTACTGTGGCTCACTCGACTAAAAATACGATTGCTCTCATTTCACGATCCATTTGTTTGACGAAACTGGATTATTGTCCATCACACGAGAACACAACTATAGGGATCATCATAGAACACGGCAAAAATCGTGTGGTTAAGTATTGATAAGGTCCTGTCTGAAAACAATGAGAGCGGTAGCGAGAACGTTTATGTTGTCCGTAAATAGAAATGCCACAAAACCAAATGACTAAATTTGAATCAGGACAATAGATGATCGTCTATAAATATACGGTAAATGGAGTGTATTCACAGGCAAAAGACCGTCCAGTAATAATGGCAGCTGTGAGTCTTTTATTCGCGCCTATATCTGTTTCACGGATTAATAGTGACTTCATCTATTTCATAACTATTATTGTTGGTTTTCTATTAATAGGCGAGATTCAGGATTCCATACAGTGGAACTGTATGAAATTGCTGTGGCAAATGTATAATGCTGTAACAAAAGCGAGTTATGAATTACTAGCACGTTTTTTAAAACTTGTCGCTGTAGGTTCTACCATAGGTCTTCAACGAGGTCAGAGGGCATTAACTTTGTCTTTGTTTATATTTTGAATTGGTTGGAATTTACGAATGAATAAGTATTAAAATAACTTTATTTCAAATGCCTTTGTACATACAAAATGTATATATCCATACAAATAAATACACTGCAGAAATTGTTTATTATAAATTTGCCGTACTTAATTTGGATTTTTTTATTAAAAATGTCCGTTTTCAACTGTATGGAACAAAGTTTCAACAATCGTAATTTTTATGGATGTTTTGACCTTTGATATCCAACTTAATGTCCATACGCGCACTAACTAATGCAATTGACAAATATTTTCTAGTTTGTTGGATGGTCGTATTTCTTCGTCATTCTGTATATAATAAAATTACAACTATTGTATTTATCGTAAAGGAATTGTTTGCCTTTTAAGTGTTCCCGTTAACCATTTCCTTTAAATTTTTCGTTTTGGGAAATTGACGATAAAATTTCAGGAATAAATTACTTAAATTTTCATTTCGACTTTTACAAGTTCGTCTTTATTCTTTTTCTCTGTAGAATCACATCTATTAAACGTAAATAAAAATACGCAGGGGTGTGTGGTTTTAAAGAAATACATTTCATTTTATTTTCATTTAAACAATGAAAGGAATATACGTGAATTTTATGTACGTCAACATCTAAAATAGTTTGTACTTTTAAAGTACAAAACAGACATACATCTCTTTGATTTGCTTGTCTCGTTCCTGCGAGTGATTAATATTTGATGAAATCGGTAAAATCGATTTAAATAATAATATAAGTATCAATACCATTCACATTTTTTTCAAATTCTGTAAAACGAAATCTTTTACATACAGTGATTTTCGAGCAAATACTTTATTGCACCAATTCTGTGTGCGCTAAAATTTGCAAGTGAATACGACCACAATTTTCTATTACATGTATAATCAACACAATGTAATCGGCAATTCATGTTCAAATAAAAAATGAGCGAAAACTTTTAAAGCTTTCAGAGCGCTAAAATTGACTGCCTCAAACTAAATCGTTTTACAAGTACTTGCCATATATTTGTCTTTTATCAGGTAGAGACAATAGGAGACGCCTACATGGTTGTAGGGGGTGTTCCGGTAAAAACAAGTACGCATGCGCAACCGGTAGCTGACTTTTCAATGGATATGATACAAGCATCGTGTCAAGTCAAATCTCCAGCGACTGGGAAACCAATTCAGGTAAACTCAGAAACACATCAACATTGTATTGTTGGTTCTTTTATTTTGTTTTATTACTGTTTCTTGACAAACAGGAATATAATTATGGCTTCGTCGTATTACTATGTTTATATGGATGGAATTGAACTATCCTTAAAATATGTTATTTTAAGACATGGGTTCCCTGTCTTATCAATATCAACTCGAATGCCTTCGTCAAAATCACACTTAGTCAGATTCACACTGAATTTTCTCTTCAATTCATTATGATACATTTTATGGTTTCCTTACACATTCTTATCGCCTACCATGTACTTTTAAAAGCCAAAAAGACTAGTACATTTGTACGTTTACTTTATTGTGCATGATTAATTGTGTTCTTGAATATTTTTGTCGTATATATTTTGATCTTGAAAATAGATACCACTTGATCCATGACAGCCGTCCCGCCTTTCGGCTTTTTGCATTATTTCAAAATGGAATCATATCGTTGTTTGTCTTAAAACGTTTGATAAATGACTAGAGTATAGCATTGCATGTCGATATAGGACCTTTGATAGTTGATTTAACATGAAATGCACGGATTTCAACAAGCAATAAAGTTATTGGCGTTGGCACATGGCCATTATATTCAAAAGCTAATTGTTACATTTTTTGAATCAACAGAGCACGGTTTGTTTTTTTGTTGCTGTTGTTTTCTATCAAAGCAAAACGGTTTGAGGCATATGATTAATCATATTTATATCAACTACAGTGTTGTTAACTCTAAAGCGTGCATTGTGTTTGTTGTTCTTCCTTATTTAATCTAAAAAAACGGACTCTAAAATTACTATAGTGCACAGACTCTCTTCATTTAACTGCAGTTCTAATACTATGGGTGCTATAATATACAGTCGAACCTAAATATATTGAAATCGAACGGAAATGATTTTTTTCAAATAAACAGGGGTAACAAAATAATCAAAATATGACGGTAATAATGAAATTTGGACGAGTGAATAAAATTAAAACAGGATTTCAATGTAACAGGGTCCATTATAAGTTGGTTCGACTGTATGGGCAAAACATTTTCCATCTATGTCAAAGTAAACCATTTCGTTCTACCTTCCGCATGGCATTATGATATATACAACAACAGTATGTGGCCAATATCATATTAGCATTTCTTATTGCCATTAGTAATTGAAATATGATTGCTATTTCTGTCAGTTAATTCAGATTATTGAATTTTTCCATGTGATGTGAAATCATATGAATCAAAAAGTCTTAATTCTAGTGCTGTCAATGATAGACTCGATATCAACGTAACGATATAAAAAATGATTTGATTCGATAATCGAATCGATACACTTTTTATAGTATCGATAACTATCATTTTTGTCCGGTTTTACTTCATGTTCTTGAATTACATTATATTTTATTCTAATACACCTAGATATTATAATCGATCTGTTTATTTGAATGTAATTTATAGAATCACCAAATAAGTCGATTTTTATCGATATATTGATATTTTTACTCATCAATATATCAATATAGAAATTCTTATCAATGACAGCCCTACTTAATTCTTATCTTAAATACCAAGAAATGGTATGAAAATGGATTTTTATAAAAGCTTTTTCAATTCAAAAATATTCAAATCTCAAATGCCATTAAAAGGTGATAATGGATTTGTCTTAAATGTTTCTATCTTAACGATAATATCACTTAATTTAAATGAATAAAATATTGTACTTCCAGAAGTAGATACTGACGAATTCGTATTTGTCGCATGATACATTAGTTCAATCTAAATGTATCCCTGTATGCATTAGCGAGTGCGACACAAAAACAGTAGATTAAATATATATTATATACACAATGAAAAGATAAAAATGAAAAATATTTTTTCCAGATAAGAGTGGGTATTCATTCCGGTCCCGTAGTGGCGGGTGTGGTAGGACTAAAGATGCCCAGGTACTGTTTATTTGGGGATACCGTTAATACAGCCAGCCGTATGGAAAGCCATGGCATTCCTGGCAGAATACACGTTAGTCCAGCTACCTACAGGTAAAACACCATGCAATCCATAAACATATAGATATTGATTCTAGATTCTTCTAAATGCAAATAATAATAATAATAATAATAACTAGAGCTGAGCTTTTTGCTGAAGCAAAAAGGGGTCATCCGACCATAGCTGAGGCTACAGCTTTGATACAGCTTCAGCTGAGCAACAGAGCAAAGCTCAGAAGCTATGACCCTGAGACCGAAGTCCGATCCACAAAGACAATTTTTTGATATTTTGAGTTGAAATGTTGAAATTCAGTTGTGACCTTGACTTTTTGATCAGATGACCTTGAAACTTCACACATATGTTCTTGAGCTCATTTCCCTACAAAATCATCATCAACAATAACCTATATATAAAAGTTCTATAGTTTTGAGCTAATTTTGAGTTGAAATTTTTCAATTTGAGCTGTGACTTGACCTTGAAATTTCATCGGATGACCTTGAAATTTCACACATATGTTCTTCAGCTCATTCCCTACAAATCATCAGCACTAACCTATATATAAAAGTTCTATAGTTTTTGAGCTATTTTGAGTTGAAATTTTCAATTTGAGCTGTGACCTTGACCTTTCATTGGATGAATTTGAAATTTCACACATATGTTCTTCAGCCCATTCCTCTACAAATCATCACACACTAACCTATATATAAAAGTTCTATAGTTTTTGAGCTATTTTGGGTTGAAATATTCAATTTGAGCTGTGACCTTGACCTTTCATCGGATGACCTTGAAATTTCACATGTATGTTCTTCAGCTCATTCCCTACAAAAATCTTCAACACTAACATATATATAAAAGTTCTATAGTTTTTTGAGCTATTTTGAGTAAAAAAAACACAAAAAAATACAAAAAAAAATATTTGAAAAACAAAAATTTTCAAATTTGAGCTGTGGACCTTGACCTTTCATCGGATGACATTGAAATTTCACACGTATGTTCTTCAGCTCATTCCCTACAAATCTAAAAAAAAAAAAAAAAAAAAAAAAAATACAGTAAACTATATATAAAAAGTTTCTAAAGTTTTTGAACCTATTTTGAGTTAAAATTTTTCAAAAAAAATTTGAGCTGTGACCTTGACAAAAAAAAAAAAAAAAAAAAAATTTTTTCATTGGATGACCTTGAAATTTCAACACACAAATGTTATTCAGCTCATTCCCTACAACTCTTCAAACAGTAACATATATATAAAAGTTCTATAGTTTTTGAGCTATTTTGAGTTGAAAATTTTCAATTTGAGCTGTGACCATTGACCTTTCATCGGATGAATTTGAAATTTCACACATATGTTCTTCAGCCCATTCCCTACAAATCATCAACACTAACCTATATATAAAAGTTATATAGTTTTTGAGAGCTATTTTAGGTTGAAATATTCAATTTGAGCTGTGACCCTTGACCTTCATTAAAAATTAAAAAAAAAAAAAATGATGACCTTGAAATTTCACATGTATGTTCTTCAGCTCATTCCCTACAAAATCTTCAACACTAATATATATATACAAAAGTTCTATAGTTTTTTGAGCTATTTTGAGTTGAAATTTTCAATTTGAGCTGTGACCTTGACCTTTCATCCGGATGACCTTGAAATTTCACACATATGTTCTTCAGCTCATTCCCTACAAATCTTCAACAATAAACTATATATAAAAGTTCTAAAGTTTTTGAGCTATTTTGAGTTAAAATTTTCAATTTGAGCTGTGACCTTGACCTTTCATCGGATGACCTTGAAATTTCAAACGTATGTTATTCAGCTCCATTCCCTACAAATCTGCAACAGTAACATATATATAAAAGTTCTATAGTTTTTGAGCTTATTTAAAATTTTTTTGAGTGAAATTTTCAATTTGAGCTGTGACCTTGACCCTTCATCATCGAATGACCTTGAAAGTTTTTCACACGTATGTTCTTTAGCTCTTTCCCTACAAATCTTCAACACTAACATATATATAAAAATTTCTATAGTTTTTTTGAGCTATTTTGAGTTGAAATTTTCAATTTGAGCTGTGACCTTGACCTTTCATCGGATGACCTTGAAACTTCACACATATGTTCTTCAGCTCATTCCCTACAAATCTTCAACACTAACCTATATATAATAGTTCTATAGTTTTTGAGCTATTTTGAGTTGAAATTTTCAATTTGAGCTGTGACCTTGACCTTTTATCGGATGACCTTGAAACTTCACACATATGTTCTTCAGTTCATTCCCTACAAATTATCAACACTAACATATACATAAAAGTTCTATAGTTTTTGAGCTATTTTGAGTTGAAATTTTCAATTTGAGCTGTGACCTTGACCTTTCATCGGATGACCTTGAAAATTCACACATATGTTCTTCAGCTCATTCCCTACAAAATCATCAACACTAACATATACATAAAAGTTCTATAGTTTTTGAGCTATTTTGAGTTGAAATTTTCAATTTGAGCTGTGACCTTGACCTTTCATCGGATGACCTTGAAATTTCACACATATATTCTTCAGCTCATTCCCTACAAATCTTCAACAGTAACATATATATAAAAGTTCTATAGTTTTCGAGCTATTTTGTGTTGAAATTTTCAATATGAGCTGTGACCTTGACCTTTCATCGGATGACCTTGAAATTTCAGACGTATGTTCTCCAGCTTATTCCCTACAAATCCTCTACACTAACATATATATAAAAATTCTATAGTTTTTTGAGCTATTTTGAGTTGAAATTTTCAAATTGAACTGTGACCTTGACCTTTCATCGGATGACCTTGAAATTTCACACATATGTTCTTCAGCTCATTCACTACAAATCAGCAACAGTAACATATATATAAAAGTTCTATACTTTTTGAGCTATTTTGAGTTGAAATTTTCAATTTGAGCTGTGACCTTGACCTTTCATCGGATGACCTTGAAATTTCACACATATGTTCTTCAGCTCATTCCCTACAAATCTCCAACAATATAATATATAAAAAAGTTCTATAGTTTTTCAGCTATTTTGAGTTGAATTTTTCAATTTGAGCTGTGACCTTGACCTTTCATCGGATGGCCTTGAAATTTCACACACATGTTATTCAACTCATTCCCTACAAATCTTCAACAGTAACATATATATAAAAGTTGTATAGTTTTTGAGCTATTTTGAGTTGAAATTTTCAATTTGAGCTGTGACCTTGACCTTTCATCGGATGACCTTGAAATTTCATACGTACGTTTTCCAGCTTATTCCCTACAAATCTTCTACACTAACATATATATAAAAGTTCTATAGTTTTTGAGCTATTTTGAGTTGAAATTTTCAATTTGATCTGTGACCTTGACCTTTCATTTGACGACCTTGAAACTTTGCAAAAAAATTCCTCAATAAATTATCTAATTATTTTGTACAGTAACAGGTATATAAAAGTTTCACCAAAAACAACCGTTTTCGAGCTATTTTGAATTTGAAATTTTTAGAGAATTTTCAAACTCACCTGTGACCTTGACCTTTTATTTGATGACCAATAGAAATTTCGTATGAATATTAAACAACCCATTTACTACAAATAACTCATGTATATGTGTCTATACTAAAGTCTGATAGTTCTAGAGATATTAAGATTTTAAATATTCAAAGGTTTCTGTGACCTTGACCTTAAGTTGCGTGACCTTGAAACTTTTTGTGCTTGTTAGGGACATGAAAATGAACAACTTTCTCATGCATATGTCTATAGTAAAGATGCTTAGTTTCTGAGATATTTTGACTTTTGTGTCATTTTTAGCTGATAAAATATGAGCCCTTTTTTCAGCCCCTAGCGAGCTTTTTTCTGGGGACACTCAGATGAAATTTGAAATGTTCATGCACAACTTCAGCCTTTGCTCTACCAGAAAATCCAAACAGATTTGCTCTAGCTTCAATAGTTGAGGAGAAAAATGACCCACAAAATGGGACATGAAAAAAGTGATAAAGGGCGATAACTCGGGAAGGAAAGGTGATGATATTGAAAAAATTTCAAAAAACCTATCTGTAGAATGTTCCTGTGCACAAACGCTGAAAATTGAGCAAAATCGGCTGAGCCGTTTTTGCTCTAGAGCTGACACAAAATCTACTAAGGAAAAAAAGAATAATAATAATAATAATAATAATATTTGCAATAACAATAGGGTCATCCGACCTGAAGTCGGATGACCCTAATAATAATAATAATAATAATAATAATAATAACTAGAGCTGAGCTTTTTGCTGAAGCAAAAAGGGGTCATCCGACCATAGCTGAGGCTACAGCTTTGATACAGCTTCAGCTGAGCAACAGAGCAAAGCTCAGAAGCTATGACCCTGAGACCAAAGTCCGATCCTCAAAGACAAATTTTTGATATTTTGAGCTGAAATGTTGAAATTGAGTTGTGACCTTGACTTTTGATCAGATGATCTTGAAACTTCACACATATGTTCTTGAGCTCATTCCCTAGAAATCATCAACAATAACCTGTATATAAAAGTTCTATAGTTTTTTAGCTTAATTGAGTTGAAATGTTCAATTTGAGCTGTGACCTTGACCTTTCATCGGATGACCTTGAAACTTCACACATGTGTTCTTCATCGCATTCCCTACAAATCTTTAACACTAACATATATATAAAAGTTCTATAGTTTTTGAGCTATTTTGAGTTAAAATTTTCAATTTGAGCTGTGACCTTGACCTTTCATCCGATGACCTTGAAACTTCACACATGTGTTCTTCATCGCATTCCCTACAAATCTTCAACACTAACATATATATATAAAAGTTCTATAGTTTTTGAGCTATTTTGAGTTGAAATTTTCAAATTGAGCTGTGACCTTGACCTTTCATCGGATGACCTTGAAATTTCACACATATGTTCTACAGCGCATTCCCTACAAATCTGCAACAGTAATATATATAAAAGTTCTATAGTTTTTGAGCTATTTTGAGTTGAAATTTTCAATTTGAGCTGTGACCTTGACCTTTCATCGGATGACCTTGAAATTTCACACATATGTTCTTCAGCTCATTCCCTACAAATTTCCAACAATAACATATATATAAAAGTTCTACAGTTTTTGAGCTATTTTGAGTTGAAATTTTCAATTTGAGCTGTGACCTTGACCTTTCATCGGATGACCTTGAAATTTCACACATATGTTCTTCAGCTCATTCCCTACAAATTTCCAACAATAACATATATATATAAGTTCTATAGTTTTTGAGCTATTTTGAGTTGAAATTTTCAATTTGAGCTGTGACCTTGACCTTTCATCAGATGACCTTGAAATTTCACACACATGTTATTCAGCTCATTCCCTACAAATCTTCAACAGTAACATATATATAAAAGTTCTATAGTTTTTGAGCTATTTTGAGTTGAAATTTTCAATTTGAGCTGTGACCTTGACCTTTCATCGGATGACCTTAAAATTTCACACACATGTTATTCATCTCATTCCCTACAAATCTTCAACAGTAACATATATATAAAAGTTCTATAGTTTTTGAGCTATTTTGAGTTGAAATTTTCAATTTGAGCTGTGTGACCTTGACCTTTCATCGGATGACCTTGAAATTTCACACGTATGTTCTTCAGCTCATTCCCTACAAATCATCAACACTAACATATATATAAAAGTTCTATAGTTTTTTAGTTATTTTGAGTTGAAATTTTCAATTTGAGCTGTGACCTTGACCTTTGATGCAACGACCTTGAAACTTTACATCAAAATTCCTCATCGAATTATCTACATATCTTGTACAGTAACAGGTATATAAAAGTTTCACCGTTTTCGAGCTATTTTCAATTGAAATTTTTATAGAAATTTCAAACTCACCTGTGACCTTGACCTTTTATCCGATGACCATGAAATTGCGTATGAAGATTTATCAGCCTATTCTCTACAAATCACTCATGTATATGTCTATACTAAAATCTGATAGTTCTAGAGATATTGAGATTTTAAATTTTCAAAGGTCTCTGTGACCTTGACCTTAAATCACGTGACCTTGAAACTTTTTGAGCTTTTGAATCTCATGAAACTGAACAACTTTCTCATGCATATGTCTATAGTAAAGATGTGTAGTTTCTGAGATATTTTGACTTTTCTCTCATTTTTAGCTGAAAAAATATGAGCCCTTTTTTCAGCCCCTAGCGAGCTTTTTTCAGGGGATATTTGGATCAAATTTGAAAGATGCATGCACAACTTCAGCCTTTGCTCTTTCAGAAAATCCAAACAGATTTGCTCTAGCTTCAGTAGTTGCGGAGAAAAATCACCCACAAAATGGGACATGAAAAAAGTGATAAAGGGAGATAACTCGAGAAGGAAAGGAAAATTTTTGAAAAAATTTTCAAAAACCTATCTGTAGAATGTTTGCTGTGCACAAAACGCTGAAAATTTGAGCAAAATCGGCTGAGCCGTTTTTGCTCTAGAGCTGACACAAAATCTACTAGGAAAAAAAGAATAATAATAATAATAATAATATTTGCAATAACAATAGGGTCATCCGACCTGAAGTCGGATGACCCTAATTATCATTATTATCATTAGTAGTAGTAGTAGTAGTAGTAGTAGTAGTAGTAGTAGTACAATATTATAGTTTAAATATCAAGCTATAATTCATAAAATTATAACATCACAACAATCATTTATTGCAGGATTTTGATTGGCGATGGTTATGTATTTCGAGAACGGGGACAAATCGAGGTAAAAGGAAAAGGAAACATGGACACATATTTCTTGATTGGCAAACAAAACAAACAGACTGAAGAACCAAAAGATTCTTTTGTCAGCCTCCCAATTGTTGATGTGAATGATAATGGTTCGATGCCATCAGAGAAAAGGGCAGTTGATACCTCGAAAAATCAACATACTTCTATAGCATATACTTCGGACAAAAACGGAACTTTTCCAATGAAAAACAATGAAAGTGTTGCGTGTGTTCTCATCTGACAGAACTGATATTGGTGAGCAATTATCATCTGTGACGTAATATATTTTGTTCCGAATGTTAATTAGGTATTTTTTTGTAATGCTGAAATAACGTCAGAGTTAATGAGATCACGAGAATTATTTTAAAGAAATTATAAACGTGCGTATATCGCCAGCTTTTGTTAACTGTCGAAAGGTTATGAATATAACTTTATGACTATCTAATGTGCAATAAGCGGTGATTCAATTCAAAAATGGCATTTCCGACATATAGTGTTTATGGGTTACCAGGACGTACGGAAATCTCACGAGATTTGTGATCAACCAATATTCGTCACACATGAAAGAATTGGTTAATAGATTCTCCGGATGAAACAACTTAATATTCGAATTTATTACCAACACTGGTAAAATGAATTTAAAAGCAGAGCTGGGGAATCGCTTTCATTATCATAAGCAGTATTACACAAACATTGGTTTAGTAAAATTAATATATGTTTAAGAACAATTTTATAGTCATTATTTGTAAATATTTACAGAAATAAAACATTGGAAAGAAAACCATTACTGCATTAGCTACACACTATGGCATTGGATATGTAATCAATATCACTCCTTATACCGTTAAACCGAGCTGTCTATATATTACTACTCACCGCAGTGTAACCTAATTGGATATAATTCCTTAACGATGTCGCATTTACTCGATCTTTTATCTGTAGAATTTCGGCCACCTGGTCTTTTTTATTAGATAAAAATACGGATACCAATGGGAAATTCATATATACAGATTAAACGCATAGGGAATGCGAGGCAATACAACAGTGACCTATTTGTGTGTGCTTTTAAAGATCAGTTGGCGGGTGTGGACGGTCGGCAGGGGATGCTTGCTCCTCCGTGGCACCTGGCCACATCTCTAGATTTCCAGAGGTCTATGTTTGTCCAATATCATCATATTTGTATATGTATCCGGGACATCCTGGAGATTTATACTTTGGTAGCAGAGATTTTGAGATTTGTATTAGTCTAGTATTGGTACAGTGGTTACTAGGAGGATTTGGCTACATATTTAGGTTAAATATTCATTATACATCTTGCTCTTTTCGAACTATACACATTTTAAATTCGAGCTCAACTGAGGAAGTATTGTCGACAATTTGTTTTGACTTTTTTGCAAAACTTTGTTATTGGCTTATTTAACACTTCCTTGGTAAGTTCAATTAATAAAAATTGACAGGAAGAGATGAATAAACTTTATTTATTACATGCATTTGTAATCCAATAGATACAATACAGAGTTCAATACGCCCATGGAATACTTCATGTCGTATTACACAGTATTCGATACAGATATTTCGCCAGAGCTACTTTTCTACATTGGAATCATTTCATCCAAAATATTTGATGGCGTCGTTAGAAGCGGGATGAATTTACACATATAAATAGATAAGGGACATGTAATAAATACGTGACCACACAAATGTTTCTATCCGTATCATCAGACTGCACTTGATCGTTGTAGCGGTTGGATTTAACTCGATATATGTAGTTTTGCCTATTCATTTTACAACGATGGACAATTTATATAACTTATATTCAAGTCGATTGTCTGCACGGCTGTTGGTGTTAGGGATAAATTACTGTAAGAAAAAGTGTAACTCCACCCACCCTAAAACGTATCTTGGCTGTATGCCACCTCACCAAAATTCGTATGAACTTCAAAGAGTCGAAACCATGTTATATTGTCGAGAAGCTAATGAACAATCACAGCACTTCCTGGACACCATGACGTGTACTGCGCTTTTAGTTTGATTACAGTTCCTTTAACGATTCAAACGCTTTTCCTAAAATGTATAAACATCATTTTCGTTATCATTTTCACACATAAGAATTGACAAAATGACATTCGAATCGACGAATGATAAATGTAAAATTAGTCAAGTGACATGGATATACACGGGACTCAATATTTTATTTTGATATTCAGGTTTCTGATCTGACCTTTCATTTATAACTTGAGTATTATAACTTTGATGTTAATATGTTTATGATATCTATAAAGACTTCTGGAAGGAAGTTCTTTTCCTGCTTTATGTCATTTTACAGACAGAAATCAAAGTGCTTACAGTATTTAAAAGTAGTGGGCTGATATAAACACACACACACACGTGCGCGCGGACGCGCATATATATATATACAGATAGATAGATAGATAGATAGATAGATAGATAGATAGATAGATAGATAGAAAGATAGATATATAGATATGCTGGTTTTTTGCTGTCCCATATAGTACCATTTGTGTACAAATCAACCTTTATATAAAGACCACCTTCCTATGAAGACTGGTTTCGTTGTGTCCGTAAGAGAGTCTTTATATACAAGTTTCGATATATATATATATATATATATATATATATATATATATATATATATATATATATATATATATATATATATATATATATATATATATAAACTAATAATTGGTGTGACACATTAATATCGTTCTTCAGATACACACGGAATCGATATCTGCATTATTATGATGAAACTGACAAGATAAAAAAATGATATCAAAGAAATACATATTTTCTATAATTTTTTTTATAAGTGTGTCGGTATCTATTTACAAAATATATGTACAGATAAATGCATTATGTACAAGATAAAGTATTATTAATCTTCATCGACCAACAGGCACTTCTCCTTGTGAATTATCCATTACGTGATGTGACGGCTGTAAAAGTTTGTCAATTATATGTACGACACCATTTGTCACTTTAATGTCTGCTTGTAGTACGTGTGCTGACTCGACCATCACGCCATCTGTGGACAAATAATCATATATTTACAATCTGATTTTCATAATTTCATATTCATATCATCATTAACATTATATATGGATGACCCTACCTGTATTAAAAATACAATTACCTTATGTTTGGTTTCAGTATAAACACATCAATTGAAATTTGGTTGTTTCGTACCACTCCTTTCGATTTTAAACAAATGGAGTAATTTTTGTAGATGCAGATTTCGTTTGTTAGTCAAGATAAATAGTGATGATGATTGATGGTTCTATAAGATGAAAAATAATAAAGAATGTTTGTTCAACATGAAACTGCTATGTATGGTTTCATGCTACATTCTTTTATTTCAGCGTCATATTACAAATGTCCATCTTCACATTACTAGCGGCCACTGTGTTTTAAACCATGAAGTCTCTCGCCTCTTGTCAGCGCAGGCTCGAGCCCCGTTGGAACCGAAGCTGATTTTTCTGAGAAAGTTTGCAAATTTAGTTGCGGAAGGCCGGTGGTCTCTTCCCGGATACATTGTAACCGACTTCTATCTCCCACCATTAAAAACTAGCTGCCATCTTATGACTGAAAAATTGTTTGAGCGTGGCGTAGAACATCAAACAAACAAACAAACAAAAAATCACATGACCATCTATAAAAAGGTATATCTACAATAACACCAAGTTATCATAAAGTAGCTAAATCTGAATAAAATTCTTACGTGGATTTTTGTGAATCGTGACGTCCGTTCCTTGTACAGTTTTTAAATGTTCTCCATTCTGTAACCCCACACTATAGTAAGTACCTTTTACGTAATGATATTGTATTAGGTCTGTAAAAACAAGCACATGTAAATTAGACAGATGAACATGACCTATTATTATTTGTTTTTGTTTGTTTTACCACGATAATATTCGATATGAAATACTGTTCGTTTGAATTTTCAACCATTCTATTGTTGTTTCACTATCCCATCAAGGTACATTACCAGCTATGGAAGAAATAATAAAAATATTGACCTGTGCTATGTTCTGAAGTTAATTAAGAAAGGGCTTCAAACATTTCATCAAAATGGTCCGTGACTTTTACAGAGTTGAGGCGAAGAAATTGTCACTTTCGTTTCTCACTTTCATTTTCATTTTCTGCACTCTAAAGTTGAGTCACAGGAAGCGTTTTTTCCTGTAGAAAAGACTATCCTAAACGGGGCATTAACTGTGCTTATTCAAGTTCTGATTTTTTATACTTTCAATACTTTCAATAACAAATAAGAGCTATACACAGGCATAAAAATATCTAATATTCCAATATATATTGTGAACATAAGGTAAGGTCCAGTGTTTTATTATTATTATTATTATTATTATTATTATTATTATTATTATTATTATTATTATTATTATTTCAATACATACATGTTTATATGACTAGCACAGTAATATACACAATATAAACACCACGATACACTAGACTATACATCAAAGAACTTTCACTCATTCTTTTATCCATTCTCATTCATTCTAACACAGCTATACATATAATTTATTGATTATGGACCCACCAAAACTGACACTTATAGAAACTCTTAGATTAAGACAATTTACTTTACAAGGTGAATGTTTTAATTATATTCATATACATTTACATGTATCCAAACACACACAAACACACACACAAACACAGGGATATATATATATATATATATATATATATATATATATATAATATATATATATATATATATATATATATATATATATATATATATATATATATATATTGGCATAGCATACATTTGGCATTCACACAAACATACACATCGGTATATACGTATATACACATACAGTATACATGTAGTATAGTTCGAATACAAATGTATTTGGCATATTTAAATTGATTGTTCTATTACATATATAAATATCGTCCAGTGTGGTATGCATATACAAATAATGAGATTAAATTAATCAATTGCAAACTGGGTTCCTCAAGCAATTTCACAAAATTAAGAAGTTTTATCTTCGTGTATTTCTCTGTTTTGTTATTGTATATCAATCCATTTAGTAAAAATAATTTAAAAAAACACACCCACACAACTAATGCCCCTTTAAGATTTTACTAAAACCGCGATATCCATGTTAATGACACGACAACAATGATAAAAATTATAAGCCCTTGCCACAGACATATGCCAGTGTAGTTAAACTAGTTGGTCACGTCATATATACAATGAGGTAAGGATAAGTGTTATATCTTACACTACATCCTCTGTCTATATTGCCCTTTCCCCGTGAACCGTTCTCCTATAGTGTTGTCTGGAGAGATATAGTCCCCTCGTCGTCGACTCGGGGATTATACGTCTCCAGACAACAATATAAGACAACGTTTCACATTGGAAAGGGTCATAATAAATTTAGTACATCACGTGTCATACTTTTGCTTCAAATCTGAAAAAAATAAACATTAAAATACTAAGATATCTTCAGTGATTTAATGCTGATTGGCATGGATGGCATGACGATGTAAGGAACGTTTGATCACCCCAGTACTGACTGTACGTCTCCTGCACTCGCAGCCAAGTTTGTTGTCAAGAAAACGCCATATAGGAAAGGGGAATAACTCTTATAACAGTGTATACGGTGTAAAGTCCCACGGGAAATATGATAACTGTGGCATACTGCTCGTTGTCAGGTATAGCCGCCCGATGTCAAGAACAGATGAATACTGCACTTAGTAGACAACATATATTTAACAAATCAAAACCAAATGAATTAACACGTGATGTACTAATGTATAGTTACAATACAGTCCCTGTTATGTTTTTAAGAATCCAGATCCGTACCCAACACCATTTTCATCAGAGCTACCATAATTTCCAACATTATATTTGCAATGTTAAGTGCTTAATAAGTGCTTAAACGATCACTACTACTTCTATTACTTCAAATGGTGGTGTTTCAGTCTCTATTGCTTGATACGATCAGCTAAATAATCGGAGAACCCCAAATATTTTGACCCTTAAAATACATTTCTCAATTTTTTACAAGATTTATTTCGACCACACTCGGTCAAAAGCCTTGCTGATGCGCCAGAATGAAAAACAAGCACCTAGCTTATTTGTCAATTGCAATACATACCCCATGATATATTTCTATGAGAGTTGAGGTTGAATAACCAGGACTGAATGTGAATGATAATAAATGTCATGTTCCCACTTTTTCAATGTATCTGAACATTATGCGTTCGAAAACCTTTCCTTGGCAAAATAATTTCACTTCATTAATTTGAAGTATATAACGCTATATACCATTATCAATATTAACGATAAAATCTAATTTACATTTACACATTATGCAGTGATTGATAAGTATTATATAACTATACCTTGAGCAGTAGAAAGCTGCAAAAATTGTGTATTGAGAAAATCAAAAGGCATAGCATCAAATGCCGCTTCAGTAGGTGCAAACAATGTGAAAGGTCCACCTATAAAGAATTAATTGACAGACATTATAATATTACTTTTTATTGTCCCGCTGAAATAAAATGAAATTGAAATAGCATATGATAAACGACAATTACCGAATTTACAGGAATTTCGTATTATATTAAGCACCAGTTCGCCATCCAATGATCATTGTGTTGAATTGTTCTTAATATGGTGATCTTGAAAGTGTTCTTTAACCGAATTTCTTAAAATGACATCTATCATTTTTATCTATCATAAAATGTTTCTGTTGACTGAATGATATCATTTGTTGCAATCCCCAATTTAGATGTACTTGAGGGTATAAATAGGTATACTGTCCAGGGCGCTTTGTGGGATCCTTCTATAAACTGTTGAAAACCCTTTCAGAAAATGAATTTTTTAGTTGTTTTAACATAAAGAAGTTAGGTTCAACTAATGAAGTAGTTACCAAAAATATATAGAAATGTCAGATACCGAAGTATTCATCTTCAGGATGTCCAGGATATATATACAAATTTGATAATATGACAACCATAGACCTCTGGAAATCAAGAAGTGGGATCAAATGCCAACGCGAAAATAAAAAGAAAGCTTACCTGGAACTGAAGGAGCTATGGAAGAACAGCTTTAAAATGTTTCTCTCTCTCTCTCTCTCTCTCTCTCTCTCTCTCTCTCTCTCTCTCTCTCTCTCTCTCTCTCTCTCTCTCTCTCTCTCTCTCTCTCTCTCTCTCTCTCTCTCTCTCTCTCTCTCTCTCTTGCAATGAAACTGTGTATTGTGCAGACTTAATACTATGTAACTAATATACATATTGTGGTCTTTCACTTGATAAAGGCCAAGGGGCCGAAAATTTGGGAATATTGAGTATTTTACAGTTTTTTTCGTGTATATATATATATATATATATATATATATATATATATATATATATATATATATATATATATATATATATTCTCACCTAAAACGTCGTTTTGAAGATTAGCTCGTACGAATGAATAGACCAACTGAGTCAAATTTGGCTGCGAGGCACAATACTGCAAAAGATCTTGAGTGGGCATAGGATATATGACGTCATCAATCAAATGCAGGACACCATTGGACGCCATATTGTCACGTGATGAAACTGTACTTCCTAGAACCGTCATGATCTGCAATATGTCATAGTTGTTAGCATTAATTCAAATAGATCACGCACATTTCTATATCTTCTTCTATACCTAACATGTGAAAAAAGTAAAACAAAAAACTTAACTCATAAAACCGTGAATACAATGGACTCTTCTATAAATCAATAATTTAAACCAGTCCAAATGCGTCTATGAGTTAATTCAAGATACAAAAAATAAACATATTATAAACATAATACCAAAGTTATAATGCTCAAGACGATATCGTTTCTGTCAATTAGACTTCATCAGTTGAGCTCCAATTTGAAAAGTATGTGTTTTTTCTAAAGATAAAGTGGTATCGTATAATGTGACATTTGATATGATATAAATGGAGTCTACCTGTCTGTTTTGATAGAAATTTATCCGGACTTTTTCTGCATTAGCTGACCATGTCGGGATTTCTATGTCATTCGTAAATTCATCGGAAGTATGTGTACCGGCTATTACATGGTGTTTTAGAACTTGCATGAGAAGAGCATGGTCCCCAGACAGTTTGTTCAGGACATCTTTGGGGAGTTTAGAAAATGCCATATCTGTTGGAACAAACACCGTATATGGCCCTGAAATGAAAATAATCAAATTTTAGAGTCGGTATAATAGCTTACTCTGGTTCACTAAATGAAATGTTGAGTTGCCTATTCGATAACGGTTAGTGAGTTGTCTGGACCTACAATGACGAGGGTTTTTTCCTCACCTATTTCATTTGAATTTGACTGTGGACTCACGGTAGGTGCTAACTGTCACCTATTGCATGCCACTGCAAAACTGAAAAGTTAACAAGCAGATTACAACAGAAAAGGATGCTCTCTCTATCTCTGTCCATTCTCTCTCTGTCCATTCTCTCTCTCTCTCAATTCTCTCTCTCTCCATTCTCTCTCTCCATTCTCTCTCTCTCCATTCTCTCTCTCCATTCTCTCTCTCTCCATTCTCTCTCTCTCTCTCTCTCTCTCTCTCTCTCTCTCTCTCTCTCTCTCTCTCTCTCTCTCTCTCTCCATTCTCTCTCTCTCCATTCTCTCTCTCTCCATTCTCTCTCTCCATTCTCTCTCTCTCTCCATTCTCTCTCTCCCTCTCTCTCCATTCTCTCCATTCTCTCTCTCTCTCTCCATTCTCTCTCTTTCCATTCTCTCCCTCTCTCTCTCCATTCTCTCTCTCTCCATTCTCTCTCTTTCTCCATTCTCTCTCTCTCCATTCTCTCTCTCTCGCTCTCCCTCTCCCCTCTCTCTCTCTCTCTCTCTCTCTCTCTCTCTCTCTCTCTCTCTCTCTCTCTCCATATTCCTCTTTATCGGTATAGAATTGATTCACGTTAAGTTTATGCATTCATTTATTTACAACAAACGTTGTAGCTTTGCATTGAAGAACTAATCGATGCACAACGTCAAGAAACAACTAAATTTAATGACTTTTTTGCATTGAATTTGTTTTAAAGAATTACATTACCTTATTTAAAAGTACAAATGCATCTAAATAGCAATTTATCATCGCATCATAGACTTCCGTAACGGAAGTACATATTCTCAGTACATGATCAAAACATGTAACAGTACAGCTATTTGCAATATCCCGAATGTAAATAGAGATTGCTTCATTAAACTCATTTCCAAAACCATGAAACTACATTTACATTTTGAACGATTATTTATTCATAAACAACTAAACTTTTTGATTAAAATGGAAATATGACGTTTTCGAAATTACAAAAAGATGAAATTTTTCTCAAGTCAGAAGTCATGTGATATTTATAATGGTGTCTCTTACCTCCATTTGAGAGTGAAGCCGCTAAACCAACGTCTGTAGCTAGTTGTAGAAACGTGTTTGCTTGCAAACGTTGTGCAACCTGCACTAGGTTTTCTGCACAGACGGTAGCAACCAAAATTCCGAAAACAAAAATGTATTTCATGTTGCTTTCTGCAGTTGTGTGCACTCACGGCGTATATTCAGTCTCGAATATTTTACGAGTCTCACTAAGTATTTATATAGAATTTTGACTTACGAAACGTTGCTTATCAATCACGTTTTCGGACATAACTGCTCAAATTGTCTGGACAGATCTGACACGTGAGGGGTTTGCAGAGCAAGGATGTTCCCTAACAATGCGGGTATTTGCTGATATAGAACGACGTTTCATAAATTTGGAATGTTTCAGAAAGTTCATAGAGTACGCATACAAAGTTGAAAAGTACACAATGTATGTATGTATGTATGTATGTATGTATGTATAATCTTATATATGCAATGTCACTTGCAGTATGGTCAGATTCACATTTCACATAGAATTATAACAATGTTCACACCTTATTAGTTATTTGTTTTGCTCCGCATCATAACAAGTTTAAAAGCACCTTCTATACTATCCATTGAATCAATTTTATATATTTTGATTTACGCTTTCTCAAATTTTCTTTACCAATATGATAGTTATGCAAAAATGACGCCTTCATGTATATATGATTTGCATCGATTAATTTGATATCAACGTAATGTTTTGAGGTCTGCCGTAAAAATAGAGATAAATAGTTATTCTTACGTGACCGTAATGTTTTTTCACCTGGCGATTCTTACGTGAATTCGGACCGAGCATGCACAGACTGGAATTGACGGACTTATGAGAAAGTGTTTTGGCCTTGTAGTCTACTGTAAAATATAGTCAAATAGTTTTTCTTAGTATTGTCAATAATGTCATTGCGACTAATAACGATAATAGCCACTTTGTTGTAAAAAATAACTTAAAAGCTATTCTGCATACACATGTAGGCTAAGGTCTTTTAGGGCTATTTATATAATTGAAATAAATGAAAGTGGAGACTCAGTCTGTAAATGCCGGCAAGGAATTCCTTGAGGCTACACCTGTCGATAATATATTTCTGACAAAACTAAAAATAACTGCGGGACGGAGTTTAAAATGGGTCGAGATCACCCGATATACCAAGCACGTGGCAATTTCAGAAGCGAATGTTTTGGACAGAAAAGACCAGCTTTGCTGATTTGGGTATGAAATGATGATGTACGAAAATATACACCAAGGCTAATAAAGAATAGAATATATATAAACTGCAAATCGCACGTACTTATTGGACACTCGATAATCGGCCGATCGTAAAACATGAGGTACGCATACTTTTCAGTTATGTCAACGTCAGCATTCAGGGTAACATTAAAGAGCGGGAATAATTCTTTTAGTGACCTGATATATTTATTCATATATTTATTCGATTTTCTTCAGGTATTTGAAAAGCATATATTTTACGTAATACATGCACTTTCCAATAAAAAACCACGTATACAGCTGGATTTTTAAGGTACGGGAAAACATAAATTCTAATAAAACAAATAACTTCGAAAAGAAGATAATTTACAAAGTTTTACGTGTTTGATAACGTATTTGAACACATATTTTATCATATTCT
Organism: Atrina japonica; assembly: GCA_030159075.1. NCBI lineage: Eukaryota > Metazoa > Mollusca > Bivalvia > Pterioida > Pinnidae > Atrina > Atrina japonica. The sequence goes on along the minus strand of BROG01000010.1, from coordinate 3,031,301 downwards.
CGACTATATATCAGGGGACAAAAATAATCATTGTGACAGCTTATATCGCTTTTAGATTTATAATTAATCAGTAATTTTTCCAGTCTTCAAGGAATGATCTTTTGAAGTGACAAATAGAAGCTTTCGGATTATAGTAATAATTCTCTCTCTCGTTACAGGAATTATTTAAAAATAGCACCATTTTATTACTGATCACGCAACTAGTGACATTTCATATACTATTATCTTTACAGCAGGAAAAACAACACAATTAAAATTTATATTTTTTTTTCGAGTAGTAAAAAACTTTGCTTTATCATACGATATACCGTATATATAGCTAGGTATTAATCATATATCAATTACAATAGTTATAGACACATAACACTATTGCCTTTTTTCTTATATCAATCACCTTTAAAGGTAAAAACTTACTTGTTTACGTATATACACGCAATATGATATGAAATACATTGGTTCCATAAAAAACATGATAAACCAAATAGAAATAAAATATGTAATTAAAGGACATTGTCTAAAACATACAATACTTGTTATTTACGCAGTTATAAGTGTGCTTAAAAGGTTTCCATTGCCGCAGAAATATATATCATATTTATCCATTTTGAGTGGGTTCGTTTAAATGGCTAGCAATATTATGTAATTAGGTATAGCACGGATCAGCGACCTTCTTTACACTTCCTATTGGTCTGTCTGGACATACATGATTTTAATTCATTTTAGACAACCAAACTATGTAGAACAACATACAAGTAAATGTGAAATAGAAGACATCAGCTAATCAATTTCGCCATGTACGATGTGTTTGAAATGGCAGGAAATAGTTCTGTTGCTGTTATCACAGTTCGTTGGTATGTATCTACAACAAACCTGTTTACGTCTCTGTATATATATATATATATATATATATATATATATATATATATATATATATATATATATATATATATAGTCCGTGTCCCCTTCTGGGCTTGGCACCATTAAACTTCACAAATACTTAAGTCTAAAAAATTATTTCAACTTTGGGAAATTCTGAAATTCTGATTGGCTCAGTTAGCCCTGTTGAGAATATTCTCAGACTTGATTAATTCTCAAATTTTTTGGTTCCGGGCAATGGTTTTGCATATGATTGAGAGTTTAGCATTTAACCCACAACTGTGGGAAATGACATATTTTGGAAATTTGATAACATTAGTTCGGTTTTGGAATTATCTTTTTTTATATTTACTTTCAGATGGACATGTGTGCCTCTACAATCTCAGCGATAGTAACCTAACGCCAACAGAGTAAGTGATATTTAAAGTATATAATTAGAACTTGTTTAGCATTCTGTGGCGTAGCTCCATTCTTGGGGGGATTCCCCCAAACCCCCCTTACTGGCGTGTTTTTCACATGGGCCGAGCTACGCCCCAAACATTTTTGTTTATAATACATTGTGATTCCATCCTGGAATAAGTCAACTAAACAAAGTGATCCGATCTCCCTGTGGTATAAATTTCGCATTCAATATATTGTCTCTTTTTCATCCGTTTTGAAGTTGTTTCTGCTATTAAGAATGTAAGGACTCGCAAACTTGGTATATACTAATGAGTACAAGTGTTTTCGTAGAATTTCCAATGCAAGTGAAATAGAATATATTTTTATGCAATAAAACATTCCGACATATTTTGCCAAGTTTAAAACATCGCTTGTTAATATTGGCGTCTAATCATCTTAATTCGTCGATTGACAAATGGTTCATTGATTGTTGTACAATAATGTAGATATTTAAAGTTATTGCATCGTGTTTAGAACGAGTAGATTAAAGCAGCTATATTTCTGTGGGTATTATTTCGTTTAAAAACGGGGTTTATCTATTTATTTAATCTATCTAATTATCGACATGGAAAGTATGTTATTGAATGGTTGATATTGACTCTCACTTGGAGTTATCTCCCCTGCTATTGAACTGAATTAAGCATTGAACTCGGGAAATGTCAGCATGGATGCTTACTTATCCATGACAAATGATATTAGCACAGGATTTTTCGGAATTCCAAAATGCAATATTGAATTTGCTGGAAATGGAGGACCTCATTTGCAAATTGTAATGCATATGTAGTTAAATTTGTCTCATCTTTTGTTTTGAAATTCAAATTGTCAATTTACGATTCACATTTTGTATATTTGTACATTTTCATTTATTTCTTTAATTTCACTTTTGACCCCGAAGTAAGGAAGAAAGACGACGAAACAACTAACACAGCATTAAATATTAATTTTACATGAATTATATATATTATGAACATAATACCAAAGTTATAATGCTCAAGACGATATCGTTTCTGTCAATTAGACTTCATCAGTTGAGCTACAATTTAAGTTTTTTTCTAAAGATAAAGTGGTATCATACAAGGCCAAATAATATCTCTAAATATATAGCCGAAATCCGTCTAAGACTAACCACTGTAAAAAAAAAATTACTATCTTAGCTTTAAAAAAAATTCGAATTTAAATGGTGGTAACAGTGCCAAATATTACTTTAGTATAAGATGAAAAGCTGGTACCGAAATACCAGGTACTAGGTTTATGTATACCCTCGGGGACTCAAACAGTCCACCAGCAGTGGCAACGACCTAGTGGTTATAAATATTATAAACATAATACCAAAGTTATATGCTCTAGACGATATCGTTTCTGTCAATTAGACTTCATCAGTTGAGCTTCAATTCAAAAAGTGCGTGTTTTTTCTAAAGATAAAGTGGTAGCATACAAGGCCAAATAATATCTCTAAATATATAGCCGAAATCCGTCTAAGAGTTACCACTGTAAAAAAAAATGACTATCTTAGCTTTAAAAAAGTTTCGAATTTAAATGGTGGTAGCAGTGCTAAATATTACTTTAGTATAAGATGAAAAAGCTGGTACCGAAATACCAGGTACTAGGTTTATGTATACCCTCGGTGACTCAAACAGTCCACCAGCAGTGACAACGACCTAGTGGTTATAAATATTATAAACATAATACCAAAGTTATAATGCTCAAGACGATATCGTTTCTGTCAATTAGACTTCATCAGTTGAGCTACAATTTAAGTTTTTTTCTAAAGATAAAGTGGTATCATACAAGGCCAAATAATATCTCTAAATATATAGCCGAAATCCGTCTAAGACTAACCACTGTAAAAAAAAAATTACTATCTTAGCTTTAAAAAAAATTCGAATTTAAATGGTGGTAACAGTGCCAAATATTACTTTAGTATAAGATGAAAAAGCTGGTACCGAAATACCAGGTACTAGGTTTTATGTATACCCTCGGGGACTCAAACAGTCCACCAGCAGTGGCAACGACTAGTGGTTATAAATATTATAAACATAATACCAAAGTTATATGCTCTAGACGATATCGTTTCTGTCAATTAGACTTCATCAGTTGAGCTTCAATTCAAAAAGTGCGTGTTTTTTTCTAAAGATAAAGTGGTAGCATACAAGGCCAAATAATATCTCTAAATATATAGCCGAAATCCGTCTAAGAGTTACCACTGTAAAAAAAATGACTATCTTAGCTTTAAAAAAGTTTCGAATTTAAATGGTGGTAGCAGTGCTAAATATTACTTTAGTATAAGATGAAAAAGCTGGTACCGAAATACCAGGTACTAGGTTTATGTATACCCTCGGTGACTCAAACAGTCCACCAGCAGTGACAACGACCTAGTGGTTATAAATATTATAAACATAATACCAAAGTTATAATGCTCAAGACGATATCGTTTCTGTCAATTAGACTTCATCAGTTGAGCTACAATTTAAGTTTTTTTCTAAAGATAAAGTGGTATCATACAAGGCCAAATAATATCTCTAAATATATAGCCGAAATCCGTCTAAGACTAACCACTGTAAAAAAAAAAATTACTATCTTAGCTTTAAAAAAAAATTCGAATTTAAATGGTGGTAACAGTGCCAAATATTACTTTAGTATAAGATGAAAAGCTGGTACCGAAATACCAGGTACTAGGTTTATGTATACCCTCGGGACTCAAACAGTCCACCAGCAGTGGCAACGACCTAGTGGTTATAAATATTATAAACATAATACCAAAGTTATATGCTCTAGACGATATCGTTTCTGTCAATTAGACTTCATCAGTTGAGCTTCAATTCAAAAAGTGCGTGTTTTTTCTAAAGATAAAGTGGTAGCATACAAGGCCAAATAATATCTCTAAATATATAGCCGAAATCCGTCTAAGAGTTACCACTGTAAAAAAAATGACTATCTTAGCTTTAAAAAAGTTTTCGAATTTAAATGGTGGTAGCAGTGCTAAATATTACTTTAGTATAAGATGAAAAAGCTGGTACCGAAATACCAGGTACTAGGTTTATGTATACCCTCGGTGACTCAAACAGTCCACCAGCAGTGACAACGACCTAGTGGTTATAAATATTATAAACATAATACCAAAGTTATAATGCTCAAGACGATATCGTTTCTGTCAATTAGACTTCATCAATTGAGCTCCGATTTGAAAAGTGCGTGTTTTTTCTAAAGATAAAGTGGTATCATACAAAGCCAAATAATATCTCTAAATATATAGCCGAAATCCGTCTAAGACTTGCCACTGTATAAAAAAATGACTCTCTTAGCTTTAAAAAAATTTCGAATTTAAATGGTGGTAACAGTGCCAAATATTACTTTAGTATAAGATGAAAAGCTGGTACCGAAATACCAGGTACTAGGTTTATGTATACCCTCGGTGACTCAAACGGTCCACCAGCAGTGGCAACGACCTAGTGGTTGTAAATATTATAAACATAATACCAAACTTATAATGCTCAAGACGATATCGTTTCTGTCAATTAGACTTCATCAGTTGAGACATTCATTGTAAACAAATCACACGTGACTATGTCCTATTTGTGAGAAACTTTCAGCGAAAACAATGCCAGTTGGATTTGTCTGATATGCCGTTGTACTAAGATCCCACTGTTGTCCTAGATCCCACTTTTAAAAGCACTTTCAGTCATGTGATTTTCGTCAAAAGGTGATGGCATTCTAAGAATATATTCAGTACAGGAATCGAGGAGTGTCTAACAACAAGGGTCAGCAAGAGAATCTTTCATAGAAAAAATGAATTATTTTGACTAGATATAGTAGTAATTTTGCAACTTTCCATTCGCAACTCTTGAATTGCCACATTTTACTGATGCTTCCAACGATGAAAATGCCCAGAATTTTGTAAATATCACGTGATTAATACTGTACATTTATACCGTCAATGTAGAGAGTTTATACATCACGGAATCGACGTATTGTAATCGACCTTTCATTTCCCCTCACTGAGATATGGTCAGCATTGTATATGCTAAAAGACGAAATTAATTCTTGATTTCTGTTTTATTCATTTCAGAGAAGTGGTTGTTTTGATTGCCGGATCTTTTGGTTTAGTACTGGTCTTCTTTATCATTATATTCTGCCTTGTGATGTTTCACCATACATGTTGTAAAAGCAAGACTTCCGGAGTAAGAGGACACTTGGTCAGACACAGTGGACATCACACTAACACGGCCAGTAAGCATGATATTAAATGTTACTTTTCTGAACTTACATATCACTGATCTGTGCAGTTTTAATGTACATATCAAGCAAACTAATTACTATACTTGCTTTAGTAATTACTGATGTACCTTTGGGAATATTTGTATTATAATGTTATTAGTAAGAACTTTCTTCAGTTAAACGTGCATGCATTAGGCGTTGGATTAATTGAAATTTAAATGTCAAATGATTTCCTTTAATTCATTATTCATAATTCATTACCTACATAATCTAAACATATGCATAATCTAAAAATTAAAATCATAATCATCATCATCATCATCATCATCATCATAATTATTATTATTATTATCATCATCATCGTTAAATGCAGTAAAATTAGTAGAATCAATAGCAGTATTGGTAGTCGTAATAGTAGTAGTTATAGTAGAATTTATAGAAGTTTAACTGTTAATGGTAAGACAAGAACTAAAAATAATGGTAGATTCGGTAATAGTAATAGCAGCATAGGTGTGGTACTAGTAGTAGTAAAAGTAGTAGTAGCAGCAGTAGTAGTAGTAGTCGTAGTTATAGTTGTATCAATAGTAGTAGTAACAACCGTAGTAGCAGAAGCAGTAATAGTAGTAGTAGCAATACCAGCAGCAGTAATGATAACAGTAGCAGCAGTAATAATAATAGTAGTAGTAGTAGTAGTAGTAGTAGTAGTAGAAGAAGTAGTGGTAGTAGTAGTAGTAGTAGTAGTAGTAGTAGTAGAAGTAGTAGTAGTAGTAGTGGTAGTAGTAGTAGTGGTAATAGTAGTAGTAGTAGTAGTAGTAGTAGTAGTAGTAGCAGTAGTAGTAGTAGTAGTTGTTGTTGTTGTTGCTGTAGTATCAACAGTAGTGGTAACAACCGCAGTAGTCGTAGTAACAGTAGTAGTAATACAATGTAATTGTGAGTAGTATTAACAGTTTTACAAAGGAGTCCAAAACAAATTCTCAAAGTCTGTCAAGAAGACTTCATCTGTTGAGATCGAATTTAATATTGATATTTTTCCAAAATAAAAAGTGGTATTATACAAAGTCATAGTATAAACCTACATGGGTTATCTGTCTAAAAGTACCAACTGTAAAACTGTATAAGCAAGACTTCCGGCAAGAGGACAAATTATAAATCTAAATGTGTTGCAAACTATATATCTAAGAGTACCCACCGTAAAAATGAATATCTTAGCTTTTGATATATTTAGAATTTAAATCGTGGAATCTTAGCGAAATATTACTTTAGTATAAAATAACCGGCTGACACCAAAATACCAGGTACTTGGTTTTTGTATACCCTAGGGGACTCAGACGGTCCACCCGCAGTGGCAACGACCCAATGGTTATAATAAGAGTAGGTGGCAAAGATGATGAGTGTGTGGTGGGAATGTAATTCTCCAAAAGTACTGAAGTATATATATGTCGTACCATTATATCGAGCCATTTTATATATCGGCATATAACATATGCCACATATAACATATAATATATTTATAATTGATATTACTTTTCAGGGCAAAGAACTGCAACACAGCTCACTGTGTCCCCTCCGTCCTATTATTCGTTGTATCCGGACCTTAACATGCAGCACGTGCTCCCTGAGACAGTTGTGCCGTCAAGCAATGTCAATCCTCAGTCACCACCACCCTCGTATACACGTCATCAAACCTAATTTGTACGTAGTTGCTGTTCTGGAGTGTTTCGATGAAAGTCCCATTTGTCGGTGTATTGGAACAGTTATGTCCTCGTAGTTTACCGACTACCATGACTTCTACCCCGTATACACGTCACACCAAATTTGTACGTAGTTGCCATTCTGGAGTGTTTTGTTGAGAGTCCATTAGACGGCGTGTTGCAACAGTTATGCCATAATAGTATACCACCTGCCATCATTTCTATCTCGCATACACGTCACACCAAATTTGTACGTAGTTGTTATTATGGAGCGTTTCGATGAAAGTTCCATTAGACAGCGTGTTGGAACAGTTATGTCACCACAATATACCCGCTGCGATCATCAGTACCCCGTTACATGACAAACCTAATTTATGGATATGATTGCCGCTCGCAAGCAAGACTATTATAGACCGTAAAATTTGCGGAACGTTGACATCAAACGCTGTTTTCGATATCCCTGTGTCAAAAACTTGTCAGTGAGTTGTTTACTTCTGTATATGAAATGTTCATATGTTGAACACACCCTGGCATACCGGATCCTTTGTAAAATATAAACTCCATATGCGGGTGATTGTCGGATATTACTTTTTACTAAACTATGGTAATGTTGCTATGACAATATAAAATTTTAAAATATTTTATTTTAACATTTATGAATTTAACAGATTTACAAATTGCACACAAATCATAAGTGAAACATTCATTCGATTTGTATTAAACATGATTAAAGTATATATGTGTGTTTTGTGTTATATCGCTCTTTTGTTACTCGTGAGATACCGTGTTTTTGTGTTAACATGTTTTTACATGTCTATTATTATTAACTTGTTTGATGACCATACAGATTGAAAAAAGGAATCGTTTCAGCTTTTAGAAAATTTGAAGGCACACAATTTTTCTCGAATTCATAGTATCAAAACTTATGACTTCTCTACTCTTTACACTACTATTCCACATAAAAAATTAAATGAAAGACTTTCCAGCATCATAGACAACTGCTTTTTCACTCGGGTGGTACCCGAAAATTTAAATATCTAGTGATTGGCTATCAGGATACTTATTTCGTCAAACACCAATCTGATTCTACACATAGATATGCTGGAATTTCTAATAGACAATATATTTGTAATGTTCGGAGACGTGGTCTTTCAACAAACTGTCGGCATTCATATGGGAACCAATTGCGCTCCTTTATTGGCCGACCTGTTCCTTTATTCATACAAAGCAGACTTCATTCAGAAACTGCTGAATCAAAAGAAGAAAAAGTTAGCGGTGTCCTTTAATTTGACGTTTAGATATATCGACGACGTTTTGTCAATTAATAATGACAATTTTCATACATATGTCAATGCGATATATCCCAGCGAACTAGAAATTACGCTTCATACTTAGACATTTTACTTAATATAAACACAGACGGGAAATTAGCAACTAAGCTATACGATAAACGCGACGATTTCGGCTTTCCCATCGTAAATTTTCCACATTTAAGTAGTAATATCCCTCAGTCACCCGCATATGGAGTTTATATATAATCTGTCGGTATAATAGTCTTGTTTGCGACTACTTCGGTTCACTAAATGAAATGTTGAGTTGCCTTTTCGTTGGCGGTTGTTGAGACGTCTGTACCAACTGTGCCGAGGATACACTCTTCACGTGTTTCATTGGACTTGACTGTGGACTCACGGCGGGTTTTGACCGGTCGACAGGGGATGCTTACTCCTCCATGGCACCTGATCCCACCTCTTGGTTTCCAGAGGTCCGTGTTTGTCCATTTTTACCGGATTGTATCTGTGTCTTGGATATCTTAAAGATTTATACTTTGGTATTTGAGATGTTTTGTATCTTTCCATATACATGTATTTTGCTTGTGTTCCCAAATAAACTTGGACATTCTATTGATTTATACTTTGGTATCTGAAATTTTTATATTCAGATAGAAGAGCTCAGTACGGTTCAAATGCCGTTGGAAATACGGACCACTCAAAAAGGTCACAAGCACACATATATTCTCCCTACCTAAAATGGACGAGTGGCAAAGGCTTTATCTCATTAAATCAAGCCAAAGCAAGCAAAACTAGAGTAAGATAATATTTCTAACTTCGAATATATAGTTTTAACCAATACCAATTAAAACTTTTATGAGAAACCAACACATCAAATTACCAAAAAACAATATGCATTCCATTTGTTACATGTAAAATGGTGCAAGGTTAAAAAGGAGGTAACTCTCATAAAATTTTTCTATACTTAAGAAACAAACTAGAGTATATATACAATACTACACATAGGTTTCTATCTGTATCATCAGACTGCACGCGTAGCTCTCGTTGAATCCATCCGCTACAACGATCTAGTGCAATCTAATGATACGGATAGAAACATTTGTGTGGTTTTTATTTATTACATGTCTCTTGTACACAAATTTAAAATTAATTCCGCTTTTAACGACGCCATCAAATATTTTGGATGACATGAATGGTACTCAGAAAAGCAGCTCCGGTGAAATTTCCGTATACAACTATGTGCAAAACGACATTAAGTATTGCACGGGCGTATTGAACTCTGTAATGTATCTGTATGATTACACATGCATGCAATATATAAATAAATAAATAAATACAGTAAAACAATTTTCTATAACAAATGAACGCCTGTAAAAGAGCATTCATTGTCAATATGTTTGCCGTTTGGGTGACAGATAACCATGATGTAAGCAAATATATACAGGAATTAGATAAGAGACATACAGGAATAAATATACTAATTAAACCTTTAGGTCTACATATATATTATTAACAATACCAAAACTATAGTTTTACAAAGAATGCCAAAAGAAATGCTCAAGGCGATCGGTTCTGTCTATAATACACCATCAATTGAGTTCGAATTTTATATAAATGTGTACATGTATTTAGGAAGGATATTTTATGTCATTATGAAAAAGTAATCGTATTGATAAAAGGGTTTTCTTGACACGTATATTTTAGATTGCCTTTGGAATTTTGATAATACACTCAACAGACGTCATGATTTTATTTGTTGTGAAATATATATTAGACGCCTAATTATGTCATTCTTACCTCTATCGTTACAGAAAACTGATTCCATTAAATAGCTTCATACTTTATTTAAATGACTCATTTGTCATATATATATATATATATATATATATATATATATATATATATATATATATATATATATATATATATATGTTTATATATATATATGTGTGTGTGTGTGTGTGTGTGTGTATGTGTGTGTTTCTTTTGTAGATACACGGTCACACACACACCAGAGAGAGAGAGAGAGAGAGAGAGAGAGAGAGGCACACAGATCTTCCATTTCCTCACTTTTTATCAATGTTTACATTACAGTTTTTTATTTCCGTCATATTGCACACTTGAATAGGTATATATCCTACTTTGTTAACGTTTTATATTAAGTTTGCGGTCCGTTGGCTTTCGAATAACATTTAAACTCTTGTAAAGAATCAAAGGGTAAATAAAAGATCAAAATAGTACTTAGACATCATAAACGCCATTATTCATGTTTGTTTTGCCTTTAACTAAGGTCGGATTCAAATCAAGATATATATCGGAGAGATATTTTACAGGAAAACTCAAAAATGGGGATACTGGAATTGCCAAGGTTACAGTGGTTAATTCACATTGGCATTATTTTATGTTCAGGTGTGTATATGTTTATATATTTGTAGTTCAACGTGACATCGAGTGTGTTGTTACTCTGTGTATATTTCTTAAATGATATTAATATTAATAATATTATTAATATTTAATATTATTAACAAATATTGACATGTACATGTATAAACTGTCTGACCTTTAACACACACACACACACACACGTGTGTTTGTGTGTATGTATTTGTACTTCATACATAAATATTAGTTCCGTTTAAGAATAGTTATACTGTGAATTTCACATTTAAATAACTTATTTGAAAAATATCGTTTTATCTAAGATTTAGATAATTCTGTGTAATACAAGTGTTATCAAAAATACATGTATATTAAAGATTATTATTACTATTATTATTATTATTATTGTTATTATTATTATTATTTATCTATCTATTTATTAAATTATTACAGTTCAATCCGTCCAAGGAGGTTATTATCGCTATAGATATTATAGATATTACTACTACTCTAGCAATGACGAGTACCCGTAAGTAAATATACATTATTATCGTTGTATGTCACCTGGTTCACTTATATGTCGATATTATCAACTAAATGTGAATTGCTACAAATATACACCTGCGTCGTAGACTTATATCGAAGAAAAGGTTCTTCAATGTGACGCCACTACCACGACCTTACTTTAAGTTTTCGCCAGAAAGATCTGTACCAGCATACCATTTATATATATATAATAACTATTATTCATATAGAGTAAGGTATTATTTTTTATCTCCATTATTCCACACATTTATTCAGCTCTTGTTAAATTGCTAGTTTAACAAGGTATAATATGAAGGTATCATAATAATGTTTTCATCATCGTCGATAACACAAATAGCAACGCCATTAGTTTTTAAAATATTACGTTCGGTAACATAACAGGTAAATATTTATCGCCATCAATATAAATTCGATTTACTTTTAAAACCCAAATCCATTATAGTTCAAAATGTATGTATATTGGCACATTGCCATTGTGTTTTATTAGGAAAATACATATTGCTTTTCAGAATACTCTGTCACTTTTTTATTGGTGACACGTCACTGGTTTTGTATTCAATTACGCTTGATTTCATCATACATATATTTTGAATTTTAAAAGTAATATATACTACAAAGTGGAGATGCACATGACAATGCAAAATGTATTCGTATTCGTTCAACATACTTATAGATATCAGTCTGATAAGTATATGTGTATTAACAATTAAAAGATGTTTACTTTACAGTAGATTTTATGTGTTATTAAGTTCAGATTAAAGTTCTACTATCAATTTAGCTGAATTTGAAGTATAAAAATTTAATAAAATAAAAAATAAGATTGAAAGGGTCTTAAAGAAGCCCAACACACTTAAGAATCATATATCGCCTTGTCGTGATAGCGTATTTTTTTTATTGGTTATGTACTTATTTATTTATCTTCTTCCATTTATTCATTATTTTAGTGGAAAGATGTGCAAAATGTGTCAGCATATGATATTTTTACACAATTTATTGTTGCAAACGGCCAGGATGTTTAGATATCATCTCCATCTGGCTAGCGAGTATGGAAAATACTGGATTACTTGTGGCCAAGTACCATACACACCGAACATACATTTCACACAAAGATATTTGATATTTATACATAGATATTTACATAGACACTTCCAACATACACAATAAACCTGTAATTAAAGTTGTTTAAAAACATCAACAAAAAAACAACATTCACATGTATACAAAAAAACCAAATAAATACAAAGCATATGAATTTTGAAAATGTCCAATCGAAAAACCTTTCTCTTGATTCGTGTAGAATGTGATAATTATCGCATTCGTCTTTCAGATTTGTTCATCCCCGGTAATAGGGAACTTTCCAGCTAGCCCAGATTACCGTTATAATCCTGCATTTAGTTGCACAAGTCACGTGGATTTCGAAAAATGTTCCTCGACATTATTTACGGTTTCGATTACTTACAGATAGCACCAGTAGCGCAATTGGTAAGATCGTCTTGATAGTGTTCGGAAGGTACTGGGTTCGATTCCCAGTGTGTCCGCCCATTTTCCCAAGCTTAGTAGATTTGGCGTTCGACTAAATAATCCACTGTAGTATGTTATAAGATTCTCTTCGATTTCTTTACGCGAATATAACGTTAATGCACTAAAACATAAGGATATTCCTTTTACGTTGCGAAGGTAAATATGAAAATCGGAAATACCGAAGAGGAAAAGAATCGGGAAGGCGCTACTAAATGCAGGACCTTAACGGTAATCCAGGCTAACTCAAAAGTTCCCTATTGAAAATTGACAACTAAATAATGCGAAAGAAAAACATGATGAAGTCGGCATTCTAATAGTAAACTAGGAAGAATTATCTCTCTGTTATTTGAATATAGTATTTGAGTCTCCAAAATGGAACAATATGCCGAAATAAGCCAATAAACAACGTTGTATTATTTCGTACACAGAGAGTTTGATTATTGTTATCACAAGTATAATTAATTGCTACGTTCGATATGATATCGTTGTTATAAGTACCGTGTGCCATTATCATAAATGTTAACTGTGTGTTGTTCTTGTTGCTAAATAGTCAATACACCTGTTCTATTGTCACCATGGCATACACCTGTTTATGCATTTACCTCCAATCGGATGTGTCCAGTCGACAGGTGATGCTTACTCCTCTATGGCACCTGATTCCACTTCATGATTTTCCAAAGATCACGTGTATGTCCAATATTCACTTCCTTACTAATAACAATCTGATACATATGCTTTGTTTGTTCTCTTTTGTTTCGATTTAAATCGATTTGATTTTATGATATTTTCAGGTCGTCTACCGGTATTGTTGTCGGAGCGATCATTGGCGGTATAATAGCCCTGGTCGCCTTAGTTTCTATATTTATTTTACTATGCATTCTGTGCAAAAGTAAAAGTTCGGGAGTTAGAGGCAGATTGGTTAGACCGGTTGACACTGTTCCTTCTGTAAGCACTGTACAATGTAAGTATGTTGTTGAAAAATCGACAAACGATGATCTCATATTACATTAAATATATATTTATACACTTTACTAAATATATATACTCATTACGTTTGTTGTTGAAAAAAAACACAGCCAATAAAATTGAATGACATTACCTTAACTATAAATATTATAAACATAATACCAAAGTTATAATACTTTTTTCTGTCGTTCAAGGAAATATTATGAAAATCATATCTAATGTCAATTATATAAACGATGTGACAGTTTATATTTTATCAAATATATTTAAAGGGGCATTAGCTGTATTTACCAAAAATACTTTTGTTTATGTTTTACTTTTATTACTTGTACTTGGTTTACAATAACAAATAAGGAGCTATATACATGCATAAAAATCTTATATTTCTATATATTTGGTGAAAATAAGGTCAGGTCCAGTGTGGTATTCATAAAGAAATAGTAAGGTTGAGTTTATCAATTGCAAGTGAAAAAGTGCCGAACCTGGGTTTCTCAAGCAATTTTCACAAAATAAATAGGAATTTAAGAATTTTTATGTCTGTATATCTCTTTTTTGTTATTGTACATTAATCCGAGTAGTAAAAAAGGAAAATAAAAGTTTTGAAAAACACAGTAATGTTCCTTTAAATGATTTCTATACAATAGAAATAATGATTATAAATGTCCAAATTTGTGACAGTTTGTTATTCATACCAAAGACTTTTTTAAAGGTACTGATTGTACCTTCGCCAAGTACTCGACATACGAAGAGAAGGTCACTGGTCTGTCGATGGGACTTAAAACGGAGGTCCTGTGACACGATTGGCATGATGACTAAAAAAACCTCCTCGTATTGGTGTCAGACCATAGCAATGGTAAAAATTTTAAGCACTTCTCTTATATCTGGTGACATCTCCACATAATTGACTAATTTTTAGCAGGCTGGAAAACAACAATAATACAAATACAGTATTTCATTTGTCTTTTGCAGATACGACTTTGACAACCCAACATCCATATACTTCTAATTTTATCGTGCAACCGCCGCCATACGATGCAAATTATATGAACGTTATCATACAGCCTCCTGCTTACAGCGACATAAATCCGAGAACAAACATATCACAACCTTCCTTGAACGTCCCACAAAATGTTAACGTACGGCAGCCGTCTGCTCCTTATGAACGACCACCGCTAGGATCGCCACCAGGATCACCCCCGCCATATCGCTCTCGACCCCAAACAGCTGTTCAGCATCCAAACTTCACAAATTAAAGAAGACAGAAATGTAGAAAAAACTTAAACCCATGTCCAGCTATTTGCATCTGTGAATGGCGACGTTGTTTTGAGATCAATTTACTGTACACAAACAAATGGGTTATGAAATAAACAACACTGAAATTTTACAACGAGAAGACACGTTTAAATAACGTCATAAAAAAAGACCAACGAGAGTATGAACTTATAAACCATTGACTTTCGATACGTTTCCGAGAATCAACATAATCTCGGAGTAACAGTATGGATCAACGGATATTAGAGACTTGGCACTATATAAGCAAAAGTTGTCTATTTTTTTTAAATCCATCCATCACATTTGATGTTGAATTTTTATTCATAACTGTAAACATCACAGATATCAAGATAGTAAATTATTAATCGCCAGAAGCGTCAAAAGACGGTGCATAGTAAACAACAGTCTTTCTAAGTGACCGCCATGGAAAATCAGTTTTACTGTTCGTTACAGTCGGAGATAGAGATCATCTGCTGGCTGCGTCCTTGTGACTGAGCATAATGATGATAATTTGTGATATTGAAGACGAAAGTTAAATTAATCTCTTTCTTTTCTCGACATTCATGGCGTCATAAAAACACTGGGTTTTGTGGCATATCCCATCATCATAATCATCATCATCATCATCATCAGTATGTCATGATATATGACGATTTTGTGATATCATAGGTATTGAGAAAGTAAAAATAAACTATTCTTTATTTTTTTACATTTTAAATGTTTACAGAGGATAGAAAATACCATAAGCTGAATTTTCTCACTCCATATATATATATATATATATATATATATATATATATAGATATATATATATATATATATATATATATATATATATGATGAGAGAGAGAGAGAGAGAGAGAGAGAGAGAGAGAGAGAGAGAGAGAGAGAGAGAGAGATTGAGATTCAGACATATATATTCAACCGTTGTTATTTCAAATTAAATACAAGATTATAACTGCAAATTTGTAGATATTTATTTCCGGAATGAAACTATATAATTATTCATATTGTGTGTTAATAAATAATTATTCTGATTGCAATTCGTTATAAATTGTATTTTGGTTGATTATTCTTTGTGGGTTCCTTTTATGGATTACGGAATTTTGACATTAGTAATCCTTAAATACTGAGATAACCCGGTAAAAACCACCATTCGGTTTTCTTCTACTCTCACTTTCTTTATTACATGAATGACCATACATGTATACACAAACAAAAAGCTCCCTTTACTCCTTTCATATGCATTACCTTAATGATAATAAAATGTACAGACCCGTAAAATCTAAGAGAAAGTTACAAATTTATAAACACTATTAATAGGAATAGCTATATATTAGCTGTATACTTCTAAATCTAAATGATTAGGTTGGGTCTAATAATATACATCTATCTAAAGTATTTTATACCCAGTGAAGGTCCATCTACAATATGTACAGTGGTGAGGTACTATTTGATCTAGTGCCAGATCATAAAGATGAAATAGAACATAAGTTCAAGAAGTTTATTAATCGCAGCAACAGCAACCCACAGTTTTATAATTTATAATGATGTACGTCAGAAAAAGAGCCATCTTGATTCTGGATGTTTCTGTCGATAAATACTATCCATAATTACAGAAACATGTTTTAGATAATACTGTGGTACCCAAGTTCATTTTCCCTCAACACTGGCACCATTATTCTCGTCTCCATTGAGATGTTTACCGAGGCTATGGAAAGAGTCTGTATCACTGAGTTGGTCATCTTCGTCGTCTATAAATTTTATCTCCTCAAGTACAGTCCTCCGAGGTAGTTTCTGTTGTCTTGGGTTTAAATTCAAATGACATTCAATTGTCGATGGACAAATATTTCTTTCGTTTTTATTTTGGTTATCTTTAATAAAACACATTTCGTCATTGGATGCCAGTTGAAGGAATGACCCATGCTTACTTCGAACACTTTTGTTCTCTTTAACATTTGACAAGAGAAGATGCTTCAAATCGTCTTTGGGTTTGGCTGTTGCTAAAACAGGGTGGGATGAAAGCTGATCTTGGAGTTCCCTTAAGAATACATCGGCAGGTATACCTGAAAATGTACATAGATATTTATATTTACTTCGATATAAGTATCAATTAGGTTAGAACAATAAGATTTTTAGATGCTGTTGAAAAAATATTCAGTCTAAACGGCAAATTAATCGTTATAAGCGTCAAATTTGTTATATTCCTATTTTCATTATAACATTATATTTACAATACCATATTAATAGTCATAGTTGACTAGTACTTATTTGTAGTAAAGGCAATACAAAGACAGTAGACAGAATGCTGATTGAGTAACATTTCACATATACGGTCGTAAAGGAAATTTTGGGTTTTTGAAATTTATGGTTAGCCTATTGTTTTAACATTATTAACATCAAGTTAAATTTAACAATGTATTGTGCAACCCGCGCTTCTGAGAAAGAACCATATTTTAAGGTCTCATAACTATTCCCAAAATAAAAAGGATAATCAAGTCTTGATGACAGAAACTAGAATCGTTTTCCGAAAATCAAATTTGACGTAAATAAACTGACAAATAGACAAGCAGGCAAAGAGGCGAATAAAAAACCCAATTATGTCACCATCTTCGATAACAGAGACATGAAATATTATCTGTCTCACATTGTCTGTTTCAGAGATATATTTCATTGGAAATCAAAAGAAATGTGTACCAAATGAATTAGTTTTGGTAGCAGCTTTAATACTTAGTCTGTGCAAACCAATCTTACCGTTAGATTCTTGGTCATCGGTAGCCGCTGTAACAGCGTTCAGGATTAAGTCTCCCAAAATCTGTCTATGCATATGCTGTAAAAGACAAATGATTATCAATGTAATATGACTAGTATAAATGCCGAAATCTTGGTCGATAGGAGGTCAAGTAAGGTGATATTAGACAAACGCAGACCTCAGTCCTCTGGAAAACCCCAGAAGTGAAATCAGGTATCTTGGAGTGGGTATCATACGCTGCTTGGTGACGACCGCTTTAAGTCTAGATTCAAATAAAAGCAATTGAGGTAAAACATCGGAATGTAAGATTCATCAACTTTTGAACAGGTAACTCAATATTTCAGTCAGTACATTGCCATCATGATCATCATTTCAAGGTGCTCATTTATAGATTGTCATGTAGTAAGATCAAAATTGTATTTTTGCGTATACTTACCTTTTTGATAATTATTTAGATATTTGATCATAACTATAACAACTTACGACAATGGAAATACAGTCAAACTTGTATTAAAAGTCACCTCTGTATAAAGGGCACCTGCTTATATATAAAGGTCATTCAAATTTAACCTTTGTTAACTTTTTATAAAGAATAAACCTCTTTATAAAGGTCACCTGTCTATAATGGCTACTTTTGCCTGTTCCCTTGAGTGGCTTTGATAGACAAGTTTGACTGTAGTTTAAAAACTTAAACCCCTACTTTTGCCTGTTCCCTTGAGTGGCTTTTAAAGACAAGTTTTAAAACTTAAACCCCTACGCTCTTGCTTAATTTCTTATCCCTATGCGTCGTATTGGGGCGCATTTTTTCAATACAATACATTAATTTATAATTCTTTCACTTAGTAGATGACACAAAATTAATAAATGAAATGATATAAAATTGCGTAAAAGAGTAGATTTCAAGATATTGAAAACATTTTGGTTGGTATTCATTTAACAACGTACTTTAATATTTAATCATTAGATTAGGGTTGCCTTTGTATATTTCAATCACGATTCTCCGTACGTTATCGATTGTAAAACATTATCTCCATGGCACCTGATCCCACCTATAGATTTCTAGAGGTCCATGTTTGTCCAATGTTCAGCAGATTTGTATATTGTATCTTGGACATCCTAAAGATTAATACGTTGGTATCTGTGGTTCTTATACTATTGCAAAGTCATACATACAGAATATAGTAAATGCAGGAATCGCCAATATTAATAGAATCTAGTTCCAAAGAAAAATATCAGTCGAGGGTGGGATGAATCAATAAGTCCCAACCGTGGCGTTAGCTTGATTAGCTTGTGGTGCCTGATTATTTTTCTCGAATTGCTTGAAATCCTCTTTGTTTACATAAACATGTATTTATCAGTTTAATTTATTTTAGCAACCGCATCACTCACCCTTCTTCACCCACTGTCCGCAAACAAATAGAGAGAGATAGGGTAGAGAAAAGGACAGTATTATATTTACTTGTTGCAGATGACAAGAATATATGTGTGAGCAATAACAATACAATTTAAACCATGCATATTATTAGGGGGCTGAAGCCCCGCTTCCGTCGGGCCTGTAACGGCATGCATTGTCCCATGTGGTGATTTAAAGACTGACACGGTAAGCGAACCTGAAGCTTATATCCCAGTCATTCACTTATTCGCTATAGCTGATGTTTAGGCATGAGATTCAACATTTTAAACATAATACCAAAGTTACAATGTTCAAGACGATAGTTTCTGTCAATGAGACTTCATCAGCTGAGGTCCAATTTAAAAAAAAATTTCTAAGAGAAAGTGGTGTCACATTAAAAAAAGTAATGAAGTATTTACTAACCAATTCCTTTGCCCGTTTAAGTAATGTTATAACTGACACAAGTTGATCCTCCATTGCAAGCAGACGACTACATTCAATTTCTACAGCCTCTAACTGGAACTGTGATGACATCATATGCTTCCGACAAGATGACAGGTCAGAACGCAGACGTTCTATTTCCTGTAAAGTTAAAAATAAATCGTTTTAAATTTTATATCTTAGATTCCTACTATACTTTTATTGTTCTGTGTTATGAATTATGGTTTTATGGTCAATAGATTAAAAAATAAATAAAGATGGCATTGATGAACTTTTTCATATCAAAAACATCGACAAATTCTTGTATATAGATTATATCGATAATATTGCACAACAACTGTATAGATCACATCTTTCAAATATATTCTATCGACAAATTGTTGCACATTGTATGTATTGACAAAGTCTTCATCAAAGCGGTTTCTCTCTCCAAAATTAGATGCAACAGCCGTAGTGTACATGCAGCATATTTTATTGTCAAATTATTTACATTAACACATATGAATACGTCATATTTTTTTTTTTATAACTGTGCAGCTGGAAATCTTCGCCCATTGTTATTTTTGCCACTTTGCGAGAGAGAACTTATTCATCCCGATTTAAATTAGCTCCCAAATGACCATAATTTCATGAGTGGTATGTGTATCCGTGTTTCAAGTATCTATTTCGCTTTCCTTTCATTTTGCCACTCATATAAGTGTGAAAATGGCAAAAATCAAACATGAGCGAAAATGTCCGGGTATACAATAGATATAAATGTATGGATATAAATTATAGGAATGTACTCTGATGTGCCAACAACATTTTCTTTCAATAAATAAACAAAAAGAATTTGATTTCTGATATTGGTTTTGAATAGTGTTTCACGCCACTCAACAATTTTTCAGTGATATGCTGGCGACCATTTTTAATGGTGGAGGAGAGAACCCGGTTTTCTGGTAAGAGACTACCGGCCTTCCGCAAGTACACAGGCAAACTTTCTCACAAAAAATCACATTAGTTTCAAGCGGGGCTCAAACCTGCGCTGACTAGAACTGAGAGACGTCATGGTTCAAAGCGGGATGCTCTAACCACTAGCCCATGGAGGTCTCTAAAGTATCAGAAATCAAAATTACTTGTGATTGTTCTGCATTTATCTGGGACAATGAATCCACTTCCGTCTGTAGTCGACCCAGCATCATCTGATCCGGATTTGGATCATGTTCACCACTTGATTGACGTTCTGGTGGTGAATCGTCACGTGCGTCTGTCGGGCACGTACTCCTACTGTCCATACTGATGGAGTCAATGTCTTTTGTAATGTCATTGACATCCACGAATCCTCTTCTCTTACCACACGTAGAACCTTCGCCATCTCCTTAAACAGTTTAAATAGCAAGTTGAAGTATAATTTAAATCAGAGTATATTTGTATAATACTGATTTGATGTCGTTTATGCCCAGGAAAATAAATCAAATCCCATGCAAAGTATTCCTTTAGATGCGCGATATCAAGATTCTGTTTTCTACATTTGCTTCTCCTTAAAAATACAAATTTATTACGTGCAGTCAAACGGTTTTATACAAAACCTTTTATCAAAAATTTGATTGTATCAATATACAATGTAATTCTGAAACTTGAAACTGACAACTTTTAAATAATTCATATATCATTTAGGAAACTGCATTACAACCATTATACTTTCTGATGAATATACATAAATGTATATTATTACGTCAGCAGGGCTATGCATTACCTTCATATCCAAGAGCTGATGCTCCTAAAGATAGACTCTCCGATATATCAGACGATAAAGTATTGAAACCAGACGACAAGCTGACTTGGTCCGTAGGTAGATCGGTTTTAATCCTACAAAATTATTTCAGATTAATAATATGTAAACAAGTCATATATGATTAATGCTAAATGCTTGGTTATGGGAAAATAATTTACGCGTGTATATTTGGAATGCTAATATACTAGTACAATATATGTCAAGAGTTAAATTTTGGTCTGGAAAAATTATGGAGAAAATGCATAATAACTAGCCACGTTCGACATTTAAACTTTGAAATATAGAATATTATTATTTTTGTAACTTCAGTTTTTCAGTGAATACATCCGCGTGTTGTTAATTACGCGATAATTCTTATATACGCGTGTGGTTATTTACTCGATGTCACAACTTACTATGAGCATTCTTGTATTAAACGCTAATTGTTAGATCAACGGTCATCGCGTGTTTATATATATATATATATATATATATATATATATATATATATATGTGTGTGTGTGTGTGTGTGTGTGTGTGTGTGTGTGTGTGTGTGTGTGTGTGTTGGAAACTTTAAACACAAGATGGAGTCTACAATATAACTTTGTAAACCTTAAATTAGCTCGATGCAGATTGTACAAGTCTCAGGCTAGAGAACTTCCGCTCTTTTCGAACCCTAATAACCGGAAGTATGTAAATATCGATTCTTATTTAAAACACAAAATGGAAAGTAATGTTATGACACAAAAACTACGTTACCTAACTGCCGCTGATTCGTCGTCAGAATTTAGCGGAGTTGATAATTTTCCTAGAGTTTCTAAATCTTTCACTTTAGCCAAACATGTTTTTAGATTTTCCCGAATCCTTTCATAAACTCTAAGCATATCGTCCAATCTTTTCTCGGAGATAACATTCTTCTCTTCAAGGGAACAAATCTCTCTATCGGCTTCAAACAAATTATGCTGTAATTTATTGTTGACATCTAGGAGGTCCCTAACTTCTTTTTCCCTTATTTCTCTTAGGTAATTGAGTTCGCTAGCTAAGATCTGTAACGATCGATTTTCATGTTCACCGAAATACGATAAATCCCACGGACATGATTGGCGTTTTGTTGTTTTTACCTCCTGCCCTTGTCTAAGATCCCTTTCGTATCTTTCTGATGCAGATAGTTTAGCAAGGTGTACAGACGATTCCCTGGTGATATTGTCTGCGGAACGATTTTCACCGTAGAACGCAGATACAACATTCCTTCGAGAGTAGTGAGGCTGGTTATCAAATGTTGCACTGCGGCTGATTCCTATGTATGATCGTCTCATTACATTTTCTTTTCCTGAATCGACAGATCTCTGAAATGAAATGTCCTCTATAATTCCTTGAATGTTATTTGCAAGTTGTTTTAATTCACTGGCACTCCTTCCCCTTGACGAAAGTCCGCCTTGACGTCTATGCCTTCCAGGCCGATTCCCAGATTTCTTTGGAACAGTCATTGATGCAGACGGCAGTTGAAGTGTGCGGGGTCTGGGTGGTTTTTGGTCCATTGTCAAATATTACGAAATATATATTATATGTCGATCCTTTTACAGGTGATAAACGAATTAAAGCTCTTTGATTTAAAATCCTCATCCATACATTTTGCTGAAGATCCCCCGAAGTATTGACACGTTTGTGAAAACAGCAATACTCTTCCTAAATCCCGGATACGCGTAATACTCCCATCGTTTGCACTCATGTAAATAGTTCAGCAGAGGTTTTAAGTAATATCAAATTCAAGTCATTATCAACAAAATACAGCTATAACCTCAATCCAAAAATGACTGAGTAAATCTAGAAACGATATTTAGGTTTAGATTTTACATATTCTGAGAGGAACCACCTACCGTTTCTGCAATAGATAAGATTTGTTCTTCCGTACGGTAACTGATGATGAGCCAGATAGTGAGCTCGACACCTGTGATCCCAAAGCACTTCAAGATTTGAAATATTTATGAGCAGTTACTATATGCTGTATGACTAATGTTGACCCAGCCAAAAAAATGCGATAATGTATCTTAAAGAATCGTATAAAAATGCACATTATTCCTATCTCTTCTTAATCCGAACACCAATAACACAAACATAAAGTAAACAAATTGCAAATGTAGCCTACATCAAACGTGTTCCGTATCATACTTGACGCATAGTTTTAAAACTACATATATTGCAAACATACTAATTTGCTTTTTCATCGAATTTCATAGAAATTCTTTTTTATCATTTTTATCAAAAGATGTTTCTATTTATAGAAAAAAATATCATGCATTGTAGTGTTTTGAAACTACGTCCCTATTTAACACGCACGGCACGTGAAAAGGACCGAGAATCAATATTTAGGACGCGTTGAGATTATGTTTGGGAAAAATGTACAAGTAATACTTCATTTATTTCAATTTCTATGATTTTGGGTAAGGATGTTGTTTAAAATCGGTGTATACTTCACTTATCATTTAATACCAGGAGCATACAAATGGTTCTAAACACGGCAGTCTGTGATAGAACCGTGATCCATTTATAAATTACAGTAATTCATATCCATCTCTGCATATTATTTATATTTTACTCGTTTTCACAAGTTTCTCTTTAACCATTTCTTGTTAAACAAAATGGATGAATAAATATGCATACAAGTAGGAACCTTGTTCATTGATATATTTCGACACATTTTCTTTATAAAATATTTCATTTATATACGTTTGACCAGCGATATATAAAGCTATGTTAGCTTTATATATCGCTGGTTTTACGTTGCACAGACAGAGGAAAGAATGTTTCAAAAGACATAAAATCACATGTCTATGTTGTATTGTATTTTCAATGTCTGCTTTATTCTGACTGGAGATAAATATTTGATATTTCGATACAGATACATGTAACAGTTTTTAAAATGGTGGCATTATGTTTGATTTGTATTATTCTTTCCAGCTGCGCGTCGGGAAAACGACTACAAGTAACTTAGACAGTTCGGCGTTATAGTAAACAATAAACAGAGAAATTGCTTATAGTTATTATTGTTATTTCAAGATATTTTATCAGGTTTCCTTCTAATGCTCATATCTTTCTCCAAAATCAAAACAAAACGGCATGAATGTCATTTGCCTCTTATATATGTGAACCAATACGTGGCTTACACTACAGAAAGCATGAATGTAGTTCCTTATCTTTTTGCGTCGCACGCGCTATGAAAATTCAGAAATATTATAACAGTAATCTTCAGTAAACAGTGACATGTGACCCACGTGCAAATTGAATAAGAGCACGCTTCATTGCATTTTGTATTTTAATGCATCACACGCTATTTCTGAACACTTAGATAAGAAGATGTTAAATCTTCGGCATTATTTATCTATAAGTATCAGGAGTTTATCATGAAAAATATGAGATGGGAAAAGCAGCTAACTGGATCTTAAAATAACAAGATCACAGAAATACATCCCAGATATAATGTCAAGGCCAGTGTTATAGAACATGGTTTCGGGATTAGAATGTATATAACTCTCTCTCTCTCTCTCTCTCTCTCTCTCTCTCTCTCTCTCTCTCTCTCTCTCTCTCTCTCTCTCTCTCTCTCTCTCTCTCTCTCTCTCTCTCTCTCTCATCCGAAAGTCCAATATTGAATATACATTATATATGTTATATCACACACACACACACACACACACCTACACACACACACACACACACACACACACAGACAGATATATATATATATATATATATATATATATATATATATATATATATATATATATTTTATATGTTGAGTTTGTATAGGTGCCTTGTCATTTCTGTTAATGTGCTTTGTGTATGAATTATTTGCGCAGATAGGGTTAAATACGAATTCTGGTAATCCTACATACACAAACATCACTTTCAAAGGACGAGATACTTCAAAATCACGTGTCTTTTGATGTACCTACAACCGATACTGATTTTAAGCTACAATATTTAAATTGGATATCTAAACTTCATAAAACCCCATATAAGCAGAGGTACATAGCAGGAACTAGCAAATGTTCTACCAAACCTTTATTTTTAATCCTTACCAATATATTATCAGCCGTTAAAGAGAAACTTCAGCAATTCTGTACAGTTGTTTATTCCAGAAGCGGTGTAAATAAGATGTGGATACTTAAATATTCTAAACAACTTTTAGAAAATTTTAAGGTACACATTTTTTCTCAGATTCACAGTATCAAAACATACGATTTCTCGACTCTTTACACAAGTATTCCACATAAAATATTAAAAGAAAGACTTTTTAGGTTCATAGACAACTGTTTTTTCACTAAAGGTGGTACCCGAAAATTTCAATATCTAGTGACTGGTTATCATGATATTTATTTTGCCAAACACCACTCTGATTTTACACATAAATACACTGAAGTTGTTATAAAAAAGTATGCTAGAATTTCTAATAGACAATATATTTGTAATGTTTGAAGACGTATTCTTTCAACAAACTGTCGGCATTCCCATGGGAACCAATTGTGCCCCTTTATTGGTCGACCTATTCCTTTATTCATACGAAGCAGACTTCATTCAGAAACTGCTGAATCAAAAGAAGAAAAAAGCTAGCGGTGTCCTTTAATTTCACATTTAGATATATCGACGACGTTTTTGTCTATTAATAATGACAATTTCCATACGATATATCCCAGCGAACTAGAAATTAAAGATACAACAAAATCAAGCACACACGCTTCATATTTAGACATTTTACTTACCAAAGACACAGACAGGAAAATAGCAACTAAGCTTTACGACAAACGCGACGATTTCGACTTTCCCATCGTAAATTTTCCATATTTAAGTAGTAATATCCCACAGTCACTCCCATATGGAGTTTTTATTTCACAAATGATCCGATATGCCAGGGCGTGTTCAACATATGAACATTTCATATTCAGATGTAAACTGCTCACTGAGAAATTATTGACACAGGGATATCGAAAACCGCGTTTGATGTCAACGTTCCGCAAATTTTACGGTCGGTATAATAGTCTTGTTTGTAATTATTCTGTTTCACTAGGTGAACTGTTGAGTTGCCTTTTTGTTGGTGGTTGTTGAGACGTCTGTACCAATTGTGACGAGGATTCATTCCTCACGTATTTCATTTGGACTCGACTGTGGACTCACGGGTAAAACATACAGGTAACTGTCTGTGTCTATCAAAACACTACTTATCACTGAAACAACACCTATTGTATTCAACTCGTTGGCATTCCCGAAATATTTATTTTATAAATGTTGGCGTAGCTGGAACACACCTCTGAAATAACGTATTTGATGACCTTTTCTATTGTTTTATTATGTCCACTTGCATGGAATTTTTTGTAGCGAGCAAACGCAAACGTCTCGAAAAAAAAGTCGAGAGAGAACATCGGGATTTATTTATGATGATTTTATCAGCAGTTATGTCGTCTATTCATTTTAAATTTTGGGAAATTTTACCAAAATTGGATTGGATTCAAACGACAGTTATGCGGATATTTTTATCTACACCTTTTTACCCACTCTGAAATTTAGGAGAATGAAAGCGTTGTCTATGAAAAAATAAAATTACACATAAAGGTTCATCTCTGTCTCTGTGATTTAATCAAAATCAGGAAACAACATTCTTACTTTTTTTAGATATCCAAAATAAGCGGTACTACCGAGTTCGGTAAGAATAATTTGAAACAACCTATGGTATTAAACCCTTTAGATTCACTGCAGCCAGAAATATATTAAACCTAACACTTTATCACTATATTATGATTATGATTATGATTATTATTTTTTTATTATTATTATTATTATTATTATTATTATTATTATTTAAAACCGACAAAGAATAATATCTCAATCTTATAGCTGAATAATTTGCTTTGGAGAAGAGCAAATGTTCGGGATCGGTATACCCCAACCCCGTTGCTAAAATAGTTTGACTTCGATTCCGATTTGTGGAACGTGTGGCAGAAGAGACTAGATTTTAACCTGTTTATATGAATATAGAAAATAGTGAGAGTAAATAAAAAGAAGTAGTGAATGCTTCCAGTAAGTATATGCTTTGACAAATGTCATTTAATATAGGCTGTCGTCAGTATTAGGGGGTATTGTATAGGCCTATGCCTGGTAGGCCTACTGTACGTGTAGTGGTTTTAACTTTCATTTTTCTGCCATTCTGCTTCAAGTCAAGTGGATGGCTTTTATTTGCCCCAAGCCAATCAGTTTTATTTTGTAGTTAGGTATGGCACAGCACCCACTTTTATTTAAGTACTGGGAATTATTTTATTATTAGGTCTATATTTCATTTTATTTTATTATTCTAAATGGTAAAGAGCCATAGTCAATACTTAAGTTTTAAGATAAACCCTTTTCAGCATCTTAATAATCAAAGTTTTAAGATTATTTTGGTGGGGTACTGCAAGAAATTCTTTCCAGAGTGAACAGTGTTAACCCAAACATTCTATATATTTATATGATATAAAATGCTGAGTGGTCATTTTTCAGTGTTTTCTACTTAAACATTTGCAACATTTTAATTAACCATTAAGCCTATATTCTAAACAAACTTAACAAAATATACAATCAGAGTCCCAAATGACTTGCAGAATATTTGGGTACTACAGTCAAGTTATGTAAGTCTGCACACTGTAAAAATCAATTTAATTTACATGTAACATGTACCAGCATGTTCTTATTCTCTTCAGTTTATTTTTATTTTTTCACTTTTAGTTTATTTTAATTCTTTTATATTATTCATTGTCACTGAATATTGGACAATGAAATACATCAGAATTCACGAGCCGGCCTGGCTCAGTCGGTAGCGCGCTCAACTCTTGATCGTGAGTTAGAGTCCAGTCGGCGGCAGGTTGGTTTCCTGTCTGTCGGATGAGACAGTAAAAACCGTGGTCCTGTGTCACAGTAGGTGTCGGCACGTTAAAGAACCCTCACTGCTCAATGGCTGTAAGTGCTGAGCATAGGCCAAAATTTGAAGCCCTTCACCGGCATTTGGTTACGTCTCCATATGAGTGAAATATTCTTGAGTAGAACGTTAAACAACAATAAACAAACAAACATAAACATCAGAATTCAAGAATGAAGTATGATTTATTATTTTATTATTTTTAAAAATTTTCTTTAATTGACTAAAACAAAAATACATGGACAAAAGCAAATGAAAGGACAGATGATTATTTGTTGTATGGTAAATCCATCTTGATACATTCTAATGGCTAGTGATTCAACTGCACAGACTTCATGTACTACATGTACATACTAAACAAGCAGTTACCTGTGCAACTTGGTGGTAAATTCATTACAAGATGGTTAAATGCAAATACAAGTTTTAACTGCATAATCTCACATAAGCATCAACAAAGAATCTCAATTTTAAAATTAATATATAATTAGAAACATGTTGAGTGAAATTATTACCAATATTTACCACAGAATCAGAATGCCTTAAGTGTGCAGACATACCAGTATATGACCGCACGATACACTAATGTAGAATCTACATGTATCTGTATGGTAGCATGACTTTTAGTACCTAGGACCTTTCCGTTTCGGGGTCTAATTATATTAAATCAACAGTTTGGTTAGATGAAGTCCGTGACTTTCATACTTAAAATATAATTACAAAAAGAATAAATTGGATAAATTTTACACATACCATATGCATGCTGTCTAAAATAAAATTTTATTATAGAATTTAATATGCACATTTACACATGTACAATGTATTATAAAAGGGAATAATTTTAATCAATCTTAAAAATAAATAGATTAATATTATACATGTAATATATATATTATTGAGTGGCCCCTAAATACAGGTTTCACTGTAGGCCCTAAACGAATTAATAATCACAAAATTTCAACCTGAATTTGCTGTTTAACACGGGTATATCTCATATCAGATTTAAGAAAATTGAAGTTCTCTTTCATGTTTCGGTGACAGGGAATTTGTAGCATTTACTATATTCAAGAAAACTGATAAATTGAAAAATGTAGATTATATTGTTAGGCAATTCACCATCTTGAATTTGATCCAGAAATAAAAAGGTGACATGTTGCGTCATCCGTAAAAATCAAGTGTTCTATAATGAAATACAATGTGAACAAGTTCAATATTTGGAAAATGAAATCAATAGATGTTATTTTCAGTAAAATTAATTCAAAGCAATCTAATTTCATAAACACGATAAACATATGTTGCAAACTGTGTATTGTAAAAATAAAAATGAAATTGATTTTTCCAGTTACATGGTTTGCATACATAACAAATATGTACTAATAAGCATATGTATGTAAATAACATGTACATTTATAGATTACCAGTGATTTCAAAGTGACAATCAGACTTGTGCTAAAATGTCTAGTTTAGTATGTGCTTAAACATCTATATACAGACTGCACTGAAATGTAAAATCATATAATGTCTACATCAGTTTGCTCAAATGTCTATGTACAGTCTGTCATTGTGCTCAAATGTCTACTTCAGTCTGTCAAATGTCTATGTACAATCTGTGCTCGAATGTCTACTTCAGTCTGCTCAAATGTCTATGTACAGCCTGTGCTCAAATGTCTATGTACAGTCTGTGCTCAAATGTCTATGTACAGTCTGTGCTCAAATGTCTATGTACAGTCTGCTCAAATGTCTGTGTACAGTCTGTGCTCCAATGTCTAAGTATAGTCTGTGCTTAAATATCTACTTCAGTCTGCACAAATGCCTGTACAGTCTGTGATCAAATGTCTGTGTACAGTCTGTGCTCAAATGTCTACTTCAATCTGCTCTAATGTTTATGTAAAGTCTGTGCTCAAATGTCTATGTACAGTCTGTGCTCAGTCTGTCTACATTGTACTTCATACTGTGCCCAAATGTCTACAATGTACTTCAGACAATGCTCAAATGTCTACTTCAGACTGTGTTTCATCATGTGACTGATGGGACAAAAAATGTGTCTGATGGGACACTATCACCTTAAAGCCATTAACATTTGTTTTGATGCACATGTCATATGTCTTACATATTCCATGATTTACTACGAAAATGCATAAATATTATCATAACAACTCATATTTTAAACACATTTTCCAAAATCTCTTGAGGTAAAGCAGCACTAATATACATTGTAGTTAGAGGATCAAAAATTCTATAATCCAGCTAACAATAGTCAATTCAAAACAAAAAGCAGTCCTATTCAAGGACATCACAAAATTATGAAAACAAGTTTGACAAAATACTTAAATCAATGTCAACTTATGTATGGGACTAGTATTGAAGAAAACAGGCCCCATCTTTATATTTAATCCTTTATTTTGTCCTTTTGATATCAAATTATGATATACATGTAGTGTATATCTGTGGTTAAAAAAAAACATGATTTCCAGAGTTAGCTAATTTCAGAGACAGACATCTAATTTGGTTTTGTCACATATTATCAATATTGCAATAAATTACAGAAAAACTGTTACATGTTTAATTTTTAGGTCACCTGACCGAAAGGTCTTGGTGACCTATAGCGATCACTCTTCGTCCGTTGTCGTGCGTCGTGTGTCGTGCGTCGTGCGTTAACTTTTGAACATTTTCATCTTCTGTTCAAAAACCAGTGGGCCAATTTCATCAAAACTTGGTAGGAAGTATCCCCATGGGAAGCTCCTTCAAGTTCGTGAATATAAAGGGTCAGACTCCTAAAGGGGCCCCATAAGGGGTCAAAAAGGGGTAAAATTAGGAAAATCTTTAAAAATCTTCTTCTCAAGAACTAACAATGGGAATGACTTCATATTTGATATTTAGCATCTTTAGGGGGATGTTTACAAAGTTTGTGAAATAAATAATTATCTGATGAAAAACGGCCCCACTAGGGGGCGTTGAAATCGGCAAAAATTCAAAGTTGTCAGATTTCAACCAAATTTGGTAGAAAGCATCCCCCAGTAAAGGCAATCAAAGTTTGTGTAGAAATAAAAGGTTCTGATCCTTTGGGGGCCAATAAGGGGGTAAAAAGGGCCAAATATTGAAATCTTCTTTAATGGACTTCTCAAGAATCACAAGGCCAATTTCAACCTAAGTTGGCAGGAAGCATCTTCATGTGAAGACGCTTCATGTTTGTGAAAATTGTGGAGTTATGTCCCCTTAGATCCTCCAAAGCAGCCTAAAAGGGGTAAAATAAGGAAAATGTTTAAAAATCTTTTTCTCAAGAACCAACAATGGGAATGACTTCATATTTGATATTTAGCATCTTTAGGGGGATGTTTACAAAGTTTGTGAAAAAAAAAATTTATTTGATTAAAAACGTCCCCACCAGGGGGCACTGAAATCAGCCAAAAATTCAAAGTTGTCAGATTTCAACCATATTTAGTAGAAAGCATCCCCCAGTAAAGGCAATCAAAGTTTGTATTAAAAAAATATGATTGTGACTCTTTGGGCCCCATAAGGGGGTAAAAGCGGGCCACATATGGAAATCTTTAATTGAATTCTTCTCAAAAATCTGTTGGTCAATTTCAACCTAACCAGGCAGGAAGCTTCCCCATGTGAAGACCCTTCAAGTTTGTTAAAATTGTGGAGTTATGCCACCTTAGATCCTTAAAAGGGGCCTTAAAGGATAAAATTAAGAAAATGTATAAAAATCTTCTTCTTAAGAACCAACAATGGGAATGACTTCATATTTGATATTTAGCATTTCTAGGAGGAGGATTACAAAGTTTGGAAATGAATAAATTATTTGATGAAAAACGACCCCCCATGGGGGGGGGGGGGGGAGCACTAAATTTATGTTGTTAGACATTATTCAAACACAATTTTGCAGTCCCTAAAGAGTCTTGCATGATTCCCTTTCTTAAAGTTGGCCTTAACATATCAATCACTTAATTTAAGCAATTGTTGCTCTTTTACTCAGGTGACCATTAAGGCCCTTTGGGCCTCTTGTTATTGTGAATTGATACAATGAGCAATGAGTATGAATTATAAAAGATCAAACTCTGTCAAACTATATATAATTCACAATAGCATTTTATGTATTTGTTTCCAGAGTATTTGAAAATTTTTATTAGCTCACCTCTACAAAATTGGGTGGTAGGGAGGGGGGGGGGCTTGGTCTTTCGCTTTAGCCATGGCAGTTTTGTAGGATTAAAAAGATAGGTTGAGGTCAGGTTTACAATAATGTAGCTACTTATACTATCTCTAGCATTGACTTAATTTGCATGGCACATACATTTAGTGATTCTTAGCCATGTTGTAGGCTTCAGATGTTGGAATTGTCATATTTCTTATTTTATTTACTGAAAAATTACCCTGTTTTGGACTTGTCTATTTACACTTCTGTTTTTAAAATGATTTGTTGAAATCAGATTAATTTGGGATGTAAAATATGTTGCATGAGGTGATAATTCTATTGTGACAGATGGGACGTGACTGATGGGACCATTTTGTAAGCAATGTCACTGAAAATATTGGAGACTTGGACAATAAGTCAACTGCAGTTGTAGATAAATAAAATGAAATCTGCTTCTTAAATCAACTGATTAGCAAATGAGGTTAAAAAAATGCCCAAAATTGTGACTGATGGGGCATTTATGGCATCACAACTTCAAGGTCATTCATGACATTTATTTTTTACAATGCTTTATCGATACTTTAGCTCTGTTGATGTTAAAGAGTTGACACTTTTGTTTTCAATGGGTTTATATGCAATGGCAGGAAGAGTTCCACTTTGTTATTATTGGTACATTATAGGGTGATGCGTACCCCAGCAATGTAAAAGGTCATAACTTTTGACTGAAGAAACC
Source organism: Atrina japonica (assembly GCA_030159075.1). Lineage (NCBI taxonomy): Eukaryota > Metazoa > Mollusca > Bivalvia > Pterioida > Pinnidae > Atrina > Atrina japonica. Next base: position 2,997,961 of record BROG01000010.1, on the reverse strand, counting down.
TATCAAAGCAATCTTTCCTGTTTTGGAAACTAGAAACAATATATATTTATTTTATTTATATCAAATAACTGGGAATTAAAAGTGAAAAATTGGAAAAAAATGAAACTTTTCCATGGAATTGACCATTTCCAGAATGTGTCCAAATCAGACTGTGCTCAAGTGTCTACTCCAGACTGTGCTCAAGTGTCTACTCCAGACTGTGCTCAAGTGTCTACTCCAGACTGTGCTCAAGTGTCTACTCCAGACTGTGCTCAAATGTCTACTTTAGACTTTTCAGTTTGCAAAACAGATAAATGACTGATATTAAGTGCCTGTTTATTAAAGTTATTTCCCATTGTTTTAAGTTGATTTTTACATTGTTTGGACAATTGTTTTGTAAAACCAAAGTCCAGAATCGCTATGCTCTTTCCTACCTGTGGTGTCTTGTGCCCTAAATCATGCATAATTATATTATAAGCAGTGCTCGCATTCATCAACTAATCAGATTGAGGATTTTAAACAATTTCAGAATTTCAGAAGATCAACGGACTACGCGGTAATTTTTTTGCCAATCACAACTACTGTGAATGGATAAATTAGACACATAAATTAGACATATTCATTGGCTGGTGATGATTTACATGTAGGTCACATGAAACCATGGGTAGGAAAGAGCATAGAGATTTTGGACCGTGGTTTTGTGAGGATGGTGCAATGTCAACATGTAAACAAACAGCATGAATGCTGTACATATACATTGTACCACTAGACCACCACCTGTGTTTTATTTATGTATATAAAGGCCTAAAATATACATGGTTTGCATAATCATAAGATTTTTACATATTTATAACTTCTTTTTATTTTTTGGCAAATGAAATAATTTCTTTTTTATTTTATTTCATCTGACACTGATGAAGAATGATAATATACTTCATTTATATATATATATATATATATAGATATATATATATATATATATATATATATCTATATATATATATATTACATGTTGTTTTTTTTTCTTCATCCTGTTTTTATTTTTCCATCTCAAAATATTAATCTGCGGTACGTACCATAAGTGATATTTACATATGTCATGTTGTACATGTACCATGCTGGCCCTGCTTTGATACATCCAAGGTGTAATAGTATCCGCCTCTGTATTTAACAAAAATTTGTAATTTTAGTTATATAATGTTGATTAACAGGAAAGCACTAAACAAAAGCAACTTGTAATTTGTGTGTAGCAGAATTTAGCACTCTTGCTTTGTTTACAATTATCGATACCAGATGCATCTACATTGTACATGTAATTACAAGACGTGTCTAATTACAAGACATCAATATTTATTCACAATATTTGTTCTCAACAACATATACAGGTATGTGATTATCTACTATTGTCCGATTCACATAACTTTGTAGGGCAAAGTCAGGGGTTCAAAATTCCCCATGTTTGAAGTCCTGGACTTGGTTAATTTGGGTTCGGACTTGTCATTTAGAAATACCCTAGGGACTTGCCTCATCTGCATTCATTTAATTTTACTGTATTACTTATTAACAAAATTCAGTATGGACTCGCCAGAAATTTACTCTCCAAGTCCCAGACTTGTGTGTCTCAAAAAGAATTTTGAACCCCTGCTCGAGGTAAGTATAACCATTTGATTATCACACAGTCTATTTTACCGTACTCACTTTTCTGTTAAGACATGCTTCAGGAGAAAAGCATTTTTATTGCCACCTAGATAACCATATGTATGAGAACACATAAGAACGATTACTCTTGCTTGTGTATTTATAATACATTTAATTACAGTAAAGCTTGCTTTAGCGACCACCTGTGTATAAAGACCACCTGATCACAAAGACCATTTTTTGCTGTCCCCAATAGTACCATTTGTGTACAAATCAACCTCTATATAAAGACCACCTCTTTATGTAAAGAGTTTTCTTGTGTCCCTAGGGAGGTTGTTATATACAAATTTCACTGTACCTAAAATTAGTTTGTCCAGGTCAAGAAATGGTTCTCAAGACTTGGCCCGCCAGGTTCTATGGATTTTTTGTTTAATAATATGATAATTACACCCATCTATAACATGTCAGTTTTGGCTGTTTTGTTATCTACTGACATGTTGTCGATCTAGTTGCTGTACCAATAATGAAGTCATAAAATTATGACCAAAAATGTCAGTTCCACAAGTGAACATCAAATTATGACCCTACACTCAACGATATATGACAGGACACATTGAACCCTGCTACCCCTGAATATCTGAATGGTATGCTCTATTTTTGATCTAATGTTTGAGACCAGTCTATTATGTCTGTAGGGTTGAAAGTGTTACTGTAATTATATGCTACTAATTTTTAGTGACCCACAATATATGTATCCGACTATTGTGATCGTCTTTTCTGTGTTGTCGTGCATTGAAGCTGCAATCAGTTTATGAATAAAAAGTCTTAAAGGGGCTATGACCAATGAGATGGGGGGCCCAAAAGAGACAAAAACTGGTACATCTTTAAAAATCTTCTTGTGAACCATTTATCAGATGACTTTAAGATTTTGTATGCACAATTGTTAGGTCAATATCTAAGTTTGTGAATGAAAAGTTTTTTTGTGAAAATTATGAGTTTTTAAAAATATCTTTTAGACCATAAATTTTAGTTTTTATAACTTAATACATGTACATATGTATTTATTCTTTCTTTTCAGATGTGATGAGGGAAGGTTCTGACAGAAAAATGGCTGGGGGTATAAAACTTAGGAAATGTCATATAATTGTATTTGCTGTAACATTCATCATCACTTGCAATCTGATTTTTCATTGGTTACATACATGTCACATGACCATCAGCATGACAACAAAAGAGAAAAATAGAAACTACAAAGTGTGGCCTCACTTTGAGATAAAAAGTAACCAGTATAGTTATGTAAGTAGTTGTCTTTAACCCATCAACCCCTGAAAAACAAATGGGCTCTCCTTAAAATCAGTGACTTGGAGCAGCCCAAATAAGTCTTAAGGGGTGAATGACTTTAGAGAGTAATTTGTTTGACATGTACCGTGACCATATAAAAATAAAAATAAACTGATAAAATTGCTTAAAAAATGTGGATATGAGGAGAGTTACTGCTTCTGAAAGAGGAATTAGCTGTGTTTTTCAACAACAACAAAAATTGTCTTTTACTACAGGTACCTACATGTAGATTGATGTACAACATGTAAGGGATATACACAGGTATAAAAATTCTTATATTTCTATATGACCGTATATATTTTGTGAAAATAAAGTCAGGTTCAGTCTCAAACATTATATTCATATACAAATAGTTAGGTTGAATTAATCATTTGCAAACAAATAATTGCCAGTCTGGGTTTCTCAAGCAATTTTCACAAACAATATAGGAATTTAACGAAATTTTTATGCCTGTGTATATATCTCTTTTTAACTCATCTAGCCAAAGGGCATGAATGTAAACCTTGCCGAACTCATGGCAAGCATTAATTAAGGCATGGCAAGAGTTAATTACTTGTGTTAACTGGTAACAGAGTTTGATTTAGAACATGTAGAAGTCATTGACTCGCATGACGATTATGATGGCATGAATACACAAAAACAATCAGTTACCGGTATATCTGAAAGTCAAATGATTGTTATACTGGTAAGTCGTGTCAGTAACCAAAAGGTGTCAAATGTACTAGACATGATAGATTGTGACAGTTTGATTATCTATAAAATGAAGCATCTGCTCTGGTATATGGACACCTTGAATCAGTAGACACTCTGTGATAACGGACATTTGTCTAAGTCCTGATTTACATGTGTTATAAGACTACTAGTGTCTGTCTTAAATAAATGGACACCTCTCTTACCCAGACAACAGAGAAAGTTATTGGCCCAAATATGCATAATTTCTGTATTTTTAACCTTGAATTAACGGACAGCCCCAGGCGAAATCTCACTAAACTGTAATTCCTAACTTATATCTTGAAAAACACTCCTTCAATTTTTGTTTTGTAGTTTTGCTTGATATTTTTCCCTTTGCATTGCATCGTAACAGCTGATTACAAGAACAATTTTTGGTTGGTTTTACTTATGAATATTTTAGCAGTGAATGTCATCCTTCAGTCAGCAAACGCCTCTCTATGACAGACAGTTTGATAAGTCCGGCAACTGTCTGCTTAACACAGCTTTCCTATATGTATTTATTGATTTTTCCAAACAACCATGAACATCACTAGACTGTTACATCATTTTAACGTAATCATCACAACGAATCTAGGAACAGAAGTTGATGTGTGGCTGCTTTAGTTAAAATTACAGTTACTGAAAAAGAGGAATTTGAAATAACTCCCATGGAGAGAGTACAAATGGTATTCAATGATACTGGAATGTTAATATATCCATTGCTTTGGATCGCCCTTTGTAGGACAAGTAGGCCTAACTGCAGTAGCGACACAGTAGGGAATAGGCCTGACTGTACTTGAATTTAAAAGCGATGCTAATGCACTTGAACTTGGGGCTAATTCAAAATTACCAGCTGAAATGGAAGACAGGGTGATACTAATAGATTTTTCTGTTGTGTGTTGCATTCAGGACTGTAACTTATGACCACTTTCACTACGATACCTGTTTTTATCTTGCGTGACATAAAACACATAAATTGTGTATTTCAAATGGCCGACATGTAAACAAAAAGTAGTGCCGTCCGGGGGCGTGGCTTCATTACTGTTCACATCATTGATGTATGACTCGAATGTTTTCTGGATTGTTAACCAATGATATCGTCCTAAATGTATTAATTTTAATTATATATATGTATTAATTTTAATTATATATATGTATTAATTTTAATTATATATATGTATTAATTTTAATTATATATATATATATATATATATGTGTGTGTGTGTGTGTGTGTGTGTGTGTGTCTATAGAAAAGCGATAGTCACGTGATAGGAACACAAAAAAAAATCAAGAATGATAATGAATTAATTACAAACCCAAAACAGTGCTATTGATGATTTGAACATAAGCACATTAACATAAAGCAAAAATAGATACTGTAAACATTGAAATTAACATATGTGGGGGTTATTTCAATTAAATATGTGATGAAATGTTTTTTGTGTAAATTACCCCATGTATCAGCCTCACAGCTATGCTAAGTATTATTGTTAAATACAAGTCCTCTCACAGAAGTTTTGATATTGCGTAAAAACCCCCATATGTATTGTTTGCTCAAGAAAATTGTGTAATTAACAACACACGGCACAGTATTTCTGAATTGGTTTTATGCAGAATTTATAACAAACTTACAAAGAGGTCTTTTAATCGCTAATATTGTCAGTTCAATGTTGTTTGTACAATTTACTGATTTATGACTTTTTTATGAAACGCAGTTCTGAAAAAATTTTAATGAAATAAATTTGCAGAAATTATTTTTTGTTTAAAAACATTTACAGGAATGGTTCAAGAAGAGTTGTTTAAAGAGTGATTCAGACCTATCCATGGAGGAATTATATATTATAATACAGAAGTGGAAAACATCTAATGACCAGAAATGCAGGTAAAGTCTTCCGAAAAAGGGTCATATGAGCTATTGCCACCACTATTAAGTATTATCATTATCCAGTGTTACCTTCCCTTTGTAGCAGGTATCGATTGTGATGTCATTTGTTTGTGCATAAAGTTATCAGTTGTGATGTCATAAGTTTGTGTGAAAACGATGTTTTCTCAAGTAAAGATGTGACTCCACAGTTGATACATGCTGACATGGGAGATAACTCTGACTAGCGAAAAGACAGGATTGCATCTGTCTGTTATTGATCTGGCATTTTCAAATCTTCTTTTCGGAGTTCATTTATGATAAAATTTTGCTTGAATATTCAGTAGGGTATTTACATTTAAATTTATCATTAATTGCATGCTCAATGATCGACCAACTTGGCTTCTGCTACTATAAATAGAACATACTAGGCATATATGTATGTCAGATGGGCCATACAGATTTAGATAAGCCTCTATTTATCTCTCTCTAATCTACAGAGTTTCCTACCTCCTAATTCTGGGTCCAGAGTTTGAAAAAATGGGGAAATATACAATGTTTAACAAAAACAGAAAAGTTTAATTTGAGACATTTGTTTGAAAATACTTTACTCTTTATTTCAAAACTCCAATTCGGGAATTTTTTCATATTTTGGTGAAGATGCAATTCATTTTTTGCTTTGGGAATGGATCATGTAACAGGACCCCAAAAAAGGACCTAGGAAAATCCTTGTGACATCAAACAATTTTCCAAAGTAATGGAAGGTTGATTCTTTCAATTAATTTGACAAAATATTATTTCGATGTTTCAAATTTCTGGATTTGTTTTTATATTTTTAATCTAGATTCATTTCTGGAAAAATGTAGACCTAGGCTCTGACTTTCAGGTATAAATAATGCATACAATGTAATACATAAACACATTTGCTTGACCCCACAATATTGTGTCTTTGAAACAAAATCATAATACACATGTATTATTTATAAATGATCAAATACTGTAAAGCAACCATCGTTTGTAAAACCGCGGTCTGGAATCGTTATGCTCTTTTGTACCCATGGTTTCATGGAAATCATATTTTTATTATTCATGATGACTCAGCCAATGCCAGTAGGCAGTGCTTGCATTTGTCAACTAATCAGCTCGAGGTTTTTAACAATTTCTAAATTGTATTGGATCAACAGACTCTGTAATAATTAGAGCAGGGGCTGATATGGGTCAAGGGATAATACGGGGACGATATGGAAAAACACATCCTTTTATCAGATTTTTAAAGATATAAATAGCTTTAACGAAAAAGTTTTGTAAAAATAAAGAACAATTGTATTATGTCAACACTTGACTATTTATTCCATGCTGTTTGTAAACAGTATACAGAAGTAACATTGACGTCATTGTCTGACAGGAAGTGTCACGCATAGCTCATGATGACGTCATGGTAAAAATCAATATCGGGTCTGATAACCGAATCAGCCCGGGGCAATATGTATTTTCTGCTTCCATATAGTCAATTACTGTAACAGGACCAATATCTGTGAACCATTTCTGGAATAACACATATGCGAAATCGCGGTTATCACTGCCAAATATGTGATAACTTCCATTGCCAGTCACTAACAAATTCTGCAATAATTTTAGTTGCCGATCACAACTAATGTGATTGGATGAATTGAACACACTAACTCCCTTTAAAAAGGGGTGGCCTTCAATGCAAGTTTGATTGTACATGTTTATTTATAATTTTAAAAGATTTAAGATATATTTGATGGCATGTAATTAATACAAGTAACACAGCTATTTATTTTCCTTTTTCTCTTTCGACAGAAATTTATACAATACTTACAGCTCTATATTCACCATATCAGAAAATCCGTCTAGTCTTGTCATCCCAGACACTTTTGCAGTGAAAGTCAAAAAGTGGCTGGGCAACAATGAAGCACTGTTTCAGACAATGAATAAACAGGTAATGGACTTTTACATTTAATCAAATTGATATGTCTTTAGTCAGTCAAACAAATTGTTTAGAAATGAGGTCGCTTAAACTGATCAAACTTTTCCCTTACAAAGGGTCCCTTGTTATCCCCCTTAGAAGCAAATCTAGTTGGTGATTTGGACATCATTGTTATGTTTTTTTTTTTAACCCTTTCAACCCTACAGACCATAACAGACTGGTCTTATACAACAGAAAAGAGCATACCACTCAGATATTCAGAGGTGAAAAGGTTAAATCAGACAGTATAACTCAAAATTGTTGTTGTGACAACATTGTCAGGATTTCACAATGCCTGGAACAATTTTAAGTAGATCTTGACAAAACCTCAAGCCTTAACTATTACAGTACATTCCAAGATCAGAGACCACAAATGACAGACCACATTTTTAAGAGACCACACTTGTATGGTGGGGGGTGTGTCTCAGTATACTGAGCCCACTTTAGTTATAAATGCAGCATACCTGGAAATTTTTGCCCCCAGTTATTTTTGCCCTTTTATGACTGAAAAAATGTTCATCCCATCTTAAAGGTCAACGGACATGAAATTTTTTTTTCGTATATACTTTTATATGACTCATATAACCAATAATTAAAAAACCGCAATGTCGAAAACCACACAGGTATCGAGATATTTACCTTTAAATGACTAAAAGTACCCATGCCCCAATTGACCACCTTCGGTAACGATCGGCAAATCTCGGAGCGCTTGGAGTGTGACGTAAGTGTGGTGGTGTCCGCTATTCTTATCAGTGTCAAAATATTAATACTGACTTAAGTATGTGAAATGCGTAATTGTTTACAGCATGGCCTTTAGATGTAAGAAAAATTGATGGAAAAAAGAGGTGTTCATTCTTTCCAAAAATATTCAAGTTTCTTATGTTTGATAAGTGACAAAAGATAAACGCATTTTTATATTGTCCTCAAAACACTAAAGGCACATAGAGAATTTCATAAGTCGTCATTCGCCATGATTTATTTTGCCACTTGATATTTATCATGATATCCATTCCAGACTTAAATGGGAACTTTTAAGGGCCGTCTCCTACCTGTACATCAAATCAATTAGCTTTAGTACGTATACATTGTGGGACACCTGTCTGTTCAGTCAAGTGAGAAAATACAGCACTCGTGTATGTCCATTTCATCTACTATTTTGGTGTTTTGATAATGATTTTAGCAGCCATATATAAAACTAAAATGTTAGGGTTTTTATATCTTATTCTCTTGATATCAGTTTAAATATATTCATATTTTTGAATAAAATGTATAATTTCAAAATATAATCATTTTATGCGGTCTATTTTATCTTCCGTGAACACGGGATTAGTTTTACTTGTATCAAAACCCATGGTAAATATACACGTTGGATGTACAATTTAAAACCAGGGACCGGTAAAATTAAATGATAAAAAATTGTCAATTTTTGCTTCAGAAATAAGATTAAAATTAGATATTAATTCGAGAAAAAAAGTTTCAAATAGACAAAGTTTTAAAGAAAATTGTGATGTAAATGGCTTATTTCGCCATTATTGCTGGCACCGAGCTTGAAAGAAAGAAAAGTAATTTTAAAAATATTTGCTCGATATCGATTTTATTAAATTAAATTAATATTTCTGAATTTCATGTATAATTTCGAGCCATTATTATTTTACGTGGTCTATTTTATCATCGACATAAGTTACACTCTTGTATAATGACTGAGTTTTATCGTTTCAAAAGCTGTGGTAAACACGTGTGTTGGATGTACATTGTAAAAGTTCGTAAAACCAGTGACTCTCCTGGTAAAACCAAAAAAATAAAACAAAAAATCATGAAGTTTTTTTTCAGAAATGAGAGTAACGTTAAGTAGATCTAATTACAAAAACTGTATACAAAATATAATTTTATTCATATAGACAGAGATTGTAATGTAGAAAAGTGAACGAAAACATACCACTTGTATCAGCAACTATATATTGCTTCTTGTCTTAAATCGATGTTTCTATTTTTAAAATAATTTCAATTTCATAAATTTATGCGTAAGGTAGTAACACATGGTATCCAAACTGATAATCAAAGAAATATACCATACATTTGTTATGTGCACATTAAAATTAACTTCATTTGGATATTTAAGACTATAGTTTTTAATTTATTGTTGTTGTTTTATTATAGATCTATCTATGTCTTATATTTCATCGGGGAAATTTTAAGTTCTGGATGACAAACTCCTGTCGAGATATTATATTTCTCCTTCTTAGGGCTATAACATATACGTATGTCCACACACAAAAATATACATACACAGACAACATATCAGTGGGATTATATTTTACTACCTGTAGCACCAGAGTTCACTTCAATGAACACACAGCGGTGGCCGGAAGAACCAGACTGAGATGTTCTGTAGATCTTCTCACAAATATCTGTATCAGGGAGGTGTGGAAACTGATTACACGATACTTGATTATAGGTATAGATTTACTTTAGGCTAAATGACTGTTATGTCACATAGAAAATAGTGGTAGACTGTAGATCCAGAGATATATGTTAGGCTTTATGTATATCGCTGATAACTCTAATGTAAAAATAATAACTGGGTAGAAAATGCATAATTCATCTATTAAGAATGATATTCTAAAAAGAAAAAAGAAATATAAAAATAATAACTGGGTAGAAAATGAATAATTCATCTATTAAGAATGATATTCTAAAAAGGAAAAAGAAAAATACAGTAAATCTAGGCATTTAATCTTACAATATCAGCCCTTGCACCAAACTAGCTATATAATGTACCGGTATATACAGTTTTTATCTTAATACTGCTGGCCACCACATGTATGTGCCTTCCTGTTTAGCAGACCTAGGGGAGTATTTGGTAAATGGAAACTACTCTTTTTAACCTAACATTTGGTTACCTGTTACCACCTGGTATGTGTAAATGTATATAATACTTAGGTTTTATGTATATCTAACCCAAAATGTAATAAAATCAACATCGAATTTTCATGTTCTTTGACCTTTAAATTTGCCCTAAATCACCATAGTCTCATGGATGGCATCTTTGTCTATGCTTCAGTTATTTAGCTCGAAAATTTCACACTCATGTTAAAATTCGCCTTCTCATCTATTAAAGGGCAGAAATAGTGAAAATCAAATAGAAGCAAAATTTTCAGATAGACAGAAAACAATTGTAATATTTTGCTGACTTGGTAATTCCATGACCAACATTCTTTTCAGAAAATTTTATTTATCTACAATGAGTATACAAGAGAGGAGAATGTGTTTAATGCACTGCGGGAGAAAAGGCCGATGTCTAAGCCAGAGAGACCAGAAAGAGAATAGTAAGGCATTATGGATAAATTTGGTTATTCTTTTTGATTTTCAAATAATAGGAAAATACCAAGATTTTGTTACATGAGTTTTATTTGTTTTTGAGTACTCTGCATCTCGTTTTATACACCGGAATTTTATTTACAGGTAATTTTATGAGAGCTGTTGCTTGCGAAAACAAAATTTTCACGTAATGAAGTATGTTAATAGTAGTATTACAAGATGTGCATACCAAATTGTGAAAATATTATCTCACAAATAAATTTAGAACTTGTGTATGGCGAAAAATAAGGTCCCACAAAAATTTTCGGATTTAAAATAGACCAAAAAAAAGACAAAAAATTGCTGAAATTGTAATAATAATATGAAGTATTTGTGTTAAAATCAACAGCCCTTGAAAGTTTATGAACTCCACTTAACAACAAAGACTTAACTCACCCCATTTGCTTCTTTAGGGGTATTTGGGTTAAGGTTCTCTTTCAGAGATTGTTGTTTGTTGGGTCAAAATTGTTTTCACCTTTTTGGGTTTTTTTTTTTGTTACTTGAGAATCTGAACGTAAATACATAGATTGAATCATGTTTTATGTTGTAATAAGAAATATATTCTCTATGGGGCCCTGACAAAATGATCATCAAACCTTATTTAGCATGTACTTTTTATTTTCAGTGTGAACGAACTTTCGAAAAACACATCAAAGACCTGTGATTTCTGTCAGTATCAAAAGTAAGTTTATGTCAATCATATCATTGATAGCTTTTAAAGCAAAAATAGTCTAGTGGTAGAACATTTGACTTACACACGGAAGGTTTGGGGTCAAAACCAGATCAGAACTAGGACTTTTCACACAGGCAGTGATTGTTATTTCATGAAGTGTTAAAAAATTGTCTTTCACGTGAGACTTAATATCAAGTTCCTGTTTCTTGGTAAGAGTTATATCAAGTTCCTGTTTCTTGGTAAGAGTTATAAATATTATCAACAATACAAAAGTTTTACAAAAGAGGCCAAAACAAATGCTCAAGATGATCGTTTCCGTCAATAAGACTTCATCAGAAGAACTGCTGAACCGTAAATTTTTGCCATTGCTTAATTTTGTCCTTTTATGACTGAAAACATATTCGCTCAGTCTTGAGTTGGCTGTAGTCTTCATGGATAGCATGTCTTGAAATTGAAAATTTCGCTTTAATTTTAAATTGGCCCTTGCATCTAAGGACGAAAATGGCAGAAATTAAACTGAAGCAAAAAAATCCAGGTACATGTATTCAGCATCTTTTTAAAATTAATTGAGACACATTATGATAGAAAAAACTTCTGAGATTTAGTAAAACAGCACCATTAAATATCAAATGTCTTATATACGCCTGTCTCAAGAGATCACATTACCTGTCTTGAGAGACCATATTTCAAATTCAATTGCAAATGGGATATCTCAGGATTGCGTCTAATTTATTTTATCACAATGGGATTTTTATATTTTATAGATAAATATTTACCTCCAAGAGGTGGAATGCCTCCTTTTTCAAAGATTGTTGATATTTTTTGTTTTTCCTAAAAAAAAAAAGCCTTCCAATCACCATTTTCTATTTTTTTTTCACCTGTCAATGTCATCATCACTCTATTGTTATATGTTCTATCTTGGACCTTTCATGACAGTTTTGCTGAAATGATATGTAATGTTATATGTTCTTGATTTTACAAAGTCCTTAAAATACCTGTACTAGTTCTATGCACATTGATTATTTCTTTCAACTCCAGGTTTACTGCCAAAGACATATTCGGAAGAGTTGAATCTAAATACTCATTTACAGCGTCCAATACCTTCAAACTTGACCACTGGCATACGCTTATTTTGCTGAAAGAGCACCACCCCCTTGACTGGAAGCACGACCAGTTTATGGACCTTATGAACACCGCCAAAACATGGTAATACAAGTGTGGTAATCAAAACTTTAGGTACAGTGGAACTTTGCTTAAAGACCACTTCGCTTAAAACCCCTCCTCACAATTAAGACCATAAATTTGCAGTCTCTTCAGTTTGTCTTAGTGTGTCCCATGTGTTTAGGGACTGTTTCAAAATATTTTTTTTTTATTATTTGGAGACAATATTCAAACATTGTACATTAGAAGCTCAGTGTCACCATAAACTAATTAGTTGTCACTAGATGATGTACATTGTGTATTATACACTAGAATATCATCAAATTTCTATATCTACTATAATAATCAAGCCTCGACTTATAAGTGGGTCAAAGCCAAGTCCATCAAATACTGGAGATCAAAAAGGGGGTCGACTTACATGCGAGAACGACTTATAAGTGAGTATATACGGTAATATTGAATCAGTACAGAACCTCACTTAAGAAGCCACCTCACTAATCAGACCAACTTAAGTCGTCAGTTAGGTGGTCTTAATAGCAAGGGTGCACTGTATTTCAAATCTGTCCGGCTGGAACCTAAGCTACTGTAATTATTGTAAATCACTTTTATTTTGCGAGATACAAATATTTGAGAGCTACAAATATTTGCTTAAATTAGCAACATATCTTCAGTGTGAATTCAAATATCTCATGGTTATTTGTAAAAAGTGTCTTTGAAATTGCGAGTATCAGTAGATCGGCAGAAAATTCAATGTTTACATGGTCTATCATCACCAAGGAAATTGTTTTAGATAAAACCAATATTTATGTTTATAATGGCCAACATGATGACAAAAAACTTTCGATTCACAGCTACATTTACTTGAGAATATGTTGATATTGATGAAGATATGAAATATATGGTCCACGAATAAAAAGTGATTTACAGTATATTTTGTGGAGTGTGGTGTAAAAGCATTAGGAAAAAAACAAACATACTAAATCTGCTAAAAATTGAAAAGTGATAACTAAGACAGCAGAATTATGTTTGTATGATTGTCCATATAAAAATATGTTTGTATGATTGTCCATATAAAAATATGTTTGTATGATTGTCCATATAAAAATATGTTTGTATGATTGTTCATATAAAGGTTATTTTATTGCTGTGTCGGGAAATCAAACGCATCTCCTAATTAGATGGATATAATAATTGTAAACATCACATATGTCCTACGTATGCCTGTTTCTTTTGTGTAAACAAAGTCTATCTCCTACAAACAAAATGTTGGTTGAGGTTTTCTAATACTTTAACATGCTTTATTGTTGATCTCCTTCATGTAACCACATGATCACATTAAAGAGAGTCCGAGGCTGTGTGGTTAGACCACTACACTTTAAACCTTAAACTCTTTCACGTCTTTCCGCTTTTTTCTGATCCCTACTGGAACTTAGACTGTTTTAGTGGGATGGACTTGCAGGATGATATAGATGATGATTTAGATAACTTCACATTTAACTTGTTTCAAATTCTTGTTAAGATCTGTTTCATATGATATTTGTATATTTTAGAGCCAAAACCCTGATAAATGTTTGTTAGAAATATGTGGCTGCCTTTTAAATTAATATATTTTAGTCCTCAACCGACAAAAACAAAGAGGGTGGTGGGGGTACATGTTTTGTTTTCACTGAATTATGGTTTCACAATCGGAGACATGTATTGATTCATCAATACTCACAGAATGATTGTTTTATGCAGAAGTACCGTATTTTATGGCCTATAGGTCGATATGGGGGATAGGTCGAATGGCCGATTTTTGGCAAAAATCCAGGATTAAGTATTAGATAGGTCGAAATGGAGGACAGGTCGATGTCGGCAGAGATGGAAACATGAATGAGAGAACACAAAAATGCATCGTTTATGTTTAATAACTGGTGCTAACACGATGGCAGCCTATTAAAATAATCAGAGTGATCGGCCTATTTTACGGTACAGTATTAAATAGGAGTGATTAAAAAGCATATAAGTTGCATCATATATATATTTAACATCACTTATATTACTCGTGTGTACTGATTATGTATACAAGCATCGCCATTATGTTACCTGTCAAATCATCATTAAATTCTTTATGCTGTTTACCCAAGCGACCTCAATCCTTTGTCTTATCCTTACAGTGACCTAAATTATTATGCTGCTGCAATTGTCAAACAATTAAATACTCAAGGTTTAGTGTCAATTAATTTATGTAACACTTTTTCCAAAACTTTCCCAACTTCAAAGACTGCCGCCGATCCTTATCAGTTGAAGGTCATGTTCCAGTGAACACAGCTTGTAGTGTCCTGAAAGTCTGAATGAAGACTTCAACTTCACAGTGGGGTGCCAAGATAAGGGAATCATTCAAAAGTATAAACTGTCCGATATAAATATAATGTAAACGATGTATTTTTATTACGCAGTTTCTGACACAGTCTTGAATCCCAATGATATTGTAACTTGAAAGATCATTATTTTGTCACTTGATTATGAACACAGTGCATTACGCACACACGAGGTCACATTTAATAGTCCTATTAAGTGTAAATACAAATGGGTGTTTGGAGTAGGCCCCTAGATTATCCTGTGGAAAATTTTGAATTACAATGTTAAAATGAGGAATTGCAGATACAAGTTAAATATTTCACTATTTTTTAAAGATAAGTCGATGCGGTGAATAGGTCGAGGTCACAACTTTGGAGAAAAAAAATATCGACCTATAGGCCGTAAAATACGGTAAGTGCACGGCTGAAATGAGTCATGCATACACATATAGATCCTTTGGTGAATTGAAATATTTTGCAATTACATGTACAAACATTTGATATATATTTTTTTCGTGTTTGTGTATTACAGGCTGAAGAAAGCATACAACCTTGACAAATCCTACAAATATCCCATGTTTGTATGGGATCTGCTGCCACACGCTGGTGCAAGCCAAGTACATCCCCATGTTCACGCCTTTCTGGATGTAGGAAGATATCAGGGTAATTTCTTCTACCAATTTGCATGACCAAAAATTGTATTTTTCTCTTTGTGTTTCATAAAATCACATGTTTTTCAAAAACTATTACACAGTCATTTCCTGTTCAATTTCTATCAATGTTTTGAGGTTTCTGTGTTTATTTTGATGTCATTTTCTATTTTTTTTATTTCAAAGTACTCATGGGTTTTGCAGGATACATAATTGTAATGTCTCTTTTCAGTATGTGTAGGGAATTATGACATATAAAATTTAATTTCCTTTTTAAATTCCTGACTCTTGAAAACAAAAAAATTTGAACATCATTGGCAAATAAACAATGTAAATGTTACTGTTAGATGTTTTTAGCTTTATGATATAAGTTTTACCAAAATTAATTTAGAAAGGACTTAAAATGAACATTTTGAAATTTTGCAGATTTATATGAAATATAAGAGAGAAAACTGAAAATTATACTCACTTTTGTTACCATACAGTATACCTATGTAGAGTACTGGTTACACACAACTTTTCCAAAACACACCCTTCTACCATGACAGTACAGTAGAACCTGTTGGAGAGACCACCGTATCTGTCACTGGAATGTGTTCTTATATAAGGAGTGGTCTCACAAAAGAGATTTTACCTAAAGGATCGTTCAACCAAGTGGCTTTCATAATGTGATCTTAAAAGACAGTTGGTCTTTTATGAGAGAAGTCTCTTAATACAGATTCCACTGTACTGTAGAAAATGTATGCCGTCAGTGACTTATGAATCATGTTTGTTTCTGTCAGGGTCAAGGGATCATTGATGTGATGTCATCATGGGAGTGTTGGTGACACAAGTGGGAGAAATCGGTTTTGAATGTAGGCCAGGGTTGAAACTATTAAAATGCTCTTTCAGAGAATTTTATCTTTTATTTTTTCAGTCTTAAATATTTCTCTTACCATGATTATGGTAGATCTAACTATAAAAATATAATTCATTGCATTTTCGAAAAATATCTCTAATTTTTGTTGTAGTTGTATTGTTGTTTAACTGTCACCAAATGCTTTTGAAAGGCTTCAAATTTTGGCCTGTACTCGGCACTTATGGCCATTGAGCAGTGAGGGTTCTTTAACGTGCCAAAACCTACTGCAACACAGGACCTTGGTTTTTACTGTCCAATCCGAAGGATGCTTCCCTAATCATGATGTACAGGGGTGAAAAGGAGCTTTTTTTAAAAGATGCTTTGTAGGTGCTGAACATTTTCTTTTAGCTGCTTGGGTCCAAGACTTTTTCACAAAATTTTGACTGGGAACGTTCCTTTTATATCTGGATCCAATTACAATATCTATATTATATCATAATCACAATAAACTAGATATAGGATGCATTGCAATATCTTCATACTCCAAACTGCAGTTAAATCATTTAGGAATGCTCCATAATCCTGTCAACACCACAGACCATAATAGACTGGTCTAAGACAAAGTAAAGAACATACCATTCAGATATTTAGGGTTAACAGTGTTAAGGCAGAGATAGTAATTAGGTCAGAGGTCAAATGGTAATTTTGTTTGTATCAAGTAATATTTTCTATCTCACGTTTTCTTTGATAAGAATTACATTTGACATTTCTTATTTTTGTTTTCACGTTCAGGAGCAGTGGAGAATTGGAGAGTCGCCGCTGACGAGTACACAACAGATTTTCCAGATAGAAATTATTTCACAGACTTTATTTCCACACATATGGCATTGGGATTAACAGCAGAGTTTGGAAAAGCAGTGGCAGTGGCCACTTTGGTAAGATAAAACAATTATTGTCATATTTCTGCTGTCTCTCCTGTTTGATAGTGTAGATCACTTTTTATTTCACAAGAGATTAACTTTCTCATAAATTCTCAAATGAACATGTTCTTGAATTCAAATACTCAAGAACATACTCATTCAAGAATTTATACAAAAGTATTTGTACTGTCATGATTATGGTTTTCATTTATAAAGCCATCTTCTCGTATGTACCATTATTGTGTGGCTAAAAAAAGTGTTACAAAATGTGTGTGAGCATATCTGAGAAGATGATAATGAGAAATTAACCTTTGTGAAACAAAAGTTATTTACAAAAGTAAAATGCATTGTGAACTTACCATGAAGGAAGGGGATAAGTAAGTAAGTAACAAAGGATACTCATTTGGTGTATTACAATTTATCGCCATCCTGTGTTGTGGTGTGTCATTTTCTTACTTAACATTTTATGTGCCGTTGGTCGAAGATCAGGGGCCATATTCTTTTTGATCCATCTGTTTGCAACATTTGTTTTCTGTCAAATTAGTTTCTTTTCTCAAATTTTGACCAAACTTGGTATTAAGCTTGATACTGTTATTTTGATATCTCAAGAATGAGTTTGACAATGGCCAACTTTTTGTAATATCTCCAGAGTTTGGGAACTAAAATCTGTACAAATGACTAATTGGGGGATGGGGGTGTGTCCTTTGCCAATGGTAAGCATCCCATGTTTCTGATCTCTAATTAGAAAAAGTATGAGCCTCACTAGAACCTAAGCGGATTTTGTGAGGAAGTTTGCCAGTTTATTAGCAGGAGGCCTGTGGTCTCTTCTCGGGTTCATTGAAACTGAGTTTTCTCCTTCACCAATAAAAAAATATCGGTAAAACACTATTAAGATAAGTAAAACAATGTTAAAGTAAGTCAACTTAAAGTTATTTATAGAATAATTGTCAAAAAAGTGGAACAAAAGGGGATTAATGTATATATTGCGTTTACAGTTTAGTCATTTCAATAATATTTGTATTTATTTTAGGTGCCAAAAAGAGACAATGAAGTTGTGATAATTAGTGAAACTGCCAATGAAGATTTCTTCAACATGCTATTTTTTGTTTATAGAGGTAAGTCAGATAAGAATGTTTTACATTTTATGTCTTGTAATCATGCAACATTACCCATAAATACCATGCAAAAATGAATAATCATAGGCTTTTTGGCAAGTGTTTTTTTAAAAAATAATTCAGTTAATATTCAGTGTTAGTTAGAAAAGTTTTTGATTATTTTGATTTTAAAAAACATTTTGAATTTATATGGAGTATTTATGTTCATATTCACTTGCCAGTTTTTTTTGCACATAAAAAATTAGTGCAATTATATCTTTGCACAAATATCACTGAATTTAATTTTGTGCTAAAATTTCTCATTGTACAGTATTTATATTGTTTTAAGGTAATGTGGATATGTACAACTTGTTAGGGAAATCTGCTTCACACAACAACCTTTTAGAATATTGCTGTATGTTTCAGTATGCAGTATTCTTTTTTAAAAAAGCCTTCACTGCAATCTCAAATGTGCCCACCATATTACTTAATGTTTGCCATTTCAGCTTTAAACCTGGTTACATATCCAAATAAGTGAAATATGCTTGCCAAAACAGATAACAACTTGAAAAAATAGCACATCTGTTGCCGTATAAACAACATCAAGTTATAAATACAGCACAGAACTGTATGTACCGCTTTACCTTTTGAGGACAAATGCAGAGCAACTTCTGAAAAATTATCCTTCGGGGAAAAAAAAAATTGTGTTGTTAAATTAGCAGTCTCGCATTTTGAAATGCAAAGCTAGATATACAGTAGAACGTCGATGAGTCGAACTTCAATGAGTCGAATTTCTCGTTGTTTTGATATTTTTACAAAGTCACGATTTATTTCATTATATATCCTTACTAAAAAACAATTTATAAATCAAACTTTCATGAGTCAAATTTCTTGGTGTGTCGAACAAAACTGGCAGTCCCATTGCTGTAAAAACCTCGAAAATTCATACAAATAAATCGAAGTCAAAGTTTACCTGTATACAATATGTAAATTACCCCATGGCGATTTTCACACCAATCCGACTAGGTTGAACAATGGACACACGTTTATTGATAAACACCCAGGACAGTATAAAAACAACAACATGATTTAAGTAATTATTAATTAAAGGTAATAAGCAGACTCTAATTGATTATTGATTGTTAGCGACTGTGTCAGACTCAAATATGCAAATTACTGGCGGCTGTGTTTGTTGTTTACCTTCTTGTAGCTTGGGTCATTATAAATTACCGATTTGTAAAAACAAATGAAATGACCCAGTAATATAGAGCATGCATTTTCTACTCAAACTCAAAGTGTCACTTGTCAAAAAAATAGCATAAAATGAACGGTATCAGCAATTTGATATCAACTCACCATGCACTCTTCTACTGATTGTGATTTGTCTAGTGAAGGACCCGGTATCCAATGCGGGGGGGATAGCTAGTCTGTCATTACCGACTGAGCAATCCAGTGAAGGACCCGGTATCCAACCTTGGGGGGGGATAACTGGATCATTTGGGTCAGTCAGAGGTGTAAAGAGAAAGATGAATGTACAAACATATGAGGTTAAATACCAGGCTATATTGGAAGCTGGGAGCAGCATAAAAAAGAAAGACATCGCAGCTAAGTACGGGGTTCCGGCAAATACAATTTCAACCTGGTTGAAAAATAAGGAGAGCATTAAAGAGAAATTTATGTCTGCTGATATCGGCTCACAGCGGAAAAGAGATAAAAAAGCGATGTATCTCAAAGTGGAGGCGGCATTGCTCCAATGATTTACTCAAGCTAGATCCCAGAATATCCCCCTGTCTGGTGAAATTATTAAAGGAAAGGCTAAACAGTTTTCAGAGCAACTTGGAGTGTCGAATTTTGAATGTTCAACAGGGTGGTTGGATAGATTCAAAGAAAGACATAATTTGGCGTTTAAGAAAGTCTGTGGCGAATCAAACTCTGTAGATGCAGCATTAGCAGCAATGACAGACTGGAAAACAAAACTGCAGACCATACTACGGGAATACACACCTAATGACATTTACAATGCCGATGAAACAGGTCTATTTTTCCGTATGCTGCCCGAAAAAACCTTAGAATTTAAAGATGTTAAATGTCTCGGAGACAAGATAAGCAAAGAGCGGCTAACAGTATTAGTCAGCGCAAATGTAAATGGCACTGACAAACTTCCATTGCTTGTGATAGGAAAATCACAGAACCTGAGGTGTTTTAAAAACCTCAAAACTGTTGATAATGACGCAAACAAGACAGCTTGGGTTACATCAGACATTTTTACAAGTTGGGTCAAAAAACTAGACCGGTGGATGACCACCCAAGGCAGAAAAATTATATTGATTGTGGATAACTGCCCAGCACATCCTAGTATCAGCAGTTTGAAGTCGGTAACATTGTCATTCCTGCCACCAAACACAACATCCCATACCCAGCTGATGGACCAAGGCATAATCAGAAATCTAAAGTCACATTACGGAAAGTTAGTAATATAGAGACAACTAAGGGCTATGGAAACATAATCTGGTAATACTATAACCATCCTTGATGCCCTCCATATGCTTAAAAATGCATGGTGCCAAGTCACCATCACAACAATAGCAAAAACATGCCGGATTCACACTTGAACCAAATCAGAGTCACTCGGACAACACTGACTGCTTTGACGAGATGGAGGATAATATCCCACCTGCTATATTGGGTAGATTAGCACCCGGTGTTTCATTTGACGAATACAAGTCGGTAGATGACAATATTCCAGTGTGTAAGGAGTTCTCTGATGCTAAAATGATCGATGATATTATATCACAGAGACCGACAAAGGAAAATGAACAGGATGCCGATGATATCGATGATGAACATGAAAATCAATGACCTCGAGTATCAATCCATGGTGCATTGAATGCACTTGACACAGTGAGAGACTTTTTGTACCAGGAAGGCATCGGGAGAGACACGGATAATATTAGTGCTCTAAGTGATACTAGTGCAATTTTCTATGTCCATGAACAGAAAACAGATGACCATGGAGGACATGTGAGCAGTGTGAAGAATTTTACTTTTATTTGTATCTAGTGCTTTATCTAGTGTTTTCGTTATGTGAGACAAAATGTTTTTATGTATAGTGACTAGCACTGCATGATATAGGCCTAAGTATTGACTTTCATTTTGTGTTGATAATCTGTAAATTCATGTGCTGGATGTGATTGAACACAAGCGTAAAAATAGTAACTAGTTTTTACTAAATTATTGTGATTACTTTCTTCCTTTTATTTTGTTTGTGTACGTAACTATGTATGCCAATGTTTTAATAATTATGATGAATATCGAAATTAAAATGATGACAAAATATTTTAGCTTGTTGGTTTTTTTTTTCTTAACACTGTGTCAACGTTGTGTTTCTCATATAGGCGCTTGGATTACGATTTTTCCGCAGAATGTTTGGATTTATTCTCTGAATACAAAATAATTACATTGTATGTACATGAAATAAGCCGTAAATGAATTTTAGTTGATTAGATTCCAGCACCTATACGTTTACACAGTAACGTACAATAGACTTTTTTGTGTGGCATGTCATTATGGAGGTAGTGCACTTTGTAAATTTTAGATTTCTTGAGCACCATCCATGAGTCGAAGTCCCGATGTTTCGAACTTTTTCAGGTGGTCCCTTGTACTTCGACTCATCGAAGTTCTGTATTTCTTTCATGAAGAACAACAGTAATGGCCAAACATTTCGTTTATCAAATACTAGGTCTAAATAATGGAATGCAAATAATGAACAAAGTATGAATTGTAAAAAAAAAAGAAGTGAAAAGATACATGAGGTATGAGGACAAGTCCACAGGTACGAGGACAAGTAAGCAGTACATATAAAAAATATCATCAGAGTTTAAAACGGGAACTGGCCAGAATATTCGTCCTACGGTCAACTTCTAAAAACATAACCCTCTGAAAACCAAAGAAAATCAATAGTTTAAATGATGATCAGTTTTTGGAAGTTGCACTGTACCTCATCATTGAATGTTGTGTAATCCTAAATAATTCTATTTCTTATGAGAATTTCCTTTCTTCTTCATTGCAGCATTCATAGATGATATGGAGAAGCTGTGTTACAGTTCAGGAATAGCTTTTCCCAGTATGGTGAGTAATATGTGTCTCCTTTTCAGTCAGTAATTCTAGCTATCTTTCACTATCACTATACTACCACCTCGTTTAGGAGACCACCTCGCATTTCCAACCACAAGTTGTCAGTCTCTTGTTAAATATCTAAGAAGTATAGAACTCACTTAAAAGACCACCTCACAAATCAGACCACTTTGAGTCATAGATGGTCTTAATAGCAAGGTTCCTCTGTACTATAGAGTATTGATAAAGGTCAGAGAAGTAAGAGCAAGGAGAGCACATAATAAGTCTATACTGTTAAATCATTTATTTTCGTGGGTCTAAATTTTTCATGTTTTTTTTTTCTTCAAACACAAATTTGATGTCATTGATTTGGATAAATCTTAATTTCCATCATTAAGTAAAAGATTTCATCATGGATTTATTTTCATTGTGTTTTTTTTTTTGTTACCCACAAAAATTATGAAATTAAATCCTCAATGAAAATTTATGATTTTACAGTATATCTCATGACGAGGTTGTATATTTGACAATATCTGAGCAACCTATCTTTCTTTTTCGCACATTTATCATGAAATTATTTCACAATGCAATTGTGGCATTTTGGTTCATTTTGTAACCTGTGATCACATATTGATATTTTCTGCATATACATGTATGTATAAGAATGATATTTTTCAGGATGTTAAAGAGATGAATGGGAGAATACCTGCGTATGCAAGAATATTAACTCGCGGAGCTGTGGCGGACATTAGAACAGATATTAGTTCTCTTGAATTATTTACAGTAAGTTACCATAATAACTTCATAAATGACAATACATGTAATTTAGACTTGTTAAAGACTTTTAGTGTTTCAAGAGAACAAAAGATTCAAATTACATCATATTTGGAAGTTCTTTTGTAAAGGAAATATGTTAATCCATAATTGTTCCTTTGGCATCCCTCATGAACATGTGAGCAAAATTCTTCAAGTATCTTTTCTAAATCATGCTAGATTGCTTTTTCATTTTATTTCTTTTTCTAAAGTCATATGAATGATCTTTTTTCTAAACAGTGAAAGTTAACGAAAGTTAACCATGTCAAAATTTTCCCAATATAACAAATGAAGTGATGCTTAAAAATTTTCGAGGCCAAGTTAGTTAGAACCATGAAGTCTCTCATTTTTAGTCAGTGAGAGTTTGCATCCCTCTGGGACCCAAGCCGATTTTTTGGAGAAAGTTTGCCAGTTTACTAACGGAAGGCCGCTGGTCTCTTCCTGGGTACATTTTAACCAGTTTTTCTCTTCCAACATTAAAAAACTGGGTGCCACCACATAACTGAAAAATTTTGAGAGCGATGAAAAATACATATGTAAAACAACATATAAAAAACTAAAATTGACATTTTTTTTGTGATGTCATCAATAGTTTTGTCTGTAATTTTAAATTATCCACCACAAGAAATGCTGAAGATGAGACTAAATTTGGCAAAGAAACTGCAAATAACATACCGGAATGATATACATGTACAAACATACCCAGCATTCTGGAGAATTAAATTATGCAGTTTCTTTTGTAAATCTTTAAACTTTTAAAATTCTTACTGTATACAACATTTACATTTATGTACTGCAATACCAATGTTGTAAAATAATTTGGACACCCGCGATATATTGACCCCTAAAATATTGTATGACAATGTATTATACGTCGAAAAATATTAACACTGGACTTTTGCCGAAAAACTGCAATACTGTTACTTTGGACAGGAAAA
Source organism: Atrina japonica (assembly GCA_030159075.1). NCBI lineage: Eukaryota > Metazoa > Mollusca > Bivalvia > Pterioida > Pinnidae > Atrina > Atrina japonica. The sequence continues at coordinate 2,973,545 of BROG01000010.1, read as the reverse complement.
ATTGATACAGATTCCCGGAAAAAAAAAATGACATCAAAAGACAATCAATTACTGTAATGCCATTGACATCATTTACACTTGCATCTATATGATCTATTTTTATATCTTTTCAGGCACCTAATGCCAATACTGATCCATATAAAGTAATACAACATATACAGAAATCTATACAGAAGAGAGCCTTTGTTTGAATTACATACAGTATTTAGAGCAAGTAGTATTTCAGAATACTGAAAAGTAGAATCAAATTTTTGTATTTTTGTAATTTTAGTTTTTAAAGCAAATTCTATACAATTTAACCTCGCTTAATTCAAATTTCAAATATATTTTCTACTGGTTTTTAGAATTGTCAAGATTTTTTTTACTTTGTGACGACTATCACTTGTGTTTCATGTATTTATTGGTAAAATTCTTGATATTTTGTGACCTTCACCCGAACATTCTGAAATAGATAATAATAATTCTTAGTGTTGCCACTAGGGGATGCCTGAATCTTATCAGCCTATGTTACTGTGGTTGTTATCCTGTCACCTTGTTTTTCATGCTGGTGCACTCAAGTTATAGTGTTTTGGTGATTATTATTTGTAAAATTAGAAAGGGTTGGTTACTATTTCAATTTTTTGGGTATCCTTTATAAGATTTGACAATCAAAAATTACTTTCAAACCAGATATAATGAAGATATTATGAATTTTATGTTTGATTTTAGTGTTAAGAACAGGTACTTCAAGTGTTAATTCATTCACACCTAAAGACACATTTGGACTTGCCTAACTCATTGATTTATAGAACATGCAGAATAGTTCATTGTTTGTCAGGGGTTGATGAGTTGCACCATTCAACACTGCAAACCATAGTATTTTATTATAGTCTGACCATTCACTTACACTATGGTGTTATGATATTTTGTATACAGGTTATTTTGTGATTTAACATTAAAGTTGCATATTGATATTGTAAAGCTAATTTATAATTTCTCACAATTTTTTCCTGTCTCTTTTTATTTTTTTACTTGCCTGAATGGTTTTCACCAAATTTCCCATGTTAGATTTGTGGACAAAACACTTTTTTATCAATAATCAATTTAAATATATCAAGCAATGTGCAGCTTGATTATTGCCTTATAGGTCATCATTGAAAAACAAACTGTTAAGTGTGGCAGGTAGTTTTGAGAGTGGCAGAAAAAATCAGTGTGGCACAAAGCCACACTTAAATAGTGCCATTGTGTTTGTATACATAAGATATGTGTTGAAGGGTTACAGTCTCATCGTTGGAATTCCCTTAGATTTTTATATAGTTTCCCCTTAATCCTGTAAAAGTGAAATATGATTACCCCTTTCAAGAATGTTCATATTAAAGAATTCTGTATTCTTTAAATCACTGATTCATAAAAGCTGTGAATTGTATTACACTTTTGGTAGTTTAAAGGAGATTGTTCATACATTGTTAACTGTTGTTGTTCTAACTTTCATGTTGAATGCTATTACTTGTTGAGTTAAGAATATACAAATATATGTATCAACTTTAAACAATATGAGATTTAAGTGTCTGTAATTCAGAATTTTATGTATCCAGTGGAACCTGTCTTGACAGACCACTGTCATGAAAGACCATCTGTTGTTTTAGACCACATTCTGAAAAGCACTTAGTTGAATAATCCTTTAAATAAGACCTCTTTGGAGAGACCAGCTGTCTTGAGAGACCACATTTCAGTGGCTGATGAGGTGGTCTCTCAAGATGGTTTCTGCTGTATCCATGATGACTTCTCACCCACATGTATCTTAACCAGAGGTGCTATTTGTAAAACATTGCTATGAATGATATTTATTTTTACTTGTTACAAATGTTTTATGATGGAAAGGTAAAATGTCCAATTTTATGAAATTTATTGAGCTTTGGTGTTCATAAGTCTTCGATTCAAGATGGCCTTCAGCCAATTTTCTTTTCTGTTAAGGTCTAAAGATGTTCCCTGCTTCTGACACAATACAGTTAACTTGCTGTAAACAGCTTATATGTTGGTGTATGGTATCTCAATTTTAAGGTCACCTCTTCATAGGGGAGGGGCTTAAGCTATTGCTCTGGCTTGGGCGTTGACACTTAATTAAAATGATTGGTTGAGGTCAAGTTTACCTACTTACACTGCTGAATGCTCATATATCAACTATAATTATACTAAACTTACATGGCATATATGTCTTATGATTATCAGCATATGATATGCTTCAGATTTCTGGTTTTGTCTTGTATTTTTTTCCGAAATGGATATTTTGGATGTAGTTTGTGTGTAGTTATAAGATCAAATCTAGGACTTGGGACCTTTTGTAAAATGGACCCATGATCCTGACCTGATTACTGGAGGAAGTGGGAAGGGAGTGGGGGGCTACAAGCAATGTCTCAGTATGTCAGTCCATTGGTCAGTCTGTCTGGTTAAGATCTTGTCAATACTGGTTCAAGTTCCACTGAAAAAAAAAATGATTTTGTGAGAAGGTCTGCCAGTTTACTTGAGGAAGGATGGTGGAACATCAGAAAAGACAAGACGAAAACTGGTTTGATACCTTAGTGTTACATTTGAGTTTAATCTACTTACACTGTTGTTCGTAAAGTCATCATTTTCTCTAACTCAGTCAAACCGTATTGAAAATCTGACAATCTCCTATTCTTTGGCTAAATGGCCAATTGACTGTAATTTTTTTAATAAATTGTTGCTAATACATATCCACTCAGGGATGGCTTATACATCATGTACACTCTAGACTGTACCCTCCTCTCTCCATGCTTTTTTATTTGTTATGCCCAGAGATTTCAAATTTTAGAAGAGAAAAATGTGATAAATTTCATGAGATTTTCTGTGTGATTGTCATCCCTACATAACACCACTAGAAAAATCATTTCATTCTTGAGCTGATATTTTTTCCTCCTGTTTATTCTACATACATACATGTTCTTTTTTATGTTGTATTTTGAAGAACAATGAATAAGGACACAGTATTCAGTATGGGAATATGTTATCGCAATAAATGTCACTTGAGGTTTGACCTTGACCTTTTAATCATAAGGTCAAGTTCAGGAGGAAAAATATTTTACTCTTCCATAACAAGTTATTAAAATCAAGTGATATTACATACCTTAATTCTTATTTTTTCAGTAGGAACCCTACATCAGTTCACAAATTTTAGCCTGCTTCTGCACAGGCAAATTAAGTTCAGGTGAAATTAGCCTTATTTTACGTGAACAAGTTCACATGAACTTCACAAAACGATTTCTTATGAACAAAATTTGGCTGTGTACTCCCTAATGTCTCATACATCAACTAAAGTTACATGGCATATAGCCTACTCTTTATGAGTCTTAGAACAAGATTTGTTGAGTTCATTTTAATTGGAGGGATATTATTTGTTATATAGTGTTCTAGAGGGGGAATACGGAAATATATGGGGTCCATGATAAAAAGCTGTATTTAGCGAGGCAAAGCTGTTGCCTATTACAACTTTTTATTATTGACCCCCACATATTTCCATATCCCCCTCTAGAACACTACATAACGAATTTATCCTGTCTAAATGCATTCAAAGGGATTTCTGAGAGCTGATTGATACAGTTATGAATAATTATAAAAAATGTGCAAAAAAGAAAAGAAATTCTTTCAACATTTATATTTTCTGGGTGTTTTTTGCATTTAAATCTCCTCTGATCTTGGCGATTTTCACATCGCTCAGTGATGCAAACCTGTCAGTCGCCATATTTGTTTACACTATTGTCATCAAAGTGAAGCTCGCCGCAGGGGGACATGAGCTATATCTGCCAAGTTGATTTTTATATACGCCGAGTAGCTGATGGAAACAGAATAATGTGGAGTTTATTTAGACCAATCAAATCCAAGAAATTACCCATAGACAGGATAGAAAAGTATGTTTGTGTGTCTGAGATGAGCTTTGTAATCTTTGATTACTCTGATTTTTGTTAATTTGGAGGGTTACTGTTGATAATGAATTTCATAATTTTTTCTGACATATATTTCATGAGAAGCATTGGTCAATTTATCTCATCTGACCCTTTAGGTCAGATGAGCTGTTACCATCACTTTGCATCAATCATCTGTCGGAGTGTACCTTAAACTTTTTCAAAAATCTTTTCCCCTGAATCAGCTTGGCCATTTGTTACCAAATTTGCATTGGCTGCTGCTACTACATGTATAAATAGAATATACTTAAGTCAGGTGAGCAATATAGGCTCAGGTGTGCCTCTTTTTAAATCTGTGATCAATTTCTATGTTCTATGGGATTCTCAATACTCTATACATGTATATGTTTAATTATTTCTGGTCATAATCAGATGATATGGTTTGTATATTTTAGGTATAATATATATACAGGTTTGTAAATATGGTTAGATAGGACGTTTCATTTTTCTGTATATACATATTTGTCTTGATAGTACAAATGATAAACAGGTAACCATTTTGCCTGAGCATGCTGAGTGACATATTCAAATTACAAGATAGAATCCACTCTTATAAATCCTCCCTATTAATAGCTTGCTATAAAGCAAAATTGTATTTTGTGAGTATTTTATTAGAAATGTTCCAATATCCAATAAACCCATCCTAAAATGTATTCCTTTTACGCATGTTGCATGTCTTGGCCATGTGCTGGGAAAGACAATCTCATTTACATGGCCATCATTTTTACTGCTATCTGTGACTTGATGGTTGGATGAGGATTTTAGCCCCAGCATAGTTATCCAATATGTCATACCTAAAAGAGATAGTATATGTCATAGTCATACCTAAAGTAGTGACTGGAGATATACCTAAAAGAGATAGTAACTGGCCCCAGCATAGTCATACCTAAAAGAGTAGTGACTGGCCCCAGCATAGTCATACCTAAAAGATGTAGTGACTGGCCCCAGCATAGTCATACCTAAAAAAGTGACTAGTAGTGACCTAAAAGAGTAGTGGCCCCAGCATAGTCATACCTAAAATAGTAGTGACTGGCCCCAGCATAGGCCCCAGAGTATAGTCAGTCATACCTAAAAGATGTAGTGGACTACCTAAAAGAGGCCCCAGCATAGTCATACCTAAAAGAGATAGTAACTGGCCCCAGCATAGTCATACCTAAAAGAGTAGTGACTGGCCCCAGCATAGTCATACCTAAAAGATGTAGTGACTGGCCCCAGCATAGTCATACCTAAAATAGTAGTGACTGGCCCCAGCATAGTCATACCTAAAAGATGTAGTGACTGGCCCCAGCATAGTCATACCTAAAATAGTAGTGACTGGCCCCAGCATAGTCATAGTCATACCTAAAAGAGTAGTGACTGGCCCCAGCATAGTCATACCTAAAAGAGGTAGTAACTGGCCCCAGCATAGTCATACCTAAAAGAGGTAGTGACTGGCCCCAGCATAGTCATACCTAAAAGAGGTAGTAACTGGCCCCAGCATAGTCATACCTAAAAGAGGTAGTGACTGGCCCCCAGCATAGTCACCAGCATAGTCATACCTAAAAGAGTAGTGACTGGCCCCAGCATAGTCATACCTAAAAGAGTAGTGGTAGTAACTGGGCCCCAGCATAGTCATACCTAAAAGAGAGGTAGTGACTAGGCCCCAGCAGTATAGTCATACCTAAAAGAGGTAGTGACTGGCCCCAGCATAGTCATACCTAAAAGAGTAGTGACTGGCCCCAGCATAGTCATACCTAAAAGAGGTAGTAACTGGCCCCAGCATAGTCATACCTAAAAGAGGTAGTAACTGGCCCCAGCATAGTCATACCTAAAAGAGGTACCCTAAAACTGGCCCCAGCATAGTCATACCTAAAAGAGGTAGTGACTGGCCCCAGCATAGTCATACCTAAAAGAGGTAGTAACTGGCCCCAGCATAGTCATACCTAAAAGAGGTAGTGACTGGTCCTTAATTAAAGTCTCAGAGCCTCTTGGCGAGAATTTGAACCGATAGCACAGGTAAAATATCTTTAGTTTTTTTTTCCACAGATTTTAACCATGTTTAGTTTGATGCTCTATATAAGTAAGACAAAGGATGAATATGATTACAGTAAATATTTGTCAATATCCTCTAGAGTTCTGGGACTTTAAAAATCTTTATGAATGGCTTAGCTCTCGTGGATGTAGTGTTTCTCAAACACATCTTGTTATTTGTAGGCAGTGCATATAGTTAACATGAGTTCACAAACTTGTGATCGCAAGAGATACCCGGTATGTACCAGGCTAGTGAACATGTGATACTGTTGATATCACAGAGTGTGATCCGACTTTCCGGATCACCACACTAGTTTTCTGAATCCATATCACCCCTCTCTGAAACTGATGACGTAGTAAACAAGGCAGGACTACTTTTTCCGTGATAATAATACAGGAAGTTACCATGATCAATGAACAAACTCCATATTTGTACAGTTGATATTTTCATGCGTGACCTACTTCTCCCATAGCAACAGTGCCGCATGTTACTTATCTCAATGTAAACAAATCCGTATTTCACCCTTTTGACAGTTGACAATACAGTTGACACATCCGTATCTAATTGATTAGTTTGTTATGGATGGGTATATACAAAAGTAATAAATTAATCATTGTAACAGTAACTTGATACTAAGAGCTGGATCACTTCTTGTTGACAGTGGCAGATCATTGGATCAAATGAGAAGCATCTCATTTGATGTGATGATCTGCCCCTGTCAACTTGACTTAATCCGGCTCTTAAGATCAAGCTACTGTTATAATAATCTCTATATATCAGAAAACTCCAGCCTTTTTCACAGAAAGGTTGCAATGTAATCCCCACTAGAAAAAGAAAAATTTCAGTTGTGACTGTATATTCTATCTGTAATGACGTTAATTTGTACCAACTGCAATATTGATAGAGTGGTTATATTTTATATTTTCACAAATGTTTATGAATATTTATATGATGAATCTAATTGTTTTTGTTTGGAAAAATGTATATCTATTTATATTCAGTAGCATATTATTCATGATTGAAAGTATCTGTGTGTTACTATATAACTGCCATGTTTAGGTTTATACATTTTTTCATAGATAAGCATTCACACACTGGTGCACAATGAACATACATGTATATATTTTTTTTTTTATATCTGCGTGTGTGTTTTTTAGTTTTTAAGCTAATGGCTTTAAGCTAATTTTGCAAGAAAAGTCTTTTATTTGGGTAAAATTCAGCATATTTAATATATTTAAGATGTCCATTTCACATGTCTCATGTGTGAGTTCTTTTGTCATATTTGAGATCACATGTTGTACATAAAGTTCAAATGTGTCTTACATGATGGCTAACGTAACAATAAGATGTCTCTCTTGTGGAGTCATAAATATAATTTGTTGGCAGGGATCAACAATCTACACAATTTCCACTGGTCCTGCAGGACAGACCACTTGTGGTGGTCTTAGTGGTGTAACGTACACTGGGGGTTCTCCCAGCACATTGCATCAGATTGTCACCCATCCAGATGCTGACCACACTCACCCTTACTGAACTATAGTACGTAAAGAATATAAAGATCAGCCATCCAGCCAGAAAAGCTAACCGTTAGACTAGACAGTTAATTTGCCTATATCCATGACTGTTACAGTGGCAAGGTGTCTAATCTGCAAGTGGAAGATTCTGGGTTTGATTCCTGGAACATGAACCGGGTCATACCAAAGACTTTTAAAAACCGTAGTGACTTTTCCATCACCAAGTGCCTGGCATGTGAAATGAAAGTCACAGGTCTTTCTGATGAGACTAAAAACAGATCCTGTGTTATTGTGTGACGGGTAAAAGAACCCTCACTGCAGAGGCGTCAGTCCATAGCACAGGTCACCTTAACTTGTTGTGTATATATAAAAATTTCATCTCACTCTAATTCCATGTATTACAGAAGTTCCAATACTCTTTTGCAGAGTCTAGCCCCTCACCCTTGCATTTGTGTGAGTTTGTCTTGGGTAAAAGGGCACAGTTTTTTTGTTGTGACATCTTTGTTTGCTATATTGTTGAAGATTTCAGTATTTTTCAGTATTTTTTCATAGGAATTTGACAGACATAATGTTTCAGTATTTATCACTTTTTGTTTTCTTTATACGTTGATGTATCACTTAAAGTTGTTATCATATAAACTGCTTTTTTCCAGTAATATCAAAGTACTGCATACCTGGAAATTTTCGCCCCCAGTTATTTTCGTTCTTTTTCAAAACAGAAAATTTATTCATCCTGTCATTCATTCAATTTGCATTAATTATTATAGAATCACGGATGGCGTACTAGTATATGTCCATGCTATAATTATTTAGCTTTAAAATTTTACTCTCATTTGAAATTTGTCCTCTCATCTGTATTTTGTAAGGGTGAAAGTGGCAAAATTGAAACGGCAGCGAAAATATCCAGGTTTACAGTGTTGCATTATCATTTCTGGTCTATCTGTTACTCACGTTAATGATGAGGCTCTTATTTGGCCTCCTTGTAGTTTTGTTTTGTTTGTTTGGTTTTTTTTTTGGCCTGTTCTTTTAAATTATTGAATTCATACAGAAGCACATTGCTGCCGCTTGTAGAAAAAAATATCTAAAATTTTCAAGTTATAATCTCTAATTTTTAGCCCATCAACAGATGGTGGACTATTCTTATGGACCTGCATCTGTGGTCCATCCGTCTGTCGTCTGTCTGTCCTGAACAATTCTCATTACCACTATTTCTCAGAAAGTACTGAAGGGATCTCCTTGAAATTTGACATTAAAGTTCACCTTGAGGTCTAGTTGTGCATATTACATTTTCAAAGAGATCAGAATCCAACATGGCCTACAGGAGGCCATCTTGGATTTTGACCAAATGAAGTTTGTTACTGCTACTTCTCTGAAAGTACTGAAGGGATCTACTTGAAATCGGATATGAAGGTTCCCCTAGAGGTCTTGTAGTGCATATAACATTTTCAAAGCGATCGGAATCCAACATGGCCAACAGGCAGCCATCTTGTATTTTGACCAAAGGAAGTTTGTTACCTCTACTTGTCAGAAAGGACTGAAGGAATCTCCTTAAAATTTGACATGAGGGTTCCCTTTGAGGTCTAGTTGTGCGTATTACATTTTCAAAGAGATCAAAATCCAAGACGACCATGTTGAAATCCATTCTCTCTTAAAATGTAATATGTTCAGTTCAAGTTCTGTTTCGCTATAGTCTTGTGAAAAAAGTGTTTCACAGAAATATGGATTTAAGTTCAAATTCAATGTTGAGACACAAAATAAGAGAAAAGAACAGTCTGTCATAGATCAGACATAGAACATTCCATGGTGAGCGCCAAGATCCCTCTGGGATCTCTTGTTGAATTATGATCTCAAATTTCAAGAAATTAATGGGGCCTCTTTGGCTGAGTGCTTTGAGCCATAAAGTCTCTCACTGCTGGTCAGTGCAGGTTTGAGCCCCATTGAAACCTAAGCTGCTTTTAGTGAGAATGTTTGCCAGTTTACTTGCAGAAGGTCGATGGTCTTTTCCCAGTTAACCAGGTTCTTTCTTGGGTTGAGTTGGTTAGCGTCAAACACTACTGGTATTCAAAATCAAATGAAATCAAGAAAAAAAATTGAATCTTTGAGGGAGGCATGGAAATTTCAAGTTGATACTACAGTAAAACTTGCTTAAGCAACCACCTGTTGATAAAGACCACCTGGTCACAAAGACCATTTTTAGCTGTCCCCAATAGTACCATTTGTGTACAGATCAATCTTTATATAAAGACCACCTCCCTATAAAGACTTGTTTTCTTTTGTCCCTAAGGAGGTCGTTATATACAAGTTTCACTGTATTTACTCAAAATTTTAAGTTATTATCTGAAAGTTTTTAGATAATTTTTTGTATACATGGTGACAGTCATATGCTTCCATAGATTCATACTATATTCTGTAAAAGTAAAGCTTGACAAAATAATTATCACTGTTTAGATGAAATCCAAAATTTTATCAACTTTACTTCAGCCTACACCACATGTGTAATGATGTAGGTGGTGGTCTGTTAGAGTGCTATACTTGTATAACTGTATATCTACATTGGCATAAGTGTGTTTGATTGGCATTTTTTTGTATGCAACATTGATCAAATCAATCAATATTTTGTGATACTGGGTGTATTTATCTGTATTGAAGCCTGTAGGGGACACATTAGAAATATATTTCTTTTATGGCAAAGACTGGTCTCCATAATTATGATAGTTTGTATGTTTATGATTTCTTTTAATTTAAGGTTTACAAAATGGTGGATTGTGGTATTTATCAATGTGATGCTCTATATATTTGTCCATGTTTTGTCAGAATTCAACATCATTTATGAATATTTATTATTTTGTAAAAATTTTGCAATGCAAATTATAGCGTTACAATTTTAATAAATAATGCATTCCAGCATTTCAAGTGGGATATAAGCGTTGATCTTATTCATTTACCAAATATTTGCATCCCTTTAATTCTCACCATTTTGATTCTAAGATGGGAGGGCGAATTTAAAATAACAGCAAAATTTGCAAGCTAAATAATTGAAGTGTGCACATGCTTAGCAAAATCCCATCTATGGGATGGCAATGATGGTCCATCTGTCTGACTATCTGCATTACCAATTTGGGTTAGCTCTTGTCTTAGCTTGTGTATATAGCTCCATAGCAGAAAGACAACTGATGATAACGCCTTAAAAACTTCACATCAATAGACCTTAATGAAAACTATTCATTGACACCTTTGTTTTTATCTTAACCTTGAAGAGTCATTTCCAATATCATTGTCAAATGTATATTGGAGTTAAAATCATAAAAAACGCATCTTATTTTCATTTTCTGTTGGTTGCTTTGCAATCCAGCCATACCACCTTTAGGGTTGTCTTGATTTTTTCTTGATTTTTGAAAGATATTTTTCGACTTTACCATATACTGAGCTGGAGAAACTTGACGTACCATTTCAAACCTTTAATTGGGCTCTTTAATAGATTGCTGTGTGTAGAGGAAACAATCTTATTTCAAAGTAAGTTAGTATTTACTTGATGAATCTATCATATCCATAAAAATTGCCATTGCTGACAGCTCTGATATTGCTGTAACTTAGAACAGTATTTATGATTAAATTACATTACAAAAAAAAAAGCTTTTGTGTGCAAAAATATGTCTATCGAATGTCTTACAAATACTTTAGACCAAGCTATAAAATGGCAGCTGAGCTCATTCCAAAGACACGTAAAAGACATCAGGTTTTAGACATGTATTCATGAGCTGTACACATCAGTTTGAAGATCAGTCACAATCAGGCTTTTTCTTGGCTTTTTCTTCTTTTGCTGTTTCTTATATATCAACTTATCCTAAGTATTTAATATAAAAAATATAATACAAAACCATTCCTTAATCAATTTCAATGAAATTTCAATTGCAAATGAATTTTTTTTATTTATATATATATATATATATATATATATATATATATATATATTATATATATATATATATATATATATATATATATATATATATATATTCTTTTGATAACTATATATAAGCCTTTAAAAATGCGTTACTTCATAGTTACCGCTTAATTATTTTATAATTATGTGTCGGGTTAGGACCACTCATGTACGGGATCGGTATACCATCATCTATGTAATCTTCCGGTTGACAACGGAATAAACTTGGCAACGGTCTCCCTAATCTTTCGTGTGTTGATTGTCCTCTAAAAAGTGTTATCATCTGGAGAAAATAATTGGACATAGATATTCAAAATGTATAAGCTTGATCTTCCGATTGATTATAAGGAAGCGGCAGCTATTGAGCGCCGTCGATTGATGGAAGAGGAGAGAAAATCGAGAATTTTTAACGCTAAATGCAGAACCATTGGGGTAAGTCAGACTGAAGTATTTGAACGTCATTAATCATAACAATTTGTTAGATACGGCAAACACTCGTGTATAGTGTATGTTTTCTAGTTTTACGTGTGAATCAGCATCTCGCTAATATTAAGGCCTACATTCTATGACACTGATTTAGATCCAAATAAAACGGGATATGACCAATAATTATAAATTGTAATGAGTAAGAACAAGATTGGGAAATGAATTATTCCGGATGCGCTTGGGGATGCTTTAGTCTATAATCTACTTAGTAAAATATACCTATATATTTTACTGTATAATGAATTGATAGACACCATGGGTTTATTTTCATTGTTTTATTGTTGTTTCTATTCGTGCCAGATGCCAGAGATATATTATTTATAACCTTTTATCAATTAAATTACATGCAAAACTTGTCAAAGTTTACCTTTGTTTATGAAGAAAATCCTGGGTTTTTTTTCAACAGAATCTATTTTTGAGATAAAATATTTATCTGCTAGTTTAATTATGATATAAAAATAGTGAGACAACTTCATTTTATCTGTTTGTGGATGGATGGGACAATGCTATTAGTATTTATTTTTTCAATTTGTGTGGCTGCTGCCCCCACACATACGCACACACACATTAATATTGATGTTTAAGGAATATCAAACAGAAGTCAACTTGTGATGACAGACACACACGATATACTAACACAGCAGATGTTTTGTCAAAGTGAATTTTAGCCCAAATTTTTGTCATGCCACACTTTGGTCAGTTTGTAGAATTAGTAGATGGTATATTCACCAAAATGACACCTAACAAACCACCTGACCAGAATGACACTTGAAGTTAAGTTTTTTTTTACTCTTTTTGGATTATTATTATTTTTTTTTTTTTTTACATTCATCACAGTTTTTTATCCACCCTGATAAACAATGGACTCTTCTGTATATAAATGACAGACCAGTCCAATTGTAAATTTAGGGATGAATGGGTCTAGTGACACTATCAGTTATAGGACAAAATAATGTTGAAAATTGATCATTTTTGTTGAATTCTTTTGTGTAGGTTGATGTACAGGCTATAGGACAGCAGATGCATGATAAAAAACAACATGAAGATTATGAAAGAAAACGAGAATTAGCATTTGGTATGTAATGTGTAGAAAATATTTTCATCTTCTCTTCCTCTTCTTATTATTGCTGGATAATTCTTTGCATTTTACATGATGTGAGCACGCACCATTTTGGTTTTTGTGAAATGGAAATTCACTCGATAGATACAAATTTGATAAAATTATTGTTATAGAATAAAGTCTATCTTCAGATATCCCCATGTGTTAAAAAGACTAAGTACTGTAAATCACCTTTATTTCACGACAATTTTATTTCATGACAGTTTTATTTCATGACAATTTTATTTCATGACAGTTTTATTTCATGACAATTTTATTTCATGACAATTTTATTTCATGACAGTTTTATTTCATGACAATTTTTCCCCCAACAATTTTATTTCACAACAATTTTACTTTGCATCTTCACCTTAATGTAATCTTAGTCATATTCATGAAGACATTATTCACAAAGATGCATTTTGCAGGATACACACTTAAATGATGAACATGTTATATTAACAGATGTATAACTAGAGTAAAAGTTTACTCTAGTTGTGTGCCATTCATACAAAACTTTTTGTAGAAACACTTCAATTATAGCCATACAATGTTGTTTCAGATTTGGAAAAAGGTTTATCAACACAGTAATCTATATTATAAATATTTGCTATGCCATATATTTGAATTCATCACATACTTTTGTAAGAAATTAATCTCTTGTGACATGAAGATGATGAAAATGATTTACAGTATATTTTGAGAGAACTCTTATATTTATAAGGTTAAGGAATTAAATAAACCTCTAAAAGTCATATCTTAGATATACTCCAGCTTTAAGTCTAAAGACAGACTTTATAGGACATGTAGAATGATCTCTGAAGAATACAAATTATTGTTTGAAAAAAAGGTTTTGAAGAGTGTAAGACTGAAAAGTTAAGTATATGTATTTGTTATTTCAGCTGCTGATGCAATCAGAAATGATAAAATAGCCATGTTACTTCAAACACGACAAAATGAAGATGAGCGTGAGTTAAACAGAGCACTAAATGAATTCCGCATGATGCACCAGCAGGCTGATAGTAGAAGAGAATTTGATCTGTATGATCCTGATTACCTCAAGAAAGATAAACCTGCCAGAGTCAGTGACGATGATCCAAGATGTGGGGTATCCAGTATACAGAAGTTTGAAGGTAAGGTTTTTAATGTCTGATGGTTTATCATGATCGTATTAGTGGTAATATAGTAGAATCCATATAACCTGGTGGGGTGGAGTCTCGTGAACCCTTTCTTAACTTGAACAAGTTTAAAGTTTAGGTAATAATGCTTGCATAATAAGATTAAAATTATACACTGGTAAGAGTAATTGTTCCTACTTGTCAACTTACCTATGTGTATCAAGTGAGGAATGGACCGTTTTGTCCTTAAAGCTTGTCATAACCCAAAAGTGAGTAGAATCGTCCATATGATAATCAAAAGGTTACTCCCTCCGGCCAATTTTAAGTTATGTGAATTGTGCTTCTGCACTGCTGATAAAAGTTTATGTAAAGGCTGGGTTTAATTTCATCTTGATGATTCTTAATTGTGATGTTTTGTATACCACGAGTCTAAAAGTACATATTTTATTGTCAGCCATCTATATGAATTTTGACAAATTACTGTTTCATAGAGTGAATTTTTCTTTTTAATTCACTAATTTTGATATTGTTTATTTATTCATGCAATGCATACATAATAACTGCAGAGTAGGTGTTTTAAAAAAAGTTTTACCTAATAAAATATTGAAGGACTCAAACCAACTGATAATTCACAATGTGATAATAAATGTACTGTAAATCTAGTTTTATTTATGAGAATTTTATTTCCACGTAATTTTGCGAAAGCTTCCGCTCAAAAAAATAAGATTTTTGCCTAATGAAGTGTATATATGATAATAGTTTGACATAATGAGTATTTGAAATCATGAAAATATCATCTCGCCAATAAATTTATACTATTTAGAATTTGTGTATTGCAAAAATAAAGTCCCATGAAAAATTGTGGATTTACAGTAAATTAAAACTTTGCCCGAATGGCTGTGCAATTATTCTTCTGGAACTATGTTTGTATAGTATCCCAAACAACAGAATATTTTAAAATTAAAAATAATATTAAAAGTTTTAAGTCCCGTATAACAGGTTTTATCTAAAAGATTTTTAATTGAGTGGTTCTCAATATTTGGCCTCACAAGACAGGTGGGCACTGGTCTGGTCACACATAAGACAGGTCTCACAAGACATTTGGTATCTAATGAGAGTTCATGGCCTCACAAGACAGCTAGGTTCCACTTTACTAGTTCCCCGATTTGTTAGCACCTGAGAAAAATTTGATTCATTAATTAAGGTTAAGATTCCTTGTCAAATGCCTTAAAAACCACTGTAAATTTTATCTACATTAAGTATCACCACTATGTCTAGGTCAAGCCGAAGATCCAAGGTTCAATACTGGGTGCTGGGTCATACCAACATCTTTGAAAAATGTAAGTGACTGTTCCTTTGCAAAGCACTCGGCGTACAAAATGAAAGTCGCAAGTCTTATGGATGAGACTTAAAACTGAGGCCCCATGTCACAGTAACCCTCACTGCATTGGCTTCAGTCCCTAGCACAGGTACCAGTAAAAATTTGTGGTACTTCACCTAAACCTGGTGAAATCTTGATCATATAAGTGAAAAATTCAGGATGGGATTTAAAACAACAATATATCAAACAAGCAAACAATGCTATAATTATCTGTACTTGAAATGTATTACACAGGTGAAGATCTCAACAGTAAAGCAAGACGTCAGTATCAGCATGAACAATTAAGAGAATGGTCCACAGAACAAAGAGAAGAACGTGAACAGGCTAAACGAAACCAGAAACAGGCAGATAGATTATATGAATTGAAGATGAGAGAACTAGATCAAAGAGCAATGGATTTAGCCAAAGCAGAGGAAGATTGCCGAAGAGCCATTAATGTTGCAACGAAGGATTACAATCAAGCTCTGGTTAGTTCTCAAGTTTGTCAATACCTTAATAGAAGAAATTGAGGTCTCTGTGGCCAAATGGTTAGAGCATCACGCTTTGAACCATGAAGTCTCTCACTTCTGGTAAGCACAGGTTTAAGCCCAGCTGGTACCTAAGCTAAGGAAGTTTGCCAGTTTACTTGCAGAAGGCCGATGGTGACACTTCTCGGGTACATTCTAACCCTGCTCTCTCTCTCTGCACCATTAAACTGGCCACCACCATATAACTAGAAAATTGTTCTAAATTCTCTAAATTTTGATTGGCTAGTGAATATGAGCACAAAAACTCAAGTTCTTATGTTCAATAAATTCAAACTGCAAAAATAAAATAAATAAATAAATAATAAAAAAAAAACATTTTTACCAGTCAGTGCTTGATATTGACTATACTGACTGTCAAATTAAACCCTTTCAACCCCCAGACCACAATAGAATAGCCTTAAATACAACAGAAAGAATATACCATTAATATATGTGGGGGTGAAAAGGATATATATTGGGGATCTATGTCATGGTAGACATAAATATCTAAAACATATTAATCATATAATTTATTAATCATATAATCAGATGGAATTAACTAGTTAAGAAATTTTAAGAAGTTTGAGAGTGGTACTAGAAGTGTCTGGATTAAATATTTAATGTACATATCGTTTTTGTTTTTAATAACAAATCTAGGTCTTACTAATGTTTTGCATCCAATCTTAATTTTATCTGTTCAAAGTTTTTATTTTAATTTTGTTCTTCTCCGTTCTTTAGGCTCGAGAGAGATCAGAGAAGGAGAGACTCCAGAACCAACAAGAGCTTGATGATAACATGACAGAAATCGCCAATCAAGTCTTTGGTGATGTCTTATCAGAAAATCCATCCGTAGCCCAGAGTGCTTTTGGTCCACACCGAGTTATTCCAGACAGATGGAAGGGAATGAGTCCCAACCAGATTGAAGACATTAGAAAACAGCAGGAGTTACAGAGAACCGAGAAACAGGTCAGTCTTTAATCGTTTTAACCCTACACGCCATAATAGACTGGTCTTAAACAATAGAAAGGAACATACCACTCAGATATTCAAGGGTGAAAGGGCAAATATAATGTACAGTGTCTTAGATCTGAGGTCATTTAGGTCAGTTGTCCATTTTTATATGAGAACTGTATAGATTCTGCTGATTTAATGGAAAAAATCAGTTTTGAGGTGAATGTTAAAAGGGCATTAGCTGTGTTTACCAAAAGATATTATTTTGAATTTTTCTACTTTTACTACTTGTAATTGATATACAATAACAAATAAGAGCTATACACATGCATAAAAAATCTTATACCTATTTCTATATATTTTGTGAAAATAAGGTCAGTTCCAGGTTGGTATGCATGTAAAAATAGTAAGGTTTAATTAGTAGCAAGTTGCAAGTGAATAATTGCAAACTGGAATTCTTAAATAATTTTCACAAAATGTATAGGAATCTTTATGTTTGTGTATATCTCTTTTTTGTTTTTAATCAATCTAAATTGTAAAAAAAACAAGGAAAAAAAAACATAGCTAATGCCCTTTTAAAATCAAGTTTTTAGATGAACATGAATGTGTACCATTACCATTTCTCTGGACAGACTGCAAAATTGTGTTTACATCATAACTGATTTGGATATATCAATGTTTATATTTTGTTGTCAATATTCAATAAAGGATGGATCAAGAGTGGTGGAGATGATCTGTGTTGAGACTCTTATGTCTCACAAAATGGATTTATCATTTATGTCATGTATATATGGAAATATGATTTATAATTTATAAACAAGAATAACAACAACAGACAATTGAAGTCAATAATTAAGAAATCAGGTCTACTTCTGAATAACAAGATTTAGCATTGAAACTGATATTTTGGCTGCAGATTCTGAAGCAAATATCTGACTATGAATTGATGGTGTCTGACCATCTGTCTGCCTATCCATTCATCATTATATTACAGTAATGCTTTCCATTTTGGGGGGGGGGAGGGAGGAGGGAACGGCTGGTTATTAGAAAACAGCAAAATGATTTTGACTGTTTTTTTTAACCTTTACAAATCACTTAAATCATTCTAAGCATTGTGACTGTATAGTTTACTTCTGTAAGTTGGACTGTAGTCGCCACAGTTTGGCTATATACATTTTAACAAGTACTGGTTATTAGAAAACAGCAAAATGATTTTGACTGGTTTTTTTAACCTTTACAAATCACTTAAATCATTCTAAGCATTGTGGTGACTTTTCAATCTTTATTTATTCCAGAGAAAAGAACAAGAAGAGAAATTACAACAAGCAGAATGGGAAAGACAACAAGTTGCAAACGCTCGTGCTGGCTTGTTACTAGAGCGTGAACTAGACAGAAAGAGGCGTGAACTTGAGCGAGAACAAGCAGAGGAAAATAGACGATTAGCCAGGGAACAGAAAGATCATCTAGAATTCTTGGACAAAGAAGTTTATACCAATCCTCCAACCGCATCCTACTTTATGCAGTTTAACACAAGCACCCGATAAATATTGCTTCTCGTCACCAAATAAGAAAAACATTGTTATTTACATTTTGAATATCTGAAATAAACTTTAGACAATGAAATATCACAAACAGTCTAAAGCAATGACTGGGAATTCTAAAGGAATGGAAAAATTATGAAAGCTAATTCATCCTTTGCCTCTACTGAGTGTGTTCAAGACGGCTCATGCAGTAATGCAAGAACAAACATAAGATTTGACTTGATATGGAAACTGAAAGTATAATACAATTTCATTTATAAAGAGTAAAATAAATATATTCCAATAAAATAGTTTATTTTATGTGTAAATGAAGCCTAGGTGAAAAAGGAAAATTATTTTAGGGAGTACCGATTATTGGTATATTGTTAACTGGTATTGTTTTTTTAAGCTCTTACTCAACAAATAGTACTAACGTACTCTCTTTACCTGTCATGTGGCATGTATGACTGAATTTAATTTTTCAACATTTAGAAATTGAGTTACTTGTCTGTTTAAGATGAACTTTTTTTGTAAAAAAGGACTTTCGGATGTCATATCTATATAAAGCAAAAATATTGTTAAAACAACAAGTTATGGATATTTTTTAAACAAAATGAAAATCATGAAGAAGGTTCTTTTTATAGTCGTTTTTTTTTTTTTTAATTCCCATTGCACCTGAACAGGTATCTCATCTGTATTGTAGTCACATGACCTAGATATTCTCATCGTTTGAAAGTAAAACAATGCATGTATTACACAAAGGAAATTGTTAATGTACATACAAATATAACTAAATTAATTGTTTTATATATATATGTATGAAATAAATATGAAACAAATGTATAAATGTTTTTGTATTTACTTGGAAGTGGCTTACAACAACTAGAACCACAATGCCAGCTAAAGGTCATAAACTCTCATTTGCTGTGAGCTTTGTCTTTCATTGAGGCAAATTGCCCATCATTCATCTCAACCAATCACAAACAGGGTTTCACATATTTCATATATTACAACGCTTACTATTGGCCTAGAATTTTACAATAAGATCAGTTTAGAAGTCTAATACACAACAAAATCGTTATGTCCTTGTGTCATGATATAGACGACTGTATCGGTTTAAGTTCTGTTGTGGGACTTAAATCATCAGCCCCTGAAAAAAAACATGTACTCTTCTGTAAATTAATGACTTGGACCAGTCCATTTGTGTCTTTATAAACATTCTGCTACTTGGTTGATTTGAATTATGCTTTGGTAGTCATGCTCATTTTTCATATTTTGGAAACTAAATACGTTTATAATTATAAATGCACAATTAACGTCTGTCTACCTCAACAATTTAATTACCGGTAGTTTAGCTGTCATGTCGGCTCTATTGTGAGAAATGTTTTTGGAGTTTTGACACATTGTAACTTTACATGATGAAAAAACATGATTACATTAGTTGACAGTGATCTTTAGTTTGACCTTAAATTAACCTTCACCTTTGACCTGGAATTCAAATTCCAGATGTATTTACATTGTATGATAGTTTTGAAGTACAATGTTTCACAATTTGGTCATACAGTCTGTAGCAGTTTCATGTTTAGTAGATGAGGATAAAAATCTGGGGCCAGTTTCATTATAGGGAGTAACTTTATGTGTAATCATAGTTGTAACATTAAATGAGATTCACTTAGGGTTGTATCTTTCTTTCTTAACATACACAGTTTTGTCTGCAACAAGGTACTGCTAATTTCACATGATATGTGTAGGTTGACCAACATGTAAGCATACATTTACGACTTGTAGTGAAACTGAAAATGTATACACATAAATAAAATCATAACTTGAGTTAGGATTATGTATGTTTCAGGCAATGTTATGACCTTTAGTGAAACTGATTACTGATTCCAGTTAACAGTATATCCAGAAAAGACTATCTTCCATGAGCACAGTAGCAAATAATTCTGTATAATCGATTTATCTTCAAATAAGGTTCAGACACACTGTAGCCAGACTTGGGGAAGCTGTAGTGTCCCTGATGCCAGAGAAAAAAAGACAACTAGACCTGCAGCCTTTTGAAAGTGAAATAAAAAACTTTCCCATATACAACATGTAACTAGTGATGTAATCAGCATCAAACAAGGTTGGATGACTATATACATGAGGTTTAAGTTTCTGTAATGCTGCAGGAAAAGATCACCAGTCTGCTGCAAGTGAACTAGCAACTTTTCCACATAATTAGTAATACAATGTATTTAAAATCAAACAAGCTTCAACCTCTGGCTTGTATCAATCATTATGTCTTTTTTGGTATATTGATACATGAACAAGTTAACAAAAGATTTTGTTACTTTGATGATAATGTACCAGTATATTTAGAGATTGTTACATTTTTTTTTCCATATCGGCCCAGTATTATCCCCAGACCTCCAAATCAGCCGATGGGCAGCTATGGGTCGAGGGATAATATTGGGCCGATATAGAAAAACATATTTTTAAAGATTTTAACAGCTTTGACAAAAAAGTTTAAAAAAAAATAAAGAACAATTGTATTATATCAACACTTGATTATTTATTCCATGCTGTTTGTAAACAGTATACAATAATAGAGAACTAACATTGATGTCATTGTATTATCCCCAGAGCTCCATATCAGACCGAGTGCTGCTATGTTTGGGGATAATATCGGGCCGATATAGAAAAACACGTTATAATCTTTTTATCACATTTTTAAAGATTTTAACAGCTTTGACAAAAAAGTTTCATAAAAATAAAGAACAATTGTATTATATCATCACTTGATTATTTATTCCATTCTTTTTGTGAACAGTATACAATAATACAGAACTAACATTGATGTCATTGTCTGACAGGAAGTGATGCGCATAGCCCATGTTGACGTCAGGGTAAAAATTTGTATCGGGGCTGATAACCGATATCAGCCCAGGGCAATATGGATTTTCAGTTGCTTCCATATAGTCAAATACAGTGACAGGGCCAATACCTATGAACCATTTCGGGTATTATCACGTATGCAAAATCGCAGTTGTCACTGCCAAATATGTGATAAAACAGAATATTGTATATCTGGAAATTTTCACTTCCACTTAATTTTGACCCTTACGTGAGAATTTAAGACCAGGGCCCGAAGTCACCAAATTTATTCAATACTAAAGCTCAACTTTTATTTTATTATTTGACTACAGAATCGCTCATAAAATTTTACATCAGTCACATATAAATTTTTGTGTCACACTTATGATATTCCTGTAGAAAATGAATAAGTTCGTTGAGTAAAGTTTGAGTACATACTCAAACAATTTTTTGATATATCTGAAGTTTTCTCCAAATGAGCAATAACTTCCACCATTAATTACAATTGTATGCCACCTTTATATACAAACATGTCTAGTTACAGAATAAATTTTGCTTGTTTTTTCCTTAAAATCAAGAAAAGTTAGTTGAGCTTGAGTACTGAGTAAATTTGGTGACTTCAGGTCGGGTAGAATATGATTTCTGTTGTAAAAGGATGAAATTTAAAGCAGATGCATATATTTCCAGGTTTTTATATTTTTTTTTGGGGGGGTTGGGTTTGATTTTTTGTTTTATGCCATACTTAACAATTTTTCAGTAATATAATGGTGTCCAGTTTTTATTGGTGGAAGAGAAACCCCGGTTATCCGGGTAAAGACCACCGACCTTCCGCAAGAAAACTGGCAAACTTTCCCACTTGATTCGAAATGACTCTAGCGAGATTCGAACCAAATTTCCTGGTAATAATGTACGTACTATGATTAAAATTATACATTAATTATTTCTATTTAATATCGATCTTTGTCTATATTAATGTCAATACACTGAATTTTGAAGGATGTCCTTTATACATGGAGTGTAAGGTAATTACAAGTACAGTGTCTTGAGAGACCACCCCATCTGCCACTTAAATGTGGTCCCTCAAGACAGGTGGTTTCTCAAAAGAGTTTTTATTTAAAGGGTTAATAAGCCACTTGTCTTGAAGTTGTTTTCAGAATGTAGTCTCAAAAGACAGGTGGTGTTTTATTAGAGTGGTCTTTCAAGACGGGTTCTACTGTATTATAAAACAAGATAGAAAATGGAAAATGTTAATTTTCTCTCTTTTCCTGTCTTTTATAATGAAAATATAATAGATGATAATTTTTATTCTAGAAAATGAATTCAAAAATGACTTTTATTCATTAATGACATAATAAAGGATTAGATTTTAAAGAATTAAATGGCTTTGAAAATAATTACAATATTTCAACAACTTTTATTGAATTGCAATTAAGTCTTGAATCAGCTATAAAGAAATGATTAGAAAAACTTATATTGAAATCATTCAGCTGATGGCGACCCAAAAATTAAGCACCAATTTTTTTCAATACCATATACATTGATACTATAAATATTATTTTCCAAAATAGAAAATGCACTAAAGTAAAAGGTTTTTATCTAATACTAACTCATTCACCCCAATAGACTACTTTGGACCGGTCTAAGTCATTGATTTACAGAAGAGTCCATTGTTTTTCAGGGGTTGATAAACCTGTGATACAGATATTAATATGCAAATGGCAACTTTCGATTAAAGAGTTCAGTTGTCTCCCCTTTCAAATTACACATGGTACAGGTACACAATTACCACAGTTTATAATGACCGGTACTGGTACTTTGTGTAATTTGAAGAGGGGAGACAACTGAACTCTTCAACTGAAATTTAGTATAAACAACAATATCATTGCATATAACCATGCAGTTTATTCAAAATAAACAGAAAAATTACTGGTACACATGCATGTAAGTGAAAATAATAAATTAACAAATAATTATATTTTGTAAAATTGAAGATGAATAGAAAATGTTTTACAGTATAAAAATCAGGAATTTTAGGAAAATATTACAACAATAATAATAATAATAATAATAATAAAATGAAGAACAATAAAAAAAAAAATAAATATAAGGATTGAATTTGATAAAAAAAAATTATATTTGCCTTTTTTGGTGTTAAATAACACAAAGTCAGGATAGTAAAATTTGGAATTTAATATTAATTTAGAAATAAAATATTATGTACATTTACATATTGTACGTATTATGATAATGTAGTAAATCTATATAGCCAATATAGCCTATACTTTTCACAGACTACCAGTACTCTGTTTGACAATAAACACATATTTATACAGTTAAACCAACTTATATTGAACCCTGTTACATATACATTGAAATTCTGCTTTATTTGAAATTATTTTGATCCCAGCTAAATTATCCCACTTAATTTGAATCCCTGTTAATTTGAAAGGAAAAATATCTGGGTTTGACGGTAGTTTGTACTTAATTGCCACCATGTTGTATAAAATTACTATAGAAACATATTTCACATCACTATATTTATATAGTGAGCTGGCTAATCAAAATTTCAATTGGCTAAAGAAAATTTTGGTCTGTAAGCGAATTTTTTGGTTCACAGTTTTATTTGAGTCTAGGATGAGCCCTGTTAAGAAATGTGTACCATATGAGGATTTATTATTAACTCATATCAACCCTGTATTAACTCTGCAGACAGTGCAAGGTGGTCTTCTGTAATAATTCAAAAGCGAACAAGTTAATTGATATTGCCAGTAAAATTATTTTAAAAATTGAATTTTTAAGTGTGTGTGTGCATACAGTTTGTGTGGATGGGAGATAACTCCATGTGACATTGTTCTACAATTAATTAACTTTCTTTGCCAAATTATCATTTCTATAGACTGTTGTGTACTTATACAATGATGTTATTTCGCCGTGATATATGGGATAGTTTTAATCGTCTAGCAGACTAGCAGAATAATATATAAACTAAAAAGTCTGAAATGCATTCATCAATACCAGTAATAATTTTCTAAATCGGGATCGGTGTCTGATAAATCGTTTATACGCAAGAGTCTGAAGAAGAAGATACGCCATTTTGTTAAGAAGGTCAATTTTCAGACACGTAAGATTTCTTTGAAATTGCAAGCATATGGCGTATTCATAGTCACAGAGTATTCCGCCATGTAGTACATTAATAATATAGTTTTTAACAGGCATTTTAAGATTTCATTATTTCTGCTAAAATTGAGTATTTTCTTTTAATTTGATAAGGTAGGGAAAAGGCCCCGAATTTATCGCTAGTTGTAGGCATCGTTTCATAAAAGGTCGGAAACTTCACGATAACCGATTAGTTTTACGTCCATTCACCGACAACGTTTACGACCGTTTCATAACGAAAGTTGTAATTTCTTACGAAAACTAATTATTTAGTTTGAAGAATGATAGGCCTATATAGTATATAGAATATTTTTATTAGGCTATTTAATACTTAATATTACACGGCACCCATATCACAGAGTCAGAGGTTTGAAGTTATGCAATTATATCCCTTATCGACCCCCTGTGTGTAAATATATGCGACCTTCACATATAAACAAACTGACGAAATAGCCCCACCTGGACGGGATCGCTAAGGGATACATTTGCATAACTTTGAGCCACTGTAACCGGGGCTACAGTCTGTTCGTTCCGTATTAGGTCATGAATTTCAAAATGAATTTGTAAAGCAACCAATTGTCAAAATAAAAATATTTATCTGATATAATTAAAAAAGAAAAAAAAATTATCCTATATCTCTTCTACATACTGTTTTGTTTGCTCACTTCAATTTATGAAATTACTTTTCCTACGAGAATCTGTACAATGTCAAATAATTGGGTCATGTGAATAATCATTAATATTCTCTCGCCTCTCTTGACAAGAGATATATGAAGGGGAATAGCTCCCAATATATATTATTGTCGTAAAGAATCGGTGATTGTTTCTTAATAGATTAGTGAGCCAGGCTAAATCAGTATGACCAACAGACGTTCCCTTTCTTTTACTTCCGCTCTCAAACTTCGAAAGATGGCCGCCATTACATTATGTAAAAATAATTGAGTGTGAATATCTAGTACAAAGCAGATGAATTTTTATTTGTCATGGACATGGATAATTAATGGAGTATGTATAGGATACCGCTAACTTAAATTTAAGTGGTAGGTGTCAACCATTTTACTTTAATAAGCCAAAAACAATGGACAAAAATTACTTGGGACAGACTATAATTATTACATTATTACAGAAAAGGTGGAAAGAAATGTAGGAGATTCAACAATGATGTCCCTATTGTAGGTGAAAAGGCAAGATCAGTACTTTATCTTGAAATATAAAATTTCGAAACATGACGTGCGTGATCCATTATACAGTCAGTTATCTTATATTTAAAGGGAGTTAAGTGATCTGTCTGTGGTAGGGATAAATATCGAAATGTAACGAAATACCAAAATGTACCACAAAAAGGTCAAAATGGAGGGTAAAACTACTAAAATGTTTGCTATGTTAAGACTAAAGATACATATTTATTTAGCTGAATTAATATAAAATCCAATTATTTTAGTATAATATTAATAGCGGAAATATACTGAAATGTGCGTGAATGATGAAATAACGAAATGTACATAAAACAACGAAATGTATCCTAACTGAAATACAAGATATTTTGAGACAACTAACATATTTTTACACAGTTGGATTAATATCAAACCCAAGTCTTTGATGGGACATGTCTATATTGATACATACATGTGATAAATCAGTCCAACTGCTATGCCACAACTGGAGATTTTAATTTTTACCGAGCTGGCCTGGCTCAGTTGGTAGCGCGCTCGACTCTGGATCATGAGGTCATGAGTTAGAGTCCCGTCGGCGGCAGGTTGGTTTCCTGTCTTTTGAATGAGACAGTAAATACAGGAGGTCCTGTGTCACAGTAGGTGTTGGCACGTTAAAGAACCCTCACTGCTCAATGGCCGTGAGTTCCGAGCATAGACCAAAATTTGAAGCCCTTCACCGGCATTTGGTGATGTCTCCGTATGAATGAAATATTCTTGAGTGGGACGTTAAACAACAATAAACAAACAATAATTTTTTAGCTGGAGATTTGGTCTCAAAACTGTAGATTTTTAATCAACCTTTTTATCAACATTTTGTTGTCATTTATCTTACACCGTGCTTACAAATTACTTATCAAATACAGTTCACCCCCTGTTATAATGCCAAACCCGCATAATGCTGCTATTTCTTGAAGAACAGATTTCCTCCCATATAATTCCCTCATAATGCCAAAACCCTGACCATGAGTAGATGAGATATATAAACTTGAAGCCTTTGTATTATCAGCCTGTCAAAGAGTTATTTTAAACAAAAACGATGAAAGTTAACATTAGAAATGTTTCCATATATGTACTGCTACATATTTTGATTTTGACCATTTTAATAGGGTGGCCAAATTGTCCAGACTTAAACAATAGACAAAATATCCAAATTTACGGTAGTGAGTTGTAAACCTGATAGATATACAAAAGGGATTAAAGACGTGTCAAGATGAAAACGACCACACCTGGAAAATAGTAAACCTCAATATATTGCCAAACCTGTTATACTGCCAAAATTCAGGAAAACAAAAGGTGGCGGTATATTGGGGATGAACTGTATTTTCGAATTACAAAAACATAAGTGTTGCATATACATGTATATATTTTATTTACTTCCCTATTTAAATCTATCATTAAATTTGTGTGGGAGACTATAATAGTGAAAGTATGATTATGAGTTTGTATTGTTAAATATTTTTCATCTAAAGTGTGTTTTTTAGTTCTTTTTCTTATGAATTCACCAAAACTGATAACAGAATTAAAGCAAATTTGAAACAGGAAATCACTGACCCTACATTCACAAGTAGTGGATGCCTATCACATTGTCATTTATTCTGTCATTTTGATGGTAACACTAGAGCAATATCAATTATCATTTCCTTTACTTCCCGGTGTTGTATTTTTACTTTGTGAACAGTGTCAGTGATTATAAAACAATTTATCCTCAAAATTATGTATACCGTAATTTATTTAATAAAGGCGCTGTTCTAATTAAGGCCCCACCAAGACCAAAATTATGTTTATTTATTTTAATAAAGGCACCCTTTGAAATGAAAAAAAAAATAACATCCCCCCCCCCCCCCCCCCCCCCCCCCCCCCCAAATGAAAATGAAACGTTTTTTGACAGCTTTAATGATAACATACAGTAAATGAATAAGACCAGACGATCTTTTAACCTCAGGTCGATTAAATCATTACCAAACTGATTTTAGATACGAACAAAGACTGATTAGATCAACTCACAGCATCTTCTCTTCAGTTTCCAGCTGGAAAGCAGAACCAATTTTCCCTCGGGCTGTTTTGTGATTGCAGAGTACAGTTACTTAGTTTAATCCGAGTTGTGGTGTTAAAGCATCCACAGGGCTCTACAACACTAAAAAAATCACTCTTCATTTGGCCAGTGAACCAGAAATTTTACTAGCCAGCCAGGAACTTTTACTCGCCATTATATATATATATATATATATATATATATGCGAAAAAAAACAGAAAAACACTCAAATTTCACAAATTTTCGGCCATTTGGCCTTTATCAAGTGAAAGACAACAATATATAATGTATATGTGTGTGTGTGTGTTCTTAAAAAAAATACACTGATCTCGTGCTCTACCCGCTGAGCCACTATGTCCGCTTCCTGAAATGGTGCTCAGAGAATGCTTTTTTAATGCAGTTCCATATTCCTAAATTACAATGTATTGTTGTTACAAATATCATTTTACTTTAAATAGATTGTGTGTTGAGTATCTAATTTCAGGTAAACAAGCTTAAAATGACATTAGAAGTCAGGTTGTGATGGAAATATCATTTATCAATAGCTTGTTAAAAAATGCAAATTCTGCAAAATTTTACCATGGAGTGTATTTGTACATGTAGTAAGGTAGAGATATGAATTAGAAGTGAACCCAAGAGTGTGATAAGAGAAACCAACCCCCCCCCCAAAAAAAAAAACAAACAGAAAACCGAACCAAAAAAAAATCCTGAACTGTCCCACCCCTAATATCATAATGATTTTAATGAAATAATACGAAATTTTTTTCCTGATTGAATATTTCCAACAACAACAAAAAATTGCATTCTACCAGTTTATAACAAAATATCATGATTATGTGATAGCCGTCTACTGGTCCAGGACAAGCACTGCATTAAGTTGTGTCATGTGAATTCATGTCTGATTTTCTCAAATTGAGGAAAATGTCGTTTTTCCCCCAATTGACTAGCCCTGGCTTCAATCCCCCAATGAGGTATGAGAGCTCTATATTTTAGACATATTGTTGTATTTTTCTACATGTGTGTATAATCATAATTACTGGTATTCTTGTCATTACAGATTAATTAAACAAAAATGGACATACAAAGTTTTGGCAATTCCACTAATTATGGAAATTTCCAAGGTGATGGAAACTACAGCTATAGTGAGTATGGAATGGAAAGTGATAACTATAATGCTAGTTACGCAGGTTATGAAGACAACATGGTGGTGAGTGCAGAGATTAATACACAGATGGACAACAGTTACGACAACTATAACGAAAGTTACGATAACTCCAGAAGTAGTGGTAGTGTAGATTCACAGAAAGAAAGAGACAGAGACAGGTCAGTATTGTATCCCAAATTAGACTGTACATCTCGGTATTCTTGGATGTATCAGGAAACTAACACTGATCTATTGATTGACGATGTCTGTCCATCTGTTAGCATCAACTGTTTGGTTAAGCTCTGTGAAGAGAAAACTTTTAATGTCATGTTCAGGAATCAAATTTAGCAATTCTGTCTCACTAGTCAGTTGGACTAGTTGGAAACAAATTTTACTGGTCCTATGACAAATTCATAATCCCCAAAGTGGTAAAATGAATTACAAAATTGGCATATATTTACTGAATTGGTAGTATTTTGTGCTTTTATACTAACATGAGTCAAAGCAACTATGGTTATCTTGTTTGAGTTGAGAAAAAATTTATGGAGCTGTTTAGGTAATTCTAATGTTCAATGTACATCATAAACTTTCATTGCTCATGTTTATACTGCATTGTTAATACATATTTTCTACGAGTCAACCAAACTAGCTGAAGCATAACCTTGACTGACTAGTCCGCTGCAAAAGTTACAATGCTCTGACTGGCAGACGAACTACTAATTTTGAACCTGATGTTGTAAATTCAAATCATGATAGAAGATGATAACAGTTAACTTTGACCTTCATTTCTTTATTTGACCTTCACCTTTGATCTTGAAAATCAAATTCAGGATGTATTGATTTCCCTCTTTTTTTTTATTGTTACAATGGAACTTGTCTTGAAAGACCACCTCTTCTGCCACTGAAATGTGGTCTTACAAGACAGGTGGTCTCTCAAGAGGTTTTATTTAAAGGATTATTGAACCAAGTGGTTTTGAAAATGTAGTCATAAAAGAAAGGTGGTTTTTTATGACATTGGTCTGTCAAGACAGGTTCCACTGTAGTAATATTGTTGAAATTTTATACAAAATGTCATCATTTTTAGTTTTCACTTATAAGTTAAAATTTACAAAATCGCTACCATGCCTCCAACATTCATAAAAATTTGTCACTATCATAATTTTGATCATCGTTAATCTCTTTACAACATTTTCAGGTCAAGAAGACGTCATCGAGATCGTAGGAAAGATAGACCACATGAAAAAGATAGAAGTAGGAATCGTGACCGTGATCGAGACAGAGATAGGGGTCGAGACAGAGGTAGAGATAGAAAGGACAGAGACAGAAGTGGTCACCGGTCAGATGATGATAGACACGAAGATGATAGGGTTTGTATTTTTTATTACATAATCTAACCTTTGTCAAATGGTTTGTTTTTTACTCTTTGGTCCCCAGAAATTAATATAGATGAGTGAAGAAGATAAATTAATTCTATATTAGATTTAAAATTATTAATTATGAAAAGTGCTCAACATTATATTAAAATCCCTGACTGGCTGAGCATTTACAGGTTGTATAGGCCATATATGTTATGTGTACAATAAGTACAGTGACACTTGTAATATTGATTCTCAAAAATCAAATTATGACTCTTTAATTTGAAGTTTTGACCCCCCCAAAAATTTTCACTGTGGGATCAGTGAACCCTGGCCCTCAACTCCTACTGGAGACCCTATGTTATGCCATTTTTACACTTTGTTGAAAGTTACCATTTAATGTTTTGATAATGAGGGTATTTACAAAAGAAACAGATTTGTATAATACTGCTTGTACAGGGATTTTTTCTACCCTATCATACAGGGCTGAAATAAGGCTCAATTCCCAATGCAAAAAATTGTACTTTTTCCCAGTTTGCAGTCGAAATTTCTCAATAATATTCAGATGGTAATGAATTTGAAGAGATTCTTTTTTTTTGACATTTCTAGATTCTCCAATTTCATTAAAATGTTGCTTTAGTTCCCAATTCAAAAGGCCCAGACCCCATTTCCAAAAGAGTGTGGAAGATCCCTGATGTATTGATATTATGGTTTCTTGTGTGCCAGTAAAATGGACCCAGTAGTGTAGAAGGATCACTTGACTATAAAACTTTGCTCCACAAATTTATTAGAAACTGAATGCATTTTCAATATTTTGTTGACTTCAGAGTGACCCTAGTGATAGTCGTGATAGTTATCAAAGACATGACAGTCGAGAAGATCGAGCGGGAGAGAAATGGATGACAGACACACCAACAAACACTGTTTTACTGAGAGGGCTTCCATCTCAAGTGGAAGAAAAAGATGTAAGTGAAATTTGATTGTCACTATTTGTCTCACCTGATTTATGCAGAGGGAGACATTCCTCAGGTGAATATTCTATAATGACATCTAACAGTAAATTCTGATAGTACAACCTTGATTCTTGTTGCTAGTCAAAGTGGGCAGCGCAGGTTCGAGCCCTGCTGGAACCTAAGCTGATATTTGTGAGAGTTTGCCAGTTTACTTGCGGAAGGCAGGTGGTCTCTTCCGGTACATTGTAATAAGGTTTTCTCCTCCACCATTAAAAGCCTACCGCCACCATATAACTGAAAAATTGCTGAGTGTGGCATAAAACAAAAACAAAAACAAAATCTAGAATCTAATCAAAGTAAAAGCTTTGTGTACATTTCTATCTAAAAGCATAAATTTGTCTCTGATTAAAAAAGTTTATTCAATCTGACATTTTGTTTTACATGCCATTATGAATGTTTGTGAAGTGATAAAGTTAGGCCCTGTGTTATTGAATTGGGGTCTTTTACTTACTATGTTTAAAATGATATGAAGTGTCTCTAATTGTCAATCAAATGTTCTAGATTAAACACAAAGAAAAGCCAGTTGAGACAGTTTTTAAAACCCTGGTAATGTCTGAAGAAGATATACAGATTTAACAATTTCTCTTGTTTATATTTCAGATCAGAGCGGAGTTGATGTTGTTTGGGGCACCTGTCAAAGACGTTCGTCTGATGAGGAGAAGTACAGGTATGTTACATGTTCACTGTTGGCGACATGGCAGTCTCTATATCTGTTTCATACATTTTTTTTCTGTTCCAAATTTTGGGCTTCTCTTGTATAAAGGGAACTTAAAGAAATCCCTTATTTGCGTCACTGAAGGCAAAGAACGGCTCAAGTTGGTGTACATGTAAACTAAAAATACATACTCACATATTGATATATGTACTTCTTTAGAAGGGAGAGATGATTATGAGAGAGAAAAGCGTAAATAATGGAGTATCTTTTCTTCTTTTCCCAAAGCACTTGTTAGAGTAAAGACTTGTTTTAATGGTATCTTGAGGTAATGCTTGTACTGTTGTTTAACTTCTAAGTCCAGATGGCAGAGATGACATTAGAGAATGAGTAGACAAGATTATGACTTTGTAAAAAGGTTTTGTAATTCCTGTGTATATAAACTTTCATTCAACATGGAATGCTTACTAGCAAACTTATTGTTCACTTATATCACATGAACTCATATTTTTATGAGTTTTATAGTGTTCGTACAGACGGAAAATAGCTGTCTTTTTGTGTTGAAGGATCTTTACCTTACCTATCCTCCTCTTGCCAGTGGCAACACAAGGCCAGGACAGATCATTACGTTAATTCCATTATATGCCAACAGAGTGAAGTCTATGTTTTTGTATAATTCCTGTTTTCATGAACTAATTTCCATATGCCCCACAAACATTAACCAAAACCATAGGTTTCTAATTTTGTTTCTAGTTGATTATCTTTTAAATCACATGATGGAGCTTTTATTGAAGACATTTTGAAGTTAATATATTTTGTTAAGAAATTTGACCATACGAATACTTCATTTTAAACATTATCCATAAAATATTTAAGAAAAGGACAGTATTGTGACCCTATAATTCATCGTATAGGTAACATCGGTGCTCATTTACCTGCATTTTTAAAAATTAAATTCCATCTATTTTTTTTTTTTTTGTCTATCTTTTCCATACACCTTTCAAGATGCTCTTTCACAAAATTTTAGAATTTTTTTTCAAACAAACATTTCTATTTACTGAAAAAATATCAGTCATCTATCATTTAAACACTTTCATTCCCATCTTAGACACATGGACTGGAGCAGCTGTTGCATCTTAAACACTTGTTTTGAGTTTTATATATATATATATATATATATATATATATATATATAAAATAACTTTGGGCAAAAATTTCCGTGTATACAATATCTGTTGTTTTAAGTTGATGAAGTTCTCTTCAAATCAATAAAATAATAAGTAATAAAAAAAAAACATTGATGTAAAAATCAATTTTTATCCTTCTCTCCACAATCTGCATCTTTAAACTTTACAGGAAACTGTAAAAGCTCTCCAACGTCTCTTTCTTGGTAAATAACTCAGTTCGTGGACAAAATTACAAAGACCATAACTTTATAAAGTTACCTGTTATACGAAGATAACCTATAACTGATAGTCACTTGATATTTTCCTTTGGTGATTTTTGAATTGCAACATACTTGGTTGTCTTGATGAAATAATTTAACATGGAAAAGCATTTTCAATGATTTTTACTATCATGAAATTATGTAGGATTCTAGGGGCAAGCCTTGATGGTATAAAGTTTTGCTGAAGCATTCCAACCCTGCTTTTCTGCATTAGACTGTCTTGTATTAATGTGACTCAATCTGCTGCAGATTTAAAGCGTTAAGAACATTGATTCTGGATTCGAGAATTGAGGTTGACAAGTATCTAATGAGTGCAAATGATCTCCGATAGCAACAATATCAAAACACATATAGATCTTAGAAAAGGGTGATCATGCTCATAAAGACAAAGGAAATCAATGTAATATATCATAATTAACTCATCAACCCCTGAAAAACAATCGACTTTTCTGTAAATTAATGACTTTGTCTAGTCTAAATGTGTCTTTAGGGGTGAATGAGTTAAATGTTCCAAGAAAATTGGTATTTCCAAGATTTTCAGTGTTTACGACATTCAAGAATGGTAAGTCTGACATCAGGTTTTATACCCTTACTGATGTATATGATAAAATCCTGTCTGTGATTGCCTTCAGTGACTGCACACAAAGTCCTAATTTGAGCATTTTTTGCCTGCCCCCTTGTAACTGGAGAATGCCAGTGCCCACTTAATTTGTACTTATTTTCTAATGTGTGAAAATTTAAATCATTGTGCAGGTACAAGCCGAGGATTTGCATTTGTGGAGTTTCAGAGTATAGTGGATGCGCAACGCTGGATGGATCACTGTCAGGTTGATAAAGACCTACGTACCGCTCAAAATTAACTCTGGTCAGAGAGTGAAATGTGTAATGTAGTGTCATGTCTGCCGGTCTCCACCACCATATCATTATCCCTAACAAAAATACACTCATCTTAAGTGGTGATGTTTTAACGGCATTATGGTGGTTCATTTTGGTGGTAGGTGGGGTGTAGCAGCTTTATGCACCCAATAGAAATAATCAATTGGCCAAGAGATAGACTTGATATATATCTTCTCATATCTAATCTGCTTGGTTGGGATGTCTTATACAATAAAAGTTTCCCTTGAAAGCACTGCCGATTAACATATCCAATTTCTCAACATTACATTGAAAAGTGGCATATGCTTTTAATTTCTTGATCAGTAAAATTTTCTGGTGATAATTAAAGGGAACAGTAAAAGAATAAGGCAATTTGCCATTATGAAATTTGAACCCAGAGCCTTCTGCCAATCATGTGTATGCTCAATGGATGGAGCCACCTGATCTGACAAACCCATAGGAACAGGGTTTGAAACTTACGATAGCAAGTAGCAGATATTCTACTTAAATCTTAGTTTTGCTACCAGTCGATCATTCGGTAGCAAATGTCTGATACCATGCTGTGAAAGGCATGTTACTTACATGCACACACCCATTTTCAAGAAAATAATAGATACAAACACCCTAGTATCCCAAGTTAAAGGATTAAAACATGATTAAATTGTATTATAATTCTCACTAGAATCAGCTAAAATCCATTATTATGGAAGGTATATATCAAGTCTCTGAAATATGCAGGTAATTCAATTTTTTTCCAAAGAAAAAAAATTTTAAGTTGTTTCTTTTGATAATATATATTTAAAGTTTATGATATGGTGGTATTAAGTGGACCATTTGCTCACGAGTTGCAGAGGTGTTACTATCTACCCAAAGACATATCTAAGTCTTTGTATATATGTATGATTTTGGGAATTATGTTTGCCACTCAAGAACTCCTTGATGAATATATTTCATCTTGTCATTTTCATACTTCAAACTTATTTACCCTTCTGAACCCACTTGGAATTGTCCTTTTGAATTTTTAGGACAGTCAATTGTGTTGAAAGTGGGTCTGCAGATATGGTGTTTAACCTTTGTCAATCAGAAATCAACAAAATAAAAATTAGTTTCCATTATAGCAACAGATGAGGTCTGACACCTTAGTCAAATGCTTGTGATGACCTTTAACCTCCATTCTGCTCAGCTTATCACTGTTATGGCTTCCTCTTGAAAAGCACTTTGCAGATTCAATGAACTTTATCAGAAAGTATCATTAGGTTCAGGTCTTCATGATTGTAGATGAAAATGAGCTGGGCCCTATACAGGGCCCCAAAATTTTCAACATGTGACACAATAGACTGTCTGGTCCATTATCTCTATATATTTTACATTAAAACCAAAGTCATTGATCTGAGAGTCACTTCACTTGGGTTACACTGGCTTATTTCTATCAACATGTTTGTTTCTAAACACTTGACATTGACAAGATGTAAAACAACATTATGGTAAACTTTCCCAAAAAGGGAAACATCAGATGAAGCACTACTTCTCTCCTTTTTCGGCAACATGATCATACATATGGCTAATTGAGTATTAGATCTAGGTGAATATACTATTTAAGATTAAAATATTTTATAGGATATACACCATTTTTTTTCAAAATCAGACATGATATACAATGGGTACAGCATCTTCCTGATGCACAATAGGATTAAAATTTCTAATTTTTGCATTTTGGCATGGCTGTCTATGATTCAGAGTTTTAAACTTAAGTCTAGCAGTTTTCTGATTTTTCTGTATGGACTGGAGAAAAGAGGTGATAGAGAGAAATTGAGACATAGATCTTGTGTGTGTGTATGTGTGTGTGTGTGTGTGTGCATTCATGCTGTGTGTATATATGTTTGTGTAATGCTAGACTTAAGTGGATAACGACATTCATTCTGTGAGCTGTAAATTGATGATTTTCAATTTTCTCTAATGATAGATAACCTATCAGGTCATATATTATGTTTTGGTTGTGGATTCCCTGCTTTGTCAAGAGACAAATGTGAAATATATTGTAAATCACCACGGTAACAGAGGCAACCCATGGTAAAAAGGTATATTTATAGTTAGTGATGAAGTTGGAATTGATTTTGTGATTTTTGCCACTTGCAGGGCAGACTTTGTATCCAGAATCTATATACGGCCAGTATGCACTACAGTACGCCCAAGACTGGTCCAGAGAAAGGCCCCATTCACAGAACGGACTGGACATGTAGCAAGGTAGGTCCTGTGTCTTAGAACATATTTGGATGTGCCAAATCGTAATTCAGTACCTAATCCATCAAAGGAATGGTTTCAACTAACAAAAATCAGGCTAAATCAAATCACATTGGGTTTTATATTTCTGTACATGTAAACAGCATGTAGAATTATTCTTTAGAAGGATACCATATTCTATCCAATAAACACTGATGTCCTTATAAGGGTCCCCTCCCCTATGATTCAGATTTACTCACCTTTTTATTTTTTTTGCACATATTAAAAAATCTCTTTTAGCCGGTTGACAAGGAGATGTGGACCAGAAAAACATAAGATAAAGTTAATCTCTAGCTTTCAGCAACAGTAGCATATCAATACGTGACCTTGGTAATAACTACACCATGCCTCATAGAAAATTAACTGCTTGATGTCAGTTTGACTATTAATTGGTCCAAATAAGTGTCCATCCCTTCCCCCCATTTTTAGCACCTTGGGCACTTATTGGGTCGAATATGGTAGACAGAGAGCTGTCTATCTGTCTGTTTTGTTTTTTGTTGTTCAACGTCCACTCAAGAATCTTTCACTCATATGGAGACGTCAACAAATGCCGGTGAAGGGCTTCAAAATTTTGGCCTATGCTCGGCACTTATGGCCATTGAGCAGTGAGGATTCCATAATGTGCCGACACTTACTCTGACACAGGACCTCGGTTTTTACTGTCTCATCCAAAGGACAGGAAACCAACCTGCCGCCGGCTGAACTCGAACTCACAATCAAGAGTCAAGCGCGCTACTGACTGAGCCAGGCTGGCTCGATAGAGAGCTATTAAATGTACCTTCATGTTGGAATATTTTAAATTCTCCAGCTGATTTTACTTTACATTGACAATTGTTGACCCATTCAACACTACAGATTGTAATAGACTGGTCTAAGACATATGGAAATATCATTCCACTTAGATACTTAGGGGTGATAAGAGTTCAAGAAGAAACACATAGCAGACAAATGCCAAGTATTATTTGACATTCTTTTCCTCCAAAGCATCACTTCCAAGAACTTAGTACTTTTATATAAATGGAATTTTGATTTTCATATAAAGTTTTGCATTTCATTATATCATTGTTTAAAATGGACAAATTTTCATAGTGTGGTAAAATTCAAATTGGTAATTAGATGTTTTTTTCTCAGAATTAGCCATTATACAAATGAATCCACGTCCAATGTTGACGTATTATGGTGTTTCATTTCAGTGTGGCGTTCACAACTTTAAGAGAAGGGAGCATTGTTTTAAATGTAGTTTGTCACGTGAAGGTAGGTCATTCTACAGAAGAAAAGTACATATACTTAAACATAATGTTATACCTCATAGGTGACATGGATTGGTTGAGAGCTGTCATGTGCCAGGGCCACAAAACTTCAGGTCTCCCACTTATTTCTTCCCCCCTGCAGAGCCCCTTATGGGTTTAGGACAGAGTTGTTATTCATGATTTGGAACTCGCTGAGTTGCTCTGAGTCACAGCAGACAACGTTTTCACCCTCACTAAGCCGATGAAATTGTTGCAAAGCTGAGTCTTAAGTTTTTGTTGATTCTGTTTGTAGGTATAATAAACAATTTATTGTCCTTGTTGTAGGGTGAAATGACAATTTGTTTACCTGTGGCAAGTCATATTTCCCTTTACCAAACAAATCGTCATGTCTCCATACAACCAGGGCAATAAATGTATAATGTTCATTGGAAGCTGCTTCAAATGTAGATAACAGTGGAATCTGTCTTAAGAGACTAATCTCTTTTATGACCACCTATCTTTAGAGACCACATTTTGAAAACCCTTTGGTCAAAGGGGCATTAGCTGTGTTAACAAATATATATACAGTAAAACCTGCTATAGCGGCCACCTCTGTATAAGGATTACCTGTCTATAAAGGCCAGTTTTGAAAAGTCCCTTGACTGCATACTTCAACTAAATTGAACCTGTGTATAAGGGTCACCTGCACATAAAGGCCAATATTTTCTGGTCCCTTGGGTGGCCCCTATATACAGGTTTCACTGTATATATATATTTCTATTTTTTTTTTTCTGCATTTACTATCTGTAACTGATGTACAATAACAGATAAGAGCTATACACAGGCAAAAAAAATCTTATATTCCTATAAATTTTGTGAAAATAAGGTCAGGTCCAGTGTGGCATGCTTATGATAATACAAATGGTAAGGTGGAAATAATCATTGCAAGTGAACAATTGCCGAACTGGGTTTCTCAAGCAATTTTCACAAAATATATAAGAATTTTTATGCCTGTGAAAATCTGTGAATTTTTTTTTTTTTTTTATCATTATAAGTAGTAAAAAGGGAAAGAAAAAACGCATATAATGCCCTTTTAAATGATCCTTTAGATAAAACTCCTTTTGAGACACCACCTGTCTTGTAACACCACATTTCAGTGGTAGATTAGGTGGTCTCAAGTTCCACTGTATTGAAATTTTAGCATTTTTTGGTCTTATCACTTACTCGTAACCTTTACTGTCATTCTGAAGTTTTCTTAACACACGCATACACACACACAATGTATATACTCATGTCTACACATGTGCTGAGCTTTTTACATGTATATTGTTACAGAATCTGAGAGAAAACAAGATGGTGATGGTTTTGATCAAGTGGGAACGAATCCATGTAATAGTAAGTTAGTTTATAACTTATACCAATCTTTTCTTTTTCTAGATAAATAATCTTTTTTTTTTATTTTCAAATGAATTCAGCACGTAAACTTTTGTAATTGGGGGGGGGTACTTTAATTTTTTATTCTCTAATGCAAAACATACAAATTCCAGATTTATAAGAGGAAAAATAAATGAAAAAAATATGATATTGTGCTAGCCTATATATGGCATTTGTCAAAGCAATTCAAATGAATTTATTCATAATTTCTATCTTTAATCTGTGATTTTAGAGAAAAATGTGAAGGCAGGCGCGACCTGTTATTTGTGTTAAAATTATTCCATACATTTTGCATTCCAGCATTAATATTACGTGGCCTTGATGCTTTAACAACAGAAGACAATATCATACATGCATTAAGTCAGATGTCATTTTGTGATGTTAAAAATGTGCGAGTTATCCGTGATGAGATGACGAACGTTTCAAAAGGTTTTGGTTTCCTAGAATTGAGTACTGTTGCTGATGCCACTAGAATCCTGGAACAGTTGACTCACAATCATGCGCCTCTAGAGGTAGACGGAAAACAACTGTTGGTGGCATATGCAAAAAATACATTTTCTACTGTGTAAGTATTTTGAATAAAAAAAAAACCTAGGGCTTTTACCATTGACAGGATATTACCAGCGATTTTTTCGTTGCATCAATAGCAAGGTGTCCGCCTGCAGACACACTAGGGTCTGCTTTGACATGGGTTCCTTCCCATGCTTCAACAGAATTATCGTTGCAGACACTGCCAAAAAACTGAAATACGACATTGATTTTCTAAAGAAACAATGTTTTCAAATTATGGTTCTAGAACTGATCAAAAACAAAAAATAATGAATTTTAAAGATATAAAATGAATCTTTTATTTATGATGAAAATATTTTGCAACTTGTCAGTCCCATGAATGTTCGACTTCTGGAACAGTGACAAAACCTGGCTGGTACTGGTGTGTCCTGCACCAATGGTAAGCGCCCCTAATGTATTTTATACCTCTGTTATCCTGTTGACACTTCTCCACCTAATTATTCAGGAGATTTTCAGCTCATCTGGCCCATAGGATTGTTTGAGCTATTGCCATTATTTTGTGTCTTTAATCCATGCATTAGACATTTTTAGCTTGTCAGGACAAACTGTCCTGAGAGCTAATGTCATAGCTAGTGTCTGTGAACATAAATTTTTACCTGGACTAGATTTATGTCTTTTGAAATATAAGTAGTCAAGCCTAATATGTCTCAAGTTAAGTTTGTTAATTTTAATCTTTTTTATCTTCAGGATGGCTACATTGAACGCTCAGTTCACCCCTTCAGAACAGGTAAGGACATGTAATACATAGATGCTAACCATTATGGATTTAGTGGAATTGTTACACATTTTAGCTGCGTTTTCCGCATTATGATTTACCTCCAACAGATTCTGGAAAATCCCTTGTTTTCTTATGGATGATTGTTGTTTAACATCTCACCAAGAATTGATTACTTATATGGAGATTTCACCAGCTCTAGGTGAAGCACCACAAATTTTGACCTGTGCTAACAACTGTTGCCAATGCAGTGAGGTGTTTTACATGCAAAGCCCACTTTAAGAATCATCTGAAAAACCTTTCACTTTAATTTTCTATGCTGAGTTCTTGGCATAGGAACAGCTTTTAGTATGACCCAGAACCGGGAATTGAACCAGGAACCTTACACTTGCGAGTTGAATACTCTTCAGTAGACCAATGCAACTGGTAACACAAAATTGTATCCCACACAATAGTAACAGGAAAAATTATCACACTGGAATCAACTTTTAGAAATGCATTTTGAATTTAGATATATCCCAGATGTGTGAGAATTTATTATGGTAGATTTGATTAAGTTTTGATCATGATGATATTTATTCATTCCCAATTTACAAGTCATCTAATATTTATGTAAATGCATACTGATTCGCCAGACCTTTAATTTAAAGAATTTGGCAATCATTGAAAAATCACACAATTAAAAGGTACTGGTAGTGAAAATTGAAAATATCTGATCCTCGAATAATATCTGTTGTACAGACTTGAAATTGTGAAAATTATGGGCGACTAAATATGGAAAATTGCAATATGGCAAAATTTTAGGGCAATGAAATTAAAGGGGTTTACAATATTACCATCATGAAGCAGCTTTTCTTGAAGTATTTTTACCAGTCTTTGATCACTTGCAGCAGCAACCGGGCTGGGAATACAATCAGTCACAGGGTTACTATGACCAGAATTATTACCAGGGATCAGAGTATGACTCCTCATATAACCAGTATTACGAGGGTCAGAATTACGAGTATTCACAATACTATGGTTCACAGTATCAACAGGGGCAACAGTCAGGTGGAGCAGCACTAGCTACGCAAAGTAAGTGTTTGAAATCATCCCAGAATATTTTGGTTTTTGTTTAATTCCACTTCACCCCAATATGTACCCCAAATTTATAGGTGTTACATTGTAGTTATATAATGATTATTGGGGAAAAACTTTTTAAACAATACCCATGCTACACCCGGGACTCTGAACACTATGAACCAAAAAATGGATTCTTTGAAATGATCCTGTGTTGTCTGGTACTGTAATAGAGAGAATGTGAATATTGACCATATGTGTTTGTTTCTTATTTTTGTAGCAGATTCCACAAATGCAGCAGCTGCAGTAGCACAAGCAGCAATTCAGCAGGCAAATGCTGTTAAAAACCTCCACAAACAGGTAGGTCATATTTTGTGTAATTGTTGAATAAGGTCAAACAGATAGTAAAGAGAGCTTTGATCGTCAGTGTTACATGGCTTGCACAGCCTGGAAAATACATGGAAAATTGAGAGTCTTTGAAAACAACTGAAAAATGATATTGGGCCTTGAAAGTCTGGATTTTTATTCCACTACCTGATAATGTCCTGGAATTTTCAAATTTTTCCATCACAACCATGATTTATCGGAGATTGGCTTAGGAGAAATTTAAAAAATACTACAAAAATCAGGTGGTCTGTAGATGTAATTTTTTTCATGTCTCCTCCAATAAAATTGACTTGCATTCCTGGAAAAGACCTTGAATTTGAGCAGTTTGTTTTTGTATGAACCATGTGTTATGTTTCATATTCTGCAATGTGTAATTACAATACTCCAAGGTACTCTCTTGCAAAGTTTCGAGTGTATGCTCAGAATTTCATTTTTGGAACATCATAACATTAACTGAAGGCAAAAACAGTTCACCCCTGTTAAAACGCCCTCCGTTATATTGCCAAACCCACATAGCGTCGGTATTTCTTGAAGAACGGATTTCCTCCCATATTATTCACCTGTGATATTGTCGATTACGATACAAAACATCAAAAATATACACATCTAGAGTGGAGTTATATTATTTTTCAACACTGTGGTAAAAACCGTTGTTGATGAAATTTTGTCAATGTTTGATCATGTCTGTCGTTATTTAGACGATGATATTTGCATCCTGTCTGTGAATTTGTAAACAGTGACAAGCATTGTGACAATTTTGAAACAATCAACGATGATTTTATCATCGAATCTCTTCTTGGTGATGACCCTGAATTTGGGTGTTAAGTTAATGACGACCCTTCACTTCCTGCTGTGATATTTACACAGGCCCAAGCAATCACTAACACAGAGATGTCGGTCCTTGCATTTCGAGTCATTCAGTGTGCAAGGACCAACAACTCTGTGTGAGAGATTGAGGCCCAAACAGTGATGGCCGTTGCTGTATGATATCTGGAGGGTTTACAAAATTCAGAGGAAAGTGTCATAACTTAAAGCAAGTCAAATACATGAGAATATCCTGCAGTCTCATTCAATGAGTCCAAAACAGTTACAGATTACCGACTTTTTTTTAAAATGTTAGTAAATGTATATTTTTTAAGTTATAGAAATTGTGTGACTGTGTACGATGTATGGTGTCCAGAAAATATACAGTATAACCTGCTCTGTCTAAGGATTACCTGTTTATAAGGGCCAGCTTTTTCAAGTCCCTTGACTGCATACTTCAACTAAATTGAACCTGTGTATAAGGTCACCTTCACATAAGGGCCAATATTTACTGGTCCCTTGGGTGGCCCCTATATACAGGTTTTACTGTACTTTAAAATTCTGTTATCCTTGAATATTAATGTGATGTATTTTATTTGTATTTGTATGTATTTTAGATGTAGATCAATAAAGTGTAAACCATGTACATGCATTCAATGTCTTGTACTTAAACTTTTACATATGAACGCAGATTATAATGATTTCAATGATGTAATGAGTAAACCTCGATATAACGCCA
This sequence comes from Atrina japonica, assembly GCA_030159075.1. Classification (NCBI taxonomy): domain Eukaryota; kingdom Metazoa; phylum Mollusca; class Bivalvia; order Pterioida; family Pinnidae; genus Atrina; species Atrina japonica. The sequence goes on along the minus strand of BROG01000010.1, from coordinate 2,930,095 downwards.
AAATTCGGAAAAATGAAAGGTGGTGAACTGTATAGATATCCAAAAGGTCTAAAATTCATCCTTTACACACAAGTTTTATATAGTTTACTGTACAAGGGGAAAGTGCTTTACGATGTTGACATCCTTATTTTTGCAATCAAAGGTAGATCTGCCAAAATAAATTGCTGACGATATAGGGATAAAACTTCAAACATGTGCATGAGCATACTCGGTTCACACAAACAACAGAAACACTAAAAATGTGTTCAGTATGTAGCAAATACTGATCTTGTGTTACAATTTTATCATGTTCATCCTATCCTAACAAATCTCTTGACTTCTGGGCCATTCATAGAAGTTGAATCTTTAGTTACTTTAGTTGTATGATACGATAAATTTGTTTCAGTCACATGATACGAAGAAAGCAGAGACCACACAGGTAGAGCAAAAACAGACTCAGCAGGAGTGGACATCGCCGTCAGCATCTTCTCAGTCACAAGAGCAAGAGTACCCTTTATATCGTGAGTTTATTCATTGTTTAAATGATTTGGATAGTCGATCTGAATTAATTGAAAGTTTATGTAGGAAAATACAGTTGAACATATATGTTCCCTACCTGTGAAACTATTATTAAATGAATGGTGAGCAGCTGCAAAGTTTTAACCAAAACCATAATTTGGCAAACAGACTGACAGACCGACTGAGACAAAACCTGTAGTTTCTTATGGTCGTTCACTGCCTACTTCATGGAGATTTTGAAATATTGGTAATATGCCATGTACTACAGAGGTCCACATTTGTTCAATAGTGATGTCTCATCGACTTTGCTACTGTCGAGACATCAGAATCGACAATATCAGTAAAAATATTGTTTCCATAACGACAAATTGAGAATTTAATATGTAATCATTGTCTTTTGACTTACAGCTCCTCCAGATGTGTCCACCTATCAGTATGATGAAACCTCTGGTTATTATTACGACCCTACAACAACGTTATACTATGATGCGAACTCACAGTACTACTACAATGCTGGCACTGGACAGTTTCTGTACTGGGACGCTGAAAAGTCCACATATCTACCAGCGCCAACAGACGAACAACAGCAGGCAGGAAACAAAGAAGAAGGGGAAGGCGGTGATAAAAAGAAAAAAGAAGACAAAAAAGAAAAAGTTAAAATTGCTAAGAAAATTGCAAAGGTATTTTGAATTTCAAGAGCCACGAAAAGCAAGATTCTTTATTTAAAGTTAAAATGAATAACTTGAAAAAAAAAACATGTTTGGACATTGCATTCATTTCGTAAAAATTTTGACATTTTTTCCCCAAATATACCATTTTTTAGAAGAAGAAAAAATTAAAATTCAACAAGTTCATTGTTTGTCATGCTATTTTGTTGAAATTTTGTGCAGTCTCATAAAAGTAATCATTTCTAACATATGTTACAGGAATTTTTGAAAACTGCCATTTTCCTTGTACAACAAAAATATGTTGGAATGGGGAGTTCACAATGAGTGTACCTTACACCATTTGCGACAGTCATGTTTTGCATATGTAAAAATTTGTCAGTTTTCCCCAATGTTGTAAATATGTCAAATCTATGTTTGTATATATGTATTACCTATGTATTGATACATTTAGATATATTCAAATGCTATGGTCTTTTGCAGGATATGGAAAAGTGGGCCCAAACCTTAAACAAACAGAAGGAAGCAATGAAAGGCTTCAACAAATACTTCCAAGCCATTAATAGCCAAAAGAAAGAAGAGAAAGAGTCTGCTACAGCAGATGCTGGTTACGCAATATTGGAAAAAAGTGTAAGTTTGATTAATGATTTTGAAATAATGCCAGAAAAAAAGACTTCTATGTGGTTATTGTCCAATTCACATAACTTGGCAGGGCGTAGTAACATCTTGATTATCCCACAATCAATTCAACTCTTTATTTGGTTAGTTTTATTTCAATTTTGTTATAGTGTGATCATACACCAATGACCCCTTTTCTCATCAGAATCACATAAAGTTTTGTTGTGTTTGCAGGCTAAAGGAAGTCTGGATGATAAGAAACTGATGCCGCCACCTGCCATTGGAGTAAGTTGATAATATTTGAAGCTCCATGATCACCCATTGATTTAACTGATAATATACAATAGGTCATACTTATATCAGAATAAATCAAACCTATACCATATGTTGCTTTGTTTGCAAGGGATACAGTTGTGAAAATGATAAACATCTTTTAATAGTGACCCCACTGGAATTTTGACACTTGTATTACTTGCAAACAGATGTAATTGATGGGAAATTTTTATTTTTTATATAAGCACTAAATCATTGTTTATTCCAAAAAAGATTGTTACTAGTAATATGATTCAAATTTGTGTGTCTTAAAAACTGTTTACAAAGATTAACTAAAGAAAAAGAAATTCTATATATAGATTTTAAAATCTTGCTCATGTATTAGGTAGCATGACCAGCAAAGTTATGGAAGGGAAATCCTATAAATTCTGATTTCTGTATTCAGTGAAAGTTGAAGAATTAAAAATAAAACTGGAGTAACATTGACTTGGTAACATGTTGATGTATACAGGTTGGCAAGGAAGCATACATTTTTAGGAAGTCCCTTTCATGACTCTGTATTATATCACTCTCCCCTGTTAAAAAAAAATTGTACTTTCTTTAATTTAGAAGTGAAGCTATATGACTTGTTCAGTTCTTTAAGAAAAATTATTAAGCATTAAATTTATATGAAAAAAAAATTCAGAATGTTCATATAGTTCTGTTTTTACTTTTCTGTTGAACAGGGGAATTCATCTCCATCTCAGTTGCAGGCTGGTGGTGCTAAACCAGGTTTAGTGGCATCATATGGTGGTGACAGTGATGATGAAGACCAGGATGATGATTCCAACGCAGGAGGTTCTGGGATTATAGATGAGAGCAAATTAACAGATTGGAACAAATTAGCATGTCTTTTGTGTAAACGACAATTTCAGACCAGAGAAATACTGATTAAACACCAACAGATGTCAGACTTACATAAGGTTTGTGTTGTATACAGAGAAAGATTTGTGTCATAGACAGTAATGTTTGTTGTAGTAACTTTGGGGTTGTACATAGTAAGTTTGTGTTGTACAGTCAACACTTGTTATAACAGCACTTGATATAACAGCATTTAAGGTTAATGGCAGAAATTTCATGGGAATGAATTTACATCCATGTTAATTTGTTTTATATAACGGCATATTTGGTTTCCGGCACCGTCAGTGATTTTCGGGAACAAACATGCATTTTACTGTAAAAATGACTTGTTATAACAGCAAAGCATCAAAAATGAAAAAACTGTTGCCATAATTTATAAAATTGATAGAATGAAATAACAATGGAAACAATTTTATTTGTTGTTGTCATTTTTTTTCATTCATGTAGTCATACTGAATTGAGATTTACTATTTAATAAGGCTTTAACAACAAAGGATGTTCATGCAAACTTATTTTGGCCCTAAGACTGGAATATGATATAACAGCATATTTGATATCTGGATCCCAACTTGGCTGTTATAACAAGAATTGACTGTATATTTTTTACAGTCTTTTTGTGTTATACACAGCCTAGTTTGTGGTCTTTGTTGTGGTTTGTGCTGTAGTTTCCATAGATATCTGACTTAGGGTTTATATTGTATACAGTATGAATGACTTGGGTATTTCATTCAGACAAATCTAAGTAGAAGGTCTGTTTCTGTGTATGTCTGTGTCTGTGTGTGCATGTATTGATTTTATTTTTATCGGATAATACTTCTTTGAATATTGTACAATAATGTATCACATTAACATTTCAGCAAAACTTAGAAGACTTAATAAAGTCAAGAGGAGTTGGGTCTACAGGTGAAGGAGACAGACTCCAGGTAATATTATGTTTCCATTGTAACACATCTTCAACGGGTATTTTTGTTATCTGTCAATATAGTAAAAATTCAAATTAGAATATGGTCTTGTACTCTTCATGAAAGCAAAATTCATTGATACATTTTTATACCCCCATCTTTAAAGTATTATGTTATGGCAGTGTTCATCCATGGGTTCACTTTTCCAGTCCATATCTTCTTTATGCCTTACCAGAATACAATGAAACTTGTATATAATGACCTTTTTAGGGGCACAAGAAAACCGGTCTTTATAAGGAGGTTGTCTTCTTAAATAGGTTGATTAGTACACAGATGGTACTATGAGGGACAACGTTCTGGTCTTTGTGACCAGGTGGTTTTTATACACAGGTGGTCGCTGAAGCAGGTTTTATTGTTTATTCATACAATATATTTTAGAAATACATTCTGGTGTATATACATGTACAATGAATGTTAACTGTTATAAAAAAAAAAAATACCTTAGTGTAAATCTTTGAAGAATATTTTTGCATACCAATTTACCAATTCTAAATATATCAACAGTATAGAGATCGAGCAAAAGAGAGACGAGAAAAATATGGAATCCCACCTCCACCAGAACCAAGAAAGAGACACGAACCTTCAATACCGTAAGTATTATAAGTTCATGCAGAAAACAATATAGAACAATAGTAAAGATATTCATTTGAATAAATTGTTTTACAACAGGAAATTCTTATTACAGTAGAACTTCGATGAGTCGAACTTCAATGAGTCAAATTTCTCGATGTTTCGAACTATTCAAAAAGTCACGAATAATTTTGTTAATTTAACACAACTTCTAAACATTTTATAAATCAAATTTTTATTAGCTGAATTTCTCGATGTTTCGAATATATTTTTGGGCCCATTTCTATAAAAACAATGAAAATTCCTACATGTAATTTGAAGTCAAAATTTGCATGTGTACGAAATCGCCCCATAATAATTTTTAACCTTCTCATTAACACTGTTTTAATTTCACGAAAATTTAGTACTCATTATTAATCATAATGACCATATATGTCATAAATGGTTTCGAAGCAGTCATATACACATTATAGAACCTGTAAAACTAAAAACCTATAGTTCTCAGTTTCCATCCATGAGTCGGAAGTCCCGATGTTTCGAACTTTTTCAGGTGGTCCCTTGAACTTTGACTCATCGAAGTTCTACTGTATTTGTAAATTTATATCAATATGATTATTTCTTGTCTGTTTTGGATAATAATTACATTTTGTTGATCCCTATATACACCGATTAGGGACTCCATATCAAAGTGGTTAGAGCTAACCATGATGTGGCTCATTGCTTGTTTGTACTGGTTGTAGCATGGCTGAATTCTTAGCTGATTATTGGGCAATTTGCCAGCTTATTTTGGGGAAATCCTGTGGTCTTTTTCTCGGGAAGAGGCCTTTTTCTCCACCATTAGCAACTGATTTCTGGAGCATAACTCAAACATTATATGACATTGAAAATTATGAAAACAAACCAACAATTCCTAATGGATTTTGAGTATTCTGTGTTGGTCAAGAATATATATATGAATGGCGACATCAGCAGTTAAATGTGAAGTGCCATAGATTTTTACCTATGGTATGTCATACCAATGCAGTGAAGGTACTTTGATGTGTCATGCCTGCTGTGGTTTCAAGTTTTGTCCAAAAGAACCATGACTTTCATTTCATATGCAGAGTGCTAAGCGAAGGAACAATCACTACCATTTTTAAAAGTATTTGGTATGACCCAGTTTCAAGAATAGAACCTTTCATTTGCAAGTTAAACACTCCACAACCAATCCACCACCAACTATATTGTGTTGTATTAATCTAATTATTGTTTCAAATGTTTCAGGTTTGAGCAACCTACAAAAGCAGGTATCACAGGCGAAAACATTGGCAATAAGCTCTTACAAAAGATGGGCTGGCAAGCAGGCAAGGGACTTGGCAAAAAGGAGCAGGGCATAGTGAATCCAATCGAGGTAAATTTCTTGTAGCATGACAGACTTTAGTGGTAATACCTCTGAATGATTTCAACATGATTTCACTGCACTCACTGAGTTGTACAACTAGTTCAACATGATTGCACTGTACTCACTGAGTTGGTACAACCAGTTCAGTGTGATTGCACTACACTACACGCAACAAGTTGACACAACCAGGTGAATATAATTACACTGCACTCACTGAGTTGGTCCAACATGAGCACAGTTACTCATGATACTTTAAAGTGTTCTGTCACAGAATTTCATAAAATTATATTTTTTGGAAAAATTGCATTCCCAATAAAACATTCAAAGAGGGGATGTGTGTTGATAAAGAGATATACTATTTATATACTATCTAAAATGTTTTCCGAGTTCCTTATTAAGAAAATTTGAATGTTAGGTTTTTGCCAATTCTTATTGTTCCTAGAAAATGTGGTTTTGTACAGCTCATGAATTGATAACCAAAATCATAATGTTTATATGAAATTAAAATTTTAACCCAACACAATGGCATTCTGTGAAAGAACACCTTATGTTGGCAGTATTTTTAATTTGCTGGATTTTGCCATATACAGAGTACACAAATCTAAGATGATCACCGGAATGTGCAGCACTACAAGTAATGATACTGATTGGGCAAAATATGCACACGAATAAGCTGAATATGAAATAATTTCGTAAACAACATGTGCCAGTGCTTGCTTGTGGAATTTTGTCCTTATCTGAATTAGATTTTGCATATCATCTGATTGTAACTGGCTCTAAAATGAAGTTTATGTTTATTTCTTGTAGGCTCAAAGAAGATCACAGTCCGCAGGTTTGGGTATGCGAGGTTCTAATTACGGGTCAACAGCGGGTGATTCTTACAAAGATGCTGTCAAAAAGACAATGTATGCTAGATATCATGAAACGGAATGAACAGCTATAATTACACTGCCATCAGTGTTGATCTATTATTTCATTTACGGATCTAATGTGGTGGACACTTGAGATGACATCATGATGTCCAGATTCATTTTTTGTCCAAATGTTCTTTTCTGCGGAACCTAGACAAATGATAAAATCGTGATAATGTCTTGGAGAAGAGTACAAGAATTTCTAGGAATTCAAATATACGGGATATTGAAGGAATTTCATGTGTAGTAATCAGAGATGGGTGCTGTATCGTACAGTGTAATATGTAAGGTCAGATTCTGAGATAGAGTGGACATTGTTTGAGATAATGAAGCCAGTCTGCCATACTGTTTATGTTCCAGTTTATAGTATCAATAAATTCACTGTTGCCTGCAAAACAGTTCAGAAAAATAAACAACATCAAAACAGTTTTATCATGTTCATCATACTATGGATTGAGAATATTTTGTGTGTTAAAATCTCAAGTACTGTGTAATTAAGACACTTATGTTCAAAACTCTGAATTTAAAAAGTGTGAAAACATTTCCAACTGTCTTGGAGCTAAACATCAACTGCGTCAAGTCAAATCGTTTTACAGTACTGTGCAACTGGAGATCAAGGTTTAACAGTTTATATCACATCGTAAATATCAAGACAATTTGTAAAGGATGATCAAATTAATTGATTGAATTTGTTCATTTGTAAAGAGGAATGTAGTGTGTAAAATATGCCTCTGGATTTAGACAGCGTGACTGCAGTAGTGTCTTATACTATGTTGTGTACATAAAATGTTTATCAAGTTCTTCTATAAAGAAGTTGGTTGTTTGTACATATTTAAATCATTTTTTTTTTTAACTTTCAAATCATGCTCGTCCACAATAAATGACGGAAACTGCCAAAAGTTGTTAATTTTTATTGTCCAATTTTTCATGTGATTAAAATTTCAAACATCCATGAGGTCAAGGTCACAGACACCTAAGTAAACAGAAAATAAAAGTTTTTTGTGAGATTTTAGACATTTTTGACTTCTTCTTTAGAACCAGTGCACTAATTTTAACCAGACTTGCAGGAAGCTTTTCTCAGGTGTCTGTTAAGGCCCATGTTTTGGTTTTGTTTGAGTGGTGTTTTATGCCACATTAAACAAATTTTCAGTGGTATGGTGACAACGTGTGGGTATTGCATTCTACTAATATTTTACATGTTTGATACAAAGTTAAACATTCTGATAAAAATGAGTCATAATTTACAATAATTTCTGACTAAGGAAAATATGGATTAGAAACAATAGTGTTTTCGTAGGATTAAGAAGGGTGGGAAGGCCATCTTAAGACCGTTGTAATTCATCCTAGGTCAGTTTTCCAAAAACTTTGTAATTTTAAAAAGTTCGTAAGATACTTCCTGCATTTAGAAAATCAATAAACATATTCTAAGATAACAATCGGGGGAATGCATGTAGTTGTAGCAATGCTACAGCTAGTTAAAACCTGTTTATCCCAAAAGACGCATTTGGACTTGTCTAAGTCATTGATTTGCAGAAGAGTCCATTGTTTTAGGGGTTGATGGATTATTTGGCGATATTGGCATTGCAGGTGAAAATGGTATTTAGACAGGAATACAAGAACATTACTCGTAATTGATGAATATTTAAGGTGTATGCAATGCTGAAATAATAGACCTGTTTCTACTTGTACCATTCCCTTCAATTTTTAATTTGAGAGTGAAAAAAAAAATTAAGTTCAGGGTTCTTTTTTATAACCACAACAAGTGCCGTGCCGTTCCTGTAGACTGCTTTTCAAATTTGGCTCCTACTATATGTAATCAGTATTCCTGGAGATATCCTAAATCATATCTCGTGAAGGCTTCAGAATTTTGTTTTTTAATTTTACGTCATGATGGTATTTTCCCTCTACTTGTATACATCTCACAACGTGTGAGTATTGGATGTCTTATAGTCTACATTACCAAGCATTTCTACAGGTACTGAGTCAAGGGCCTCCTTGGTCAAGTGGTTAGAGCATCGCTCTTTGAACCATGGAGTCTCTCATTTCTGGCCAGCGCAAGTTCAAGCCCCGCTGGAACCTAAGCTGATTTTTGTGTGCAAAAGTTTGCCAGTTTACTTACGGAAGGCCTGTGGTCTCTTCATGGGTTTCTCTCCTCCAACATATAACTGAAAAAAAAATGTTACGTGTGGTGGTAAACAAAAATTGAGTCAACGATGATTTCTTTCAAAGAAAATTACCGGTCAATAGCCAGGGGTATGTATAAACACTTATTATACTGAAGTATTAACCGTCAGGAGTTTAAGAGGACAATATACAACAATGGTCAAACACGGACTTCTGAAAGATCCAGATGTGGGATCAAGTGTGTTGGAGGAATTAGCATATCCCGCCAACTGGTTGCATCTGCCGTGAGTTCAAGGTCAAGTCCAAACCAAACCAAAAGAGGAACAAACACTTCCTCACAATCCAGTAGTTCATAAACTACTACATGTAGTATTATCGAAAAGGTAACGTGACAATTCAGTTAGTGAAATATGGTAATTGTAAACTGCAGGGCCATGAAATCGGCTTTAACATTTACAAAATAAACCCCAAACGCGGTTCCTCATTTCCTTAAGAAAACAACATACACGAACTTCTTGATTAACCAATAGAAGTGTTATATATCACGTATTGTTGTTCATTTAATGTATATAGTATAATAAATGTTGAGATAATTATCTGAATTGCTCTTACATGATGTTTCATGGAATCATTACATTTTCAAGAAGGCGTTGAATCTTTTATAGCCACGAATAAAACATTTTCAAAACATTATAGGAAAATATTTTAAAAACATTTCCATAGCGTTTTACATACTATGTTTCATTATCAAAATATTTGAGAAAAAGTGTATGAAATATTTCAAACAATACAAATAAAAAATTGCCCCAAATCATCCAAAAGTTCCAAATAAAATGTTTCTAAAACGTTGTTCAATAATGTTTTCTGAAAATGTTTTAAAACGTTTTTAAAACATCAAAAATAACGTTTTTGAAACATTTTTAGAAAACGTTTCCAAAACCAAATTGAGAAGTTTGGAAATGTTTCCATGACGTCTGTGTGTTAACTGAAAATCAAGGAAAACGTCTCTTATATGGAATAATTACTACTGTGTCAGAGTCCATGCTTAACTTATCAGTTAGTTGTAATTTAAAACATTGATGATGGCAACAAGTAGGTAAGTTGAAAATTTTGTTTTTGTATAACCGCTCAATGTATCAAAGATTACATCACATGTATAGTGAAATGTAGTCCTATTATATAAGCCTTTGTTGGTTCAAATGGTTCGCTTTTTCATCGGCTGACGCTGGTTCGACATAAATAGAAAAAATAAATATCCGATAAAAACTTTAAAGTCAAACGATTTGGACCAACGAAGGCTTATATTATAGGACTAAGTGAAATGATGAGGAACAGCATGCATATTGTACAATCTGTAATTTACTTTCCTCTGTATGTATTTCGTCATCATTAACATGTTTTGGATTTCTGAAAAAGATACACGTTTGACAATGGATTTAATTTCTTTCAATTCTACGAAATAGTATCACTCTTGTGTCTGCGGATCAAAAACACAAATTAAGTAGCCTAGGCAAACTTTCTGCCCCGATTTTAAGCGATTTATTTTTGGTTAAAAGTCTGTAATAACCGAAAAATGAGTAGAAACGACCATAATTTCATGATGATCAAAAGGTCACTCCGCCGCGCTAAGTTTTGTGTATCGGATAATATAGATCTGTTCAAATTGTGATCATATTTCTGTTGTATAATATAATATAACACGTGTGACAAAAGTGTTTATAAGTTTAAATTGCTTTGATGAAAAAATATACATATAGAGACAGTACAGCTTTCTGCAAAAAGTATTCAGACACTATTATTTTTCATTTACATTTCATATGAATTACCAGATTAAATGATCCGTTCAATATCCGCATTTGCTGTGTTGGTCCATTCCGTAATTTGTGATTTTCTGCGAACCTACAAAATGGCAGACGATGCTGAACAGGTGCTTATATATTTATAAAATTTTAAAATTTCTACCGACATGTGTTATCGGCACAAACTCTAAACCTGTTTGATAGCTCTTGTAATGTTTTAATTCCGATTGGAACGTTTGTTTTCTTTATATCATATACACAATTTGGCGGTACTACATTGTAAAATGACAGGTTCTTGGGGGGGGGGGGGGGTAGAATTTTGCAAACATTTGACACAATAAAATGTGCATCACATACATTTGGCACATTTTAAACAAAAAAGTTTAATTCTGGCTACGTCCATAATAACTGAGGAAAAAAAGAAATCATTGAGTGTGGCTTAAAATATCAGTATTTCTAATCATATACAAACAAACTAAAACAAATAATGAAATGTTCATGCAGAACTTGTTTTCTGGAGAGTCGAAACACCGAACCTAATAGAACCTAACCGAACCTTACCAAGCCTATGCTTTTTATGTTCAGTGTAATGTTTTTTATTACAAAAATGTGTGTACTTTTATTTGTCAGTTACATTAGGTGTGCCATTTCATGAACAAAAATTTGATTTTATCATCATAATTTAGGAAATGTAAACATGTATGATACCAAATCTGTAGCAGACGGTCACGTTCATTTTGTATTAATAGACATATAAAACAGCCTCTTGAATCTGATCCTGTAGAACCCAGGCAAAATGGTTTGATATCAAACACATTAAAATTTCCTAAAATAATAAATTGATAATAAATTCATATTTTTTTCAGGAAATGGTAGATCTGATGTAACTAAAATATAAAACGCACATTTTTATATAAAATATTCCAAATTAAACATTAAAAAGCATAAGTTCAGTGTTTATACCCAACCCTTGTTTTCCATTTCAGCAAGTACATGCACAAAATGTGGAGGAACCATTGGATTTGATCAGACTCAGTTTAGATGAAAGAATATATGTGAAGATGAGAAACGAAAGAGAACTGAGAGGCAGATTAAATGTTTGTAATCTTGTAATCAAATAATTACCAGATTAAATTATGTACTTTTGTAATCAAATAATTACCAGATTAAATTATGTACTTTTGTAATCAAATAATTACCAGATTAAATTATGTTCTTTTGTAATCAAATAATTACTAGATTAAATTATGTACTTTTGTAATCAAATAATTACCAGATTAAATTATGTTCTTTTGTAATCAAATAATTACCAGATTAAATTATGTACTTTTGTAATCAAATAATTACCAGATTAAATTATGTACTTTTGTAACAAATAATTACCAGATTAAATTATGTACTTTTGTAATCAAATAATTACCAGATTAAATTATGTACTTTTGTAATCAAATAATTACCAGTTTAAATTATGTACTTTTTAATCAAATAATTAGCAGATTAAATTATGTTCTTTTGTATTCTAATAATTATGAATCAATCATGTGTATTCTTTTAATCTAATAATTAGCAGATTAAATGTGCGTACACCCACTCTTGTACTTATATAATTGACAGTTTAAATAATGTGTATTCTTGTAACCAAATAATTAGCAGATTAAATAATGTGTATTAATTCTTGTAACCAAATAATTGGCAGATTAAGTAATTAGGAGATTAAAAGTGTACTTTTGTAATCAAATAATTGGTGGATTAAATAATCTGTATTTTTATAACCAAATAATTTGCAGATTAAAAGTGTACTTTTGTAATAAAAGAATTAGCAAATTAGATAATGTGTATTCTTGTAACCAAAAAATTAACAGATTAATTAATGTGTATTTTTGTAACCAAATAATTAGCAGATTAAATGATGTGTATTCTTGTAACGAAAATAATTAGCAGATTAAATGTATTTATTCTTGTTATCAAAAAATTGGCAGATTAAAAGTGTACTTTTGTATTCAAATACATGTAATTAGCATATTAAATTTGTGTTTTTATAATCAAATTAGTACCAGATTAAATGATTGCACTTTTGTAATCAAATAGTTATCAGTTTAAATGTGTATTCTTTTACTCAAACAATTATTAGATTAAATGTGTATTCTTTTAATCAATTGATTAACAGATCATATATATGTATTCTTTTAATCAAATAATTAACATATTAAAAATGTGTATTCTTTTAATCAAATAATTAGTGGATCAAACATGTGTATTGAATTAGTAAATAAGTAGATTTTTCTGTTCATAGTATGAGAAATAAACCTTCCTTTGATAGCAAAGGCTGCATTCATGCAGTTGAAGGAGAAGTTACCATATAAATTTCTGATTAAATAAAAAATTCATGAGATATTGACAGCAATTTCAAAGTACAGTACTATCATAGAATGAATGATTTCCCTATGATTTTTCCACCTCTCTCAGTTTTATGCTTGATGGAGACTTCCCTTTTGGCCATGATATAATGGTTAGTTTTGTATATTTGCCACAGTTAATAGATTAAAGGACTTTAAAATACTCCTGAATGAATTGATTCTTGAGGGCATAAGTGTTTCTCAAACACAAATTATTTTTGTTTTCAAACTCAGATGGCAAACATGTCTTTTATACAGGCCTATGATCAACATTTAAATATGATTCTTGGTGATGTTGAAGAAACTGTCACAACTGTAGAGATTGATGAAGAAACATATGAAGAAATTTACAAGGTAAGAAAAAATTCAAAGGTTTCAGAAATATTCTGCAAGTGTGTACCATTTCTATAAAAGAAATGTGTGTATACACATTAGAATGTATATACACGAATGTTTTGCTTACTATATCACCTTTAACATTGGCAGAGAAGTAAATTTCGCCAGATATTATGCCCCTTTCGGTTGCAGATTTCTAAACAGGCTAGCTCTCTATAAATAAAATAAAAAACAACAATCATATTGACTTTAGACACTACTACATTTATTAACAACATAAATAATAAAAATAAACCAAGAACAGCACAAATTCACATAACAAATAAAAACACCTTAACAGGTCTGAATTACCTGTCCGCAGGCTCAAGCCTAGGGACACTTAACTAAAATAAGTGAAAAATTTGGTCACACTGGAATACGTTTTATAGGCCACACATTGCCAAATAAAACCACATAAGTACCGGTAAATTAAAAATACTTATTCATATTTCATTCTCCCTACAACTTACTGGTAAGTTTGAAAATGAATAGTAATTTTTTTACTTATTCCAAACTATTTCACATGTATCTCATCCCCCTTGTTAAGCCAGACATACGACATTTTAACAAAAAGCTCATCTTAATGAAAATATACTTAAAGCAATAAAAACATTACAACATACTTAAAATACACGAAGATACACACAACTAGTGTCCAAAATAACACTTTATTATGATGACAAAGAATGATGGCAACAAAATGAATCGGGATAGAAAAATCAAAAGTTCACATCATGTTCATTACTTTAAAAGAGACGGGGAAATAGAGAGCGTAACATTGCATCACATCTGTTTTATACTTTCCGGAAGTACCTGAATAATTTAATGAGCCAATGAAATTCTTTGAACAGTGACCTCTGGAAAAGTAATTTATTCAAATGGAACCTGACAAATCTTGCTATATTACCTAATTTACATGATGCCAGCGTCTGCAAAGGAAGGTAATTTTTGAATAAATATGAGATAGAAATAAAATGATAATAAACTAAAGAATAGATCAAAGAAAAATACTAGCAAGGCTAGGCAGGTTCTTCACACAAGTTTGAAGTTGTAAAAGTAGAAAAAAATTGAATGATTTATTTTATTTTGGGGTAAACACGGCTTTATATGTCCCTTTAAAGGTAATTAGCGATGATTCAGCAGTTGTTTGTAGGTAGAGCTTTTAACTCACAAGTATAAGATTCTAGTTTTGATTCCAAGTGCAGAGTCACATCTAGGACTGTAAAAATACTGTTCCAACGTGCCAATTTATTGACCTAAGTTAAAGTCACGGGTCTCTCAGATAAGTATTGTATCCAAGGTCCCATGTCATAGCAGGCACGACATATAAAAGTACTCTTATTGCATTGGTGTCGGTCCATAGCGAAGGTTAAAATCTGTGGCACTTAAAGGTTTTGAAATCTCCATATAAGTGACAAATTCTTGCCAAGATGAAGAACAGCAATAAAAGAGACAAAGAAAACAATATTCAACACCAACATCAGTGTTCAATATGAGAAATGTTCTGAGGCAAATCTCTGTAAATATGCCCGTCACTGTAGTCTGAATCAAAGATTCAGATGTAAGAGATGATTCAGATAACATGGAATGTATTTCCCAAGAACCATAACTCTTACTCCACTTATTTCTTTGACAAAGAGTTATCTACCTTTTTCAAATTTGAAAGTTGCTAGTTTGAAAATACACCCTTTCATGATAACTGCGTTCTTAGTAATTTCACCCGTGCACAAACACTTCCAAGTGGTTTCAAGAATTTCGTGCTCAAACCGTGCTCCATTTCATACTCAAGACAAAAAGTACCCAATGCAAGACTAATTGTTCCCTGTTTACGATTTGAATTTCATTGGGTATGATTTGTGTTGGATACGAAACTTTTTGTTACCACTAGAAAGTGTTAAGTGCGCAGGTGAGATTAGTAGGACTGGAGTTATTGTGAAAGGGTCTATTGCTAGTTGTAAAAATATATTTCTTTTTCATGTTGTCTGCATTTTCTGTTTTCAGACAACGAAGAGAAACATACCAATGTTGTTTGTGAGGGGAGATGGTGTCATCTTGGTATCACCACCAATGCGAACAGGAACATAGTCATTGTGTGTGATTGCACATTTCCTAGAAATCTCATAAATGCCACATGCCATCTCATCACATCTCAAATTATTATCATTGTTACAAAGAATTGTTGTACCAATAAATCATCACATGATATGATTAAACTCTTTGAATCATGTTTTTGGGTCTCTTGGATGACCTTTTTAGGTCGCTGGTATGGAAGTCCAGAGAGCTAATGTCATATCCCTGGCGGCAGCATCATTGTTGTCGTCAGTGTCCATTGACAAAATTTTAACCTGGCCTATATCTTTTTAACTGCAAGGGACAAGGCTTTGTTATTTCACATATAGATTCCTTATAACCAGAGCTTTCATTCAGTTCCTTGACTTTTGATTTAGTGACCTTGAACTTTAACCTACTTTTCTAAAACTTTAATTTTGGCTTTATCTTTTAAACCATGAGGAATAGGGCTTTGATATTTCACATGTAGATTTCTTATGACCTGGACCCCATTGCACAACATATTGTTAAATTTAACAAACAGTGAGCTCATCAGTTTAACATTAGTTAACTTGATGTTAAAACTAACTACCTGTTATGCAACTGGGCCCAGAGCTTCATTTGGTACCTTAACCTACTTTTCTTTTGACCTTGAACCTAATTTTCAAAAACTTTCACCTTGGCTATATCTTTTAAATCCTGAGGGATAGGGCCTTGTTATTTCACATATAGATTCCTTATAACCAGAGCTTTCATTCAGTTCCTTGACTTTTGATTTAGTGACCTTGAACTTTAACCTACTTTTCTAAAACTTTAATTTTGGCTTTATCTTTTAAAACCATGAGGAATAGGGCTTTGATATTTCACATGTAGATTTCTTATGACCTGGACCCCATTGCACAACATATTGTTAAATTTAACAAACAGTGAGCTCATCAGTTTAACATTAGTTAACTTGATGTTAAAACTAACTACCTGTTATGCAACTGGGCCCAGAGCTTCATTTGGTACCTTAACCTACTTTTCTTTTGACCTTGAACCTAATTTTCAAAAACTTTCACCTTGGCTATATCTTTTAAATCCTGAGGGATAGGGCCTTGATATTTCACATAGAGAGTTCTTATGACCAGACCTTTCATTTGGGACCTTGTGATCCTAACCTTGGGCTTTGATAAAAAAACATTAACCTGAACTGAAGGAATCAAAATATTTACTGTACCTTGACCTAAAACCTGACAGCTGTGGGTCAAATACTTATTTTGAACATTTACATTCATTTCTGTTGATCTTTGTTGTCTGCACAACTCTTGTTTGAATTTGTTATTTTAATTGTGTTTAAAAAAAAAACCATTGATATGATCCATTTTCATGTGATGGTGAGTCAACAACAACTGACCTAGGTCATTGCCCATCTGTAGATGGCTTTCAGCTTTGCAATGATTTTTTCCACCATTGCCAGGATGATGCTTTTTTCCTACCTCTTGCCATGCATTGCACCAGCGCTCTACAATGCGACCAAATCACTCGCAAATGCGACCATTTTTTAGATTTTGGCGAGTGATTATCCTCATTTAGTCGCCACATTGCGACCAGTTTTTTCCCCGAACAGAAAATCAAAAGTTTGTCCGTTTTCACTGTGAAATTACACTATCGAAATCATGGTCTGTTATGCGCTTTACAACAACCATTTGATTATTCAGTTTCAATAAACTAGAGCATCTAACGCACGTGGATTACTGTATAAAAACACGTTGTTTCGACTTGAAATTTTCCTAACAGCACACGATGACATTTTTTTCTCAGTCGATTTCAACAGAAGCATTACTAGACACTACTAAGTTTAAACGATCTTGGTTAAAGGAATACTGGAATAGTTATGGCTAGTGTTTGATCAGGCCGAACTTTCTGCCCCGATTTCAATTTTAATTTAAGCAATTTTTAAGTGGTAAAATCGGGGCAGAAAGTTCGGCCTAGTGTTCGACGAGGAGGACAAGCAGACCACAGCCTAATTCCTTTGGGGATTCTATCGTGGCCGATTTATCGTGGGTCAACACAATAAAATGGCAGCGACAGAATCCCCAAAGGGATTAGCCACAGTCGGAACTGGAAATTTTATCTGTACATTAAAATCGAGAGTCGAACACCCGATTGTCGGACAAACACCTATAAATTAAAGAACTGTATAGGTGTTTGTCTGACGATCAGGTCATGGGCGTTGGACTCTAGATTTTGACTTACAGACAAAATTTACAATTCTTGTGGGCAGTCTGTTTTGTAAATTCTGTCGAAAAGAAACTGGCGCTGAAATTTAAAAACAAAGTTTAAGGTTGCCTCAATATTAGAGCAACAAATATGAAAATATAGGCATATCAACACTCCTGGGTTGATAAAATATGCACAAAAAGGTCAACATGCAGTTAATAACCTTGTTTTAAATGGATTGAAACAATAAAATGTTACATAAACTTAGAACATTAATATTTTATTTCCTTTTTATATTTTCATCCAGTGGATTTGTAAAGAACACACACACACACACACACACATATATATATATATATATATATATATATATATATATATATATATATTGGCGAGTAAAAGTTCCTGGCTGGCTAGTAAATTTTATGGTTTACTGTCCAAATGAAGAGTGAATTTTTTTTAGAGTTGTAGAGCCCTGCATTGCACCCAGAAACATTTAGTGCTATCTGATTTTTTAACTCAACATTTCATTTAGTGAAACAGTAACAAGACTATTATGCTGGCCGTAAAATTTCTGGAACATTGACATCAAACAGGATTTTTGATATCCTTGTGTCAATAACTTGTTGGTAAGTCGTTTATCTGTATATGAAATGTTCATATGTTGAACACGCCCTGACATTGGATCATTTGTGAGATATAAAAATCTTATGCAGGTGATTGCAGGATATTTGTACTTAAATGCGGAAAATTAACACCGAAATCGTCACGTTTGTCTATAGCCAAGTTGTAAATTTTCTGTCAGCGTCTCTAGTAAGTAAAATGTCCATGTAAGAGGGCTGTGTGCTTGATTCTGTTGTGTCTTTTTTGTGTTTTCCCGTACCTTAAAAAATTCAGCCATATTTCCGTATGCAATGACCTTTCAGATAAACTCTTTCGCCATATCAGATGTGCTTCGTATTTTGGTTAGGGGCCTCGTCCCTTACACGATCGGTCTATCGGCAATCTGGCGTATGTAAATGTTGGCCTAATTTATGTGTTTCATATTTACTTTTAAAATACAGGATGTGATTTTATTGGAAAGTGCATGTATTACAGGCGCGGATGCAGAAATTTTTTTCCAGGAAGGGGTCGAACGTTTTCACCAAATCGAACCCGTGATATAGGCCTAATGTTCAACCCTTTATTTTACAACTCTCGAGAAAAACGCTCTATATAACCACTGCACCACGCGGACGACCTTTTTGTCATGTATTGATATTTTCTGGTAGGAAATGTTATTTAGCTAAAGAGACTTGACTGAAATAATCTTCGTTTGCCTTGCTTGATAAATGATTGTACAATTTCCAATTGGAATTGGTCAATTTCTAATGAATGGTGAAGATGCATTAGTGCAAGCCCAGTCAATCTGTCCTCTTGCATAGTACTACGCATGTAACTCTTGATGCGTCTTAATCCAGAAAAGGATCTTTCGGCCTCACATGTTGTGATAGGTAAAACACATCCAATGTGAAGAAGAATTTTCACGTTCGGGAAAACGTCCCCATTTACAAAATTGAAAAGATTGAGTAGATTGCAGAGCTTGTCTGAAGTTCCTTTGCACATGTTAACACAATAACGTCTCCAATCTCCGAGTTCTTTCTCCAAGTCCTTTACAGAAAGACAAGTCAGGTCGCTCCCCCAAAATGCTAGTTCTGAGGCAAGTTTGAACAATCCCTCATGCGAAATATTTGTCACATTGACAGGCAACAAAGAGCATATCGAATATGCCGCCAGATCTTCTTTTTGAAACCTCGTATTTAATTCACTGAGGAAAAAGTTCAGAAATGGAATGGCCACGACAGATCTATAACAATCTTTTGGATTACTTGTGGAGACATTTTCTCTGTGTTGCTGCTTGGAGCAAACCCTTGGGGTTTTAATCACTATATCAAGGTCGTCTGCAATTGTTTTGCATCCTCAAAGCGAGACTCAAATTCCGTATCTACCGCTCTACGAATTTCTTTGATCCTATCCAGGTGTTCCTCAATTAACTTACTTGCAGTGAAAATGTCAATATCTCTTTTCTGAAGTTTGAGAGTCAAAGGCTTTATTGTATCTAGAACATACCTTACAAACACAAATGTTATCAACACAGAGAAATACGTCATCGTAGCCAAAAGCCCCTGTGCGGTCACCTTCGTTTGTCTATCCTAAGACCAGTCTTCACTGGTACTTTCATCAAGGTTTTGATTGAGAATGTGCTTCAAACATTTGATGACGAACTTGTACATAGTGTAGAAAACATCAAAGCAGATATGACGCTCAACCAACCTTATCTTACAGAGTCCAAGTAGTTTCTTTCTGGAAAAATCTACAGACCCATCATTACCTATAACAGTCTCAATGAACCCTTGTCGTTTAGGGGAACTGTCAAAGAAAATGAACAGTGACTTAAGGATATCTATCATATTCTTCACAAGGGGTAATTTGCAGGCTGAAGCGATGCTCAGATTCAATACATGACTCCGACAGTGTGTGTACAAAGCTAATTGGTTTAGAGACTTGATTCGTCCCTGACAACCCCGTTTTTCCGATGCCATTGCTGCTGCACCATTATATGCTTGCCCTCGCATATTCTCAATCGGAATTGCAAGCAAGCGGAGGATCTCAATAAGTTTATCAACAATTGCTTCCCCAGTAGTTCTGCCTATATTTGCAAACTCAAGAAATTCCACCTTAATGATGTCAGGATGTTCTCTAGTATCTAGAAATCTGAGACACAAGACTAAAACCTCTTTGTTAGCGTAGTTGTCAGTTACCTCATCGGCTATGATGGAATAAAACCCCCTCCCTTGTAAACCCTTCACAATTTATGTGTTATGTGATTTCCTACGAGTTGGATGATCTCATTCTGAATGGTTTTGCTGGTATATAAGGCATTCCTTTTTGCTTTTTGAATGTGACCAGAGCTGCTCGTCATGCTTTGCTAACAGCTGTAATATTGCCAGGAAATTACCTTTGTTTGAGGAATCACTTGTGGTGTCTTCTCTGTGTCCTCGAAGAGGAATATTTTGTTTCCCACAAAGAATGATCGCATCTACTATTTTCTCAAGCAGCTTAATGTTGTGTTGATACTGTTCCTGATTTTGCTGATTGAGTTTATACAGAAGAGACGGAGATGGCGCTTCGGATGTCATCTTGTGTGATAAACAGATTTGGCACTCATGTGGTGGTCTGAATTTTGATGCTTTAAAGGGGCAGATGTTTTTCCTAGGGCTTTTTTATACGCAGTAAAAGGTTGCGTAACAAATGTATTTTGATGTTGGACATCTGACTGAGGGAACAGGACACAAAACTTACACAGACCGCCATTTAACAGTTTGCTGAGGGTCAACCATGAAAACTGATTCATCCAAGAGGATTGAAATGATAAAGTCTTTTTAAGTTTACCTGTATTCGTTGTTTGAGCACGACCTGTTTTTATTTTGGCGACATCGTCTGGCAAGGGTTGATTCTGAATATAACTGATCTTTTCAGCTGAGGACATTGTGTTCAACTTTATTACACCTGTTACAATTTTACCAAGATCAGAAAAAAACCCAATCGTCTTTATCATGTTCTGTTGTCTTAATAAATTCATTGTCATCAGATTTGATATCCGTCTTTTCATTTTGTGGGTCCATGGTGAGTTCCGGGGTATCATCTGAATCAATAGAAAGTTTTGACTTTTTATAGGCAGGCTCCTTCATTTCATTGGATTCAGTAGGTAAAACTGGGAAACAAACCACAAAATGATTTGGTGACCAATTGTTTGGGTTATTATTTTCAGTGTGTGGCCACATGATGTAGATGGAGGAACCTTGACGTACCTTTTCATCTGAAAATGGCTTTATTTCTTGATGAAGAAAATTTCTGTTTATAGCAACATTTTGTATTGTTGGATAAATGCTATATATTTGATGAATCAGGGCATTTGCTGCTGCGAAAAAATGAATCAAAGAACAATATTCTCCTGATCTGATCGAATTTAGTTTCATTCTGAATCGACTTGAGAAAATTCCCCGGTACAAGTGATTTGTCCGATACTGACGTCTCCACAACATACTGTACACTTGTGGGATGAGAACACATCTTATCGTAAGTTGCCTGTGGCGCATACTTTCTCGAATTTTTTACAAGTTCTAATACGGTCATTACACGAAGTTCGATATGTCTATCTTCATTACCAAAAATGGCTTTAGAGAAGGCCCTATAGAAGCAATTGCCATCCCCGTACACTTTCACAGGACAACTATCTGCTGGGCCATCTTCTGGATAAAGCGCCTCGGCAATTTTGTCCAGATTACCATCTCTGGACAATATATCGGACCTCATTATAAGATCATAAGTGTAGTCTTTCTTACAACTTGCGTATCTTAAAGATACATCGAACTGCAAGGCTTGCCAGCCTTTTGCTGCTGCTTTCAGTAAAGATGCATGTACAAGATGAAAATCCCTTTCACCCATAATATCTTTTGCATCTATTACTAAGCAAGTGTTAACATTGGAAGGAAACGACACTCGTATTACTATGAGAGAATTCTATTAATATTCACTTAGAATGATAAACGAATACGTCTGTCACATTGAGTCTGAAGCAGAGGTATGCTAAAGCCGATGACTTTATGACGATGCAGTAGCAAAATGACAAGATTATGACGTCAATCACTCGTAATAGGATATTAAACAAATCGTTCTTGTTTTCTTTCGAAATAATCAAGGGCTAAGATGTCCCCTTGTCGAACACCTAATAATTTTCGACATATGTCTTCGGAGTGAGAGTTGTTTGTTGTGTGCCTTCCCCTTGTTTTCGATGTACGGAACCATTGTTTGTCAAAAGCTGATTTTTGTGGTGGTCGTTGTTTGTGCTGCTGTTTGTTTTTGTTTTGGTCGCGGTCTGCTCTTGAATTATGGATTTTTGATTATCCCTTGATAATCGTCAACTCATTTTTCTTATAAATCGTTATATTGTATTTTTCATCATTGCAAATTCCGACCCCCCCTCTAGATCCGCGCATGTATTATGTAAAATAACTGTTCTCAACGCTATTACAAATACCTGAAGAAAATCAGATGAATATATAATTTTTTTCTAATCTTTAATGTTATATCCTTTATGCTGACATTCCGAACCTCATGTGTTACAACCGTGCCGCTATACCCGATGGAGCTGGGCAGTTTGTGATCATATGTGTCAAGAGGGATAAAGTCGAGAATGTGATGGGACGAGTTTAAAATGGGTCGATATCATCCGATATACCCGGCACGTGGACATATTTCAGAAACGGAGGAAAAGACCAACGTTGCCTGATTTAGGTATGAAATAATGATGTTCGAAAAATAAACGCAACGGGTAATAAGAATAGAATGTATAATAACTGCAAATAGCTTGTGTTTATTGGACACTTGGTAATCTTCGTAAACATTTGCTATGCTTAAAGTAATTGCTGATATTACGGGTTGTGTTTGGGGTTATATTGTTGCAATTATACACATGCATTTGTTATCCTAACCACCAGATGACCTCTTTGGGATATATATAAGATAAAATATTACATAAAATGGGCATGTAAAAATGTTCACCTACGACAGCTCATATCGCTTTAAGGTAAAATATAACTGATTTTTCAAAACCAAAATTTGAACTTATTATAGAATATTATATCATGTTTTATACACCAAACTTTGCAGAATTCTGTACTGAATCACAATATCATAACACTGAAGCCATAAAATGCATGTGGAGTAAGAACTTTGCAATTATATCACTTGCTGTTTTAAAAAATTCTTGACAGTAAATGACAACTCTGTTTTCCCTAACATTTATGCATTATCATCGTTAAAGCCATATATAGGGCAAGTTGGGGCTTTTTAGTAAAAATATTAAATCACAAAAATGTATGCAACTGTAAAGTACGAAAGCCGATTAGTATCAAAGAGAAAATAAAATTATCTCGTAATTGCGAGATAGCTATCTCGTTATTACGAGAAAAGATCTCGTAATTACGAGATACTTATGTCGTTATTACGAGAAAAGATCTTGTAATTACGAGGTACTTATGTCGTTATTACGACTTAATTATCTCGTAATAATGAGATACTTATGTCGTTATTACGAGAATAGATATCGTTATTACGAGATAATTATGTCGTTATTACGAGAAAAGATCTCGTAATTACGAGATAATTATGTCATTATTACGAGAAAAGATCTCGTTATTACGAGATAGTTTTCTCGTAATAACGAGAAAAGATATCGTAATTACGAGTCCAGCCGGCGACAGGCTAATTTCCTGTCTGTCTGGTGAGACAGTAAAAACCGTGGTCCCGTGTCACAGTAGGTGTTGGCACGTTAAGGAACCCTTACTTCACAATGGACGTAAGTTTCGAGCATAGGCCAAAATTTGAAGCCCTTCACCGGCGTTTGGTGACGTCTCCATATGAGTGAAATATTCTTGAGTGGGGCGTTAAACAACAATAAACAAACAAACGGACATACTTATCCAGTGGTTGGCGCTTCGCGCTTTGAACCATGATTGACATGAAGTATCTCTCTTTTGGTCAGTGCAGTATCGAGCCCCGCTGGAACCTAAGCTGGTTTTGTCAGTTTACTTTCGGGAGGCCGGTACATTGTAACATTCTCTCTCCCACCACTGACCGCCATCACATGACTGCCAAATTGGTGATTTTCAAAAACCAAAAATCAAATTCAAATTATGGCAAGAATGTATCTCGTTATCTTCCTTTTAAATGATTGTAAACAAAACATACACAACTGAAAAGACAGTTTTATTAGATAAATAATAAAAACACGAATGATCATTTCTTAGTGCTGTAAACGCGCTTCAGCACCTGAAACAAAAGGAATGTACATCAATTAATAAACACACACGGTGTATAAAGTGTTATAATCTTAAAAGTATATTTTTATAACACAAATGCGGCGTATTCGCTGCTACTGATAATAATTAAAACAAATAAAAAGTGTTACAAAATATAAACGTAAACATATTAAATATATGAGAAATATCAGCAAAGTTTCAAAGTATTTCAGCTTCATTCCTAATATCTCTCACTCCCCCAAAATAAGGGCAAACGCCTGCAATATTATATTTAATGATCACCAAAAATTCAACTTGATTTTTTAACTCGACATCCAAACTCGATGTTTTAATAATAAACAACATCCGGAAATCGAATTTGTTTTGAATAGGTTACCGCTTTCAAAACATTCGTTTTTGTGAATGTTAGATGGCCAAGTTATTAGAGCGTTGAGCATGAGGGCCAGGCGATTGGTGCCGTACGTCGAGAGTTCGAACCCCAGCAAGGCATGATGAGTTTATAGGTACTTTATTGTTTCTGTATTTCTGATATATATATATAGTGCACAAACATGGTATATATTTGTATCTGGGCCTGACACCATTAACTTCAGAATTATTGAAGTCTAAAAATTTCAAAAAAACTTTGGCTAAACCTGAAATCTAATTGGATGAGCAAGCAAAATTGAGAATATACTCAAGACTTGGATAAATGGCGCCAGGCCCAATTTTTAGATAAAATCTAATTTAAAACTTTCGATATCGGAAAACTGGAGTGATGAGAGATATTTTTGTTAATCAGACTGGTTTGAGGGACAAACTATTTTTCAGTACTTACTCTCGCTACATCACTTTTTGTCTGACGACGGGACTTTCTTTGCTTTGTTGAACTTTCCCGACTGTAAAATAGATAAGCAAATATTTTATTGTGGTTTATATGTCCTATAAGTATGGTGGCCCGTGTGTGAGTAACAGGGCTCAATGCTAGAGGAGAAAAATACTAGTTATAGTAAATATTTACCCACAGTCAACTGGTAAACTTAAAGGTGCATTTGCAACCTTGTGGTGTGAAAGGTCAAATTATATTTCGACTTAAACTAGTTTCAGTTATTCTTTGCTTAGCTATAAATAACTGCATTGACTAATGAGGTACTAAAAAAGCCCAAGACAATAAAGTTTATTCTCATAAAAAATACAACGAATTACACTTTTTGTATAAATAAAAATATTTTTGGATAGAAAAACAATTTAATATAATTTTATGGAATTCAACGAAAAAGCAACATTAGAATTAAACGAGACTCGAACATTGTCACCGAGAATGACAGTATAGAGAGGTCTAAGAATACAGCATATATTCACTGTAAAAAAAAAAAATACTAACACGTGTCCACGGCAAGTCTTCTCTTAGAGAGAGAGAGAGAGAGAGTTTAGGGTACTTACTCTTGGAACCTCACTTTTCTTCTTCTGGGAACATTTGCTTTCCTCGCCTTTAATTTGGCGACTATAAGATAAATAGATAAAAATTTAGTGATTAAAGTATTAATACATAGGTTCCTAGCATTCAACTCAAGTGTTTTAGATGTAATATGATGTCTTGAAAAGTACTTGTACTAAACAAACAGTTAGTTTATTTTTCAACTTTTCATGACCATTTTTTTCTAGAAAGAGTAAATAAGTAAAATAGTTTGAGAAAAAAATGTTTGATTTTATATTTTCAAACAGATGTTTGTAATTTTTACAACCAACATCTGATTTATACCGCCTCTAGTAGAAACAATTGTGCAGTATTGCTGAATGTCGCCACCAGAGGTGCTATACTATGTTAGGACTACGTTTATCCCTGGTCCAGGGCATGCTTCCTGGAAAAGATCAATCTTGAAAGCCCAGAGAATTAATTACCACACTGCGACTCATTTTTATCCCAAATAATGCATTAAATTGACCGACTAATTGTTTACCCAAAATAATTTGAGTTTCAACAAATATAACACATACAAGAGCAATTCAAGAAATGCCCAGAATTTTTTTTGTTCTTAAAAGATCTAGTAGGAAGCCTTTTTCTGGATTCAGTATAGGGATTTTTAGATTTCTAGAGTTCTGAGAGGCCATCTCCTGGCATCCAGACACTAAAACTTTATTTATCAATTTCTTTTTTTTTTCAAAAATATCAATTTATGGGGGCGTGCCCCCTCTTAATCCGCCATTGTCTTGGTAAGATTTTCCTGTTAAAATAATACTGTACCTAAACGTCGCAACGTCCATATGATCTTCCTTGGCCATTTGATTAAGACCATCTTGCCCATGTAATAAACTGCAACTGGGGCACAGCATGTTGTAATATACTTCATGAAGTCTATCAGAAATGCCTACAAATTTGAATAGGCTTTTGTCATGAAACATTGTTCGGAACAAGGGCGCTGGTGTATTTAGGACACGCAACTTTTTTTTTTATTAAGTGGTCGAAAAAAAAAATATGAGAAAACGAAATATTAGTCCGTTTTTTCGAGATATTTTTTCACAAGATAAAAAATAATCTCGGGGAAAACGAAATATCATGTTTCGTTTTCACAAATACATGTTTATATTCTTTTATCTGACGAAAAATTATGTCGAGAAAACGATCTTCTATTTTGTTTTCCCGACATAATGTTTTACCTGCTGGAAAAATGTCTCGAGAACACGAAACATGATATTTCTCCGGGGATATATTTTTATCTGACGAAAAATATTTAGAGAAAACAAACTTTACTTTAGTCTAATGCTTCGTTTTATCGAGATATATATATATTTTTAACATATAATGAAAAAAAAACGTGTCCTAAACATAAAAATGATACAAAATTATAAATGACCTTAGAAATATATTTAACATATATATAAACAAAACAAATTAAATTTTTAAAGGTGTCATGTGTAAATTTTGAATTTACTAGATGGGTGTAAATACAAAATCTACAATTTACAACATAACAAAGTGTTGTCTCTCTTGAATATCTTTTGTAAAAGTCAGAATTACACGTTTATTAGAAATTGACTCATGTAATTATGAAATGAAACAGATCAGTGTGTAAAAAGGTAAATTTTCATAATTCTTATCAGGAACATTCATCATACTTACACATAATACGGTCTCCAAACTTGGGCAAATGAGTTTTATTTCAATTATGTTGAAATATTCCAGGGCTCTTGTGAAAAGATCTGGTTCTGGTTCTTTGCTACAACAAACAGATGAAAAAGAAATATGACCTTCATCAAGTCACCATGAATAAAACTACTATGAAAAAAAAAATGGTATTTGTGATAAACTCGATCAATTATTATTATTATTAGGGTCATCCGACTTCAGGTCGGATGACCCTATTATTATTATTATTATTATTATTATTATTATTTTTCTCCAACCAGATTTTGTGTCATCTCTAGCTCAAAAACGGCTCGTCCGATTTTGCTCAAATTTTCAGCAACGATGAAGCATCAAATGATCTAGTAATTATTATAATTGCTATTATTATTATTGATGAGTTTGTGAAGTACTGAAGTTGTTTGTCCAGTGTGCCCAGAATTTCATACCAGCCTACGTCTTCAGAGCCTGTGGGTATCTGTAAGACAAACATTTTAAATGATGAATAAGATTAAAGTTAGAAGATTTAAAATGTTCACTAACCATAGAGCATAATTAGATAAATTATAGCCAAGTAACATGGCGCTTGATAACATAAATATCATGAAGATGAAGGTTTTCATTTTCTTTGACTGCACGGAGCTTAAACTGATTCTCTCTAAAATAAACTTTACGATGCGTTGTTAGGTAGACCATAATGCAACGCAACGTCATCGGGGTTATTGTCTATGACGTCATGCAAACGCATGCTCGAAAAAAATTGACATAGCTTTTTTCCATACTGAGAGGATCTGTCTTGTACTGTAGCAAAAATGAATGTTTGCATGTTTACATATTAATTTTCTTAAAACTGGAAACAGTAGGTGCCAGGTTAGAATTATATTTTATTGGTCGGTCACCACATAAATATCTGGCGATATAATCATGTGGCGCCCGTCCTATTTTTAAATTATGTGCCTACCACCAAAATGTTAAAGATTTTCTGGCGACCGCTCGATAAAATCTTTTTCATACGCGACATCTACATAACCAACACTTTTCTATGGGATAAGTTACTGGTATCATACTATTGAAAACAACATTTTTGTAAGAATAAAGACTAGCTGTGAAACATTTTTAAAAATGAGAAAAAGAAATCCAGGAACAATTATTTGCATACCGGTCGTGATCTTCACTGAGTCATCCAATGGTAAAGGTATGCGTAAATAACATACATAATATATATGTAGGCCTACAGTATTCATCAACTCAACAGGCCAGAAGTTAAAATAATGTTTAAAACCTATATATCTTAATAATATAATATCTTTATAATAATATCCTACGATCGGCGAAACAGTTAATATCTACTCTTCTGTCTATCTGCTGTCTTAAAATCCTGGATCCACCCTGGCTTTTTCTCATGATATATTTAGGATTTTATGGCTTCTGACTACGTTTTGTTTTATTTCAGTTTCTTTCTATAGTGTTTGCCCTACATCTCGGTAAAGAAATTTTCGTTTGCGTTTTCTCAGCATGTATGGATATGAGCATTTATTTGAAAACAAAATTCACATTTTATCAAAATGCATACGATTTTCCTTTGTGTTAACAGAAAAATAAAATCATCGATGGTATCCGATTCTTTACACAGAACGCACCAGTTTCACGTGTACGGCGTCTTATCATACCCCGATCTGATTAAAAACCTATCTCTCAACGCTCCGCCACATATCAGTCAGAAAACGGGAGCGATTATAGATCGGTTTTTAATCAGATTGGTCATACCCCACCCAGTGAAAAAAAATAAAACTTTACGCCCCTCTTTGAAAATTTTGGAATCCGCCCGGAACAGTGGCCCAATTCAGACCTATCTGAAATTAAATTTAAATTTTTGTTATTTTAGTATTTAGTTTATTTCTGTTTGCAGATCAAATAGGTAGTAGAAAACCTGAGTAACCTATATGAGTATTATATTATGAAAAGTTTGTCTTTTAAAGCTGTGCATTTATTGAAAATTTTAATTCATTTTTTCAAATAAATTCGAAGCAAACACTATTTCTAACAGTACCAACAAGTCAAACACAAAACAGGCTGCAAGTCTGTATTAATTTTTAACAGTATTCCAAATTTCAAGGTTGGCTTTCTCATACTTAAGGAATAATTACTTTGTGAATCTTTTACCGAAATTTGACTTTAGCGGAACCTTAAAGAACAACTTAAAGAAGGCAAGTGCCTTTGTCATGCATACTTCTCTGAAAACCACTCTTGTAAATGTTCTGATGAAGTCTATGCATGTTGGAGGAAGCCATCAACAGGCTGGGACATTCCCATTCTCTTCGGTCTCGGCATCTCGCCAACACCCAGCAATATGAGACCACTTGGAGCAAGTCCTTAACCAATTTAAAGAACAAAAGATCTGCTACAGATTACAATAAAAAGAATCTTCTACTACATATATCGAGATGACCACTGTCAGGAAGCAATTATCATTGATTAAAATAATAATTATTATTATTGATGACTAGAACACGTGCATGAAAATTAAGAATAAATTTTGGGACTAATACTACATAAGAACTTAAAAAATTAATATATAAAGAAATAAAAACAAATATTATACACAATATTTTTTATATATTATTGTACAATTTATATATTTAGTAAGTATGCATAAAAAAAATTTATTAAGTTTTCTATTATAGAGTTTTGCAGTAAGAATATTTCGACTTCTTAATTTGTTTTCTCATGATTTGGCTATTTGGGAATTTTCTTTTTAATTCTTAGTCCAAATGTCATTTCTTTCTTTTTTTGGGGGGGGTGTGTGTGTGTGTGTGTGTGTGTGTTTATTTAACAAATTGCTGAGACACACAAATTATGTCGAAAACATACCTTACGAATTGATTTGTCCATTATAAGGTGTTTTAAGTCCATTATTTAGGGAGGAATTTCATTAATTGCTCATCGATTGTTGCTTAATTTTCATAGGCACCATGAATAAAAATCGGAGAAAAAGTCAGTAAGAACCAATAACAATTAAAATAGAA
Organism: Atrina japonica; assembly: GCA_030159075.1. Classification (NCBI taxonomy): domain Eukaryota; kingdom Metazoa; phylum Mollusca; class Bivalvia; order Pterioida; family Pinnidae; genus Atrina; species Atrina japonica. The sequence continues at coordinate 2,899,380 of BROG01000010.1, read as the reverse complement.
AAAATTTCAGATACCAAAGTATAAATCAATAGAATGTATATCCGTTGTTACCAGATTAAATATTGCCGACAAATACTAAATCACCGTCCCCGCATACAGTCGATAGTGTCGATTACGACCCCCTGAGCGAGGAAGTGACCGACGGATGCGTTTCAATAAACTGTATACGTTTTCGTTGCTAAAAAATATCTGATTTCATTGTCTGATTTCATCTCTTCCAATATTGCGTTTTGTATCCGTTTTAAAGGTCTGATATAATTGTCCAGGAACTGAAAATGCTTCCGGAATTTCTAGGAGTGTAATACACTTTTCTGAGGTACTCTCTATTCTTCGACATATTAATTACATTTTACTCATCTGTTCTGTTGCAATCCATTATACATCAAAGAAAATATACGCAAAGACAACTTGGTTGTTTCATTGGTTTACTTTTATTATACAAACATGCATTTTATAACACACACACACACACACACACGCATCTATTAATTTTGTTCAGAGTGACTCCTCTTTCTCGTCGGTACAGGTTTCGGCGCAGCATTTGGTTTCCAACAATGTCTGATGTGGACTATCGGATAGTTGGGGCTAAAGGGGACACATACCTCACCATCAACATGCCACTTTAATTCATGTTCCTTTTTTCCACGATGGTCAAGGTAATCGTCAATATCGGTCAGAAGAGTTTCGAATTTTAACCACCGATGTAATGGAAATGTTACCTCCTTTTTGTTGCAAAATATCGGTCACCGTATTTAGAAGTGACGTCTGTGAGTATTGGTCTCTATTTTGTAAGAGTCGTCCACGCGTATTGCACATATTGGCTCACGAGTCTGTTTGCCGTTCCACTGCCGGCTGTATGTCCTTTTTCTCCCCTAGTTCATTATCAATGGTTCAGCTGCAATTAATGTCTACTCGAATTGTGGGTTTCGTTGTAATACTACATGAATTACAGGAGTGTCACCTCCGATGTCACTGAGTACCCTCCATGTGTGAAGATGGGTGCGGGTAGCGTTAATACGTTGCGAAATCAGGTCAAAGTGATGGTAGACTGCCCTAAACTCAATGACCTTGTAAGTAACGACACTCTCGATCTTTCAGACTTCTGGGCAACATAATCATAGGAGGCAATGTGACACCCCGTACACTCATTTCACACCCTCGCTCACAAACTAACACACAAACAAATTCACCTTAACAAACAAAATCACTACTAAGATAAAGCTGCCCTTAAATGTACATTTGATAAACGAGTTTAAAGTGATAGTAGAATGTACGGAATCATTGGATAATTCCATGAAATGTACACTTAAAATATCATAATCGAAAATCCGATGTAAAAATTTGCAGTAGTTCACGAGAAAAATGCTTTTAAACATTCAATTTCCACCTGCCCGCGATCGATCATCCGGGCATTCCTTGCTAACCCAATCAAAGCCGCGTGACGTCACTCGATGTGCAACCGCCATTAATTCAACAGTGTTAAATATAGAAATGGCTAGCGACAGCGAATCTCTAGACGAGTTATACGCCTCTGATGAAAGCTTTATTGATGAATTGGAATGTCCAGAACCTAGACCAACGACCCACACAATTAAGCCATACCAATTCGAACCATATGATGAGAATTATAGTGAAGCGTGCGAGGTCAGACCACAGGAAGAACCAGAGACAGGTCAAGTCCGCCGTGAAAATACCGCTTGGTAGGCTATTTATTTTGTCTTGTATTTTTACTTTGTTGTACCTACTCGAAATTATATTTCAAATTTTGAAAAACAATACAATAGCTAAATCCAGGGGTTTAAACAACCCTTTTGGGGAACTTTACGTCGTAGATCTAAATTCTAATGGCCGATGTCGAACTGGGTTCAGTTCGGTATCAGCCCCAGTCATCGTTCCATTCAAAAGGTCGCATTTTCAAATTTAAATTAACAATGTTTACTCAAAATTGGGGGCGAAAATAGTCGATTTTTCATTGAGATTGGGCCTTTTACAGGACCCGCATGTTATAATCCCTTCGGAGCAACATGACAGAAGCCCCAAAGGGATTATTACATGTTGTTGATATTAATAAAAAAAGTACTTGTTACTGTTTGGTAGTGAAAGAAAATGGAAATTTTATCTGTAAATTAAAATTGAGAGTTGAACACTAGATCTTTCGGAGACAAACGCATGTAAATTTACAGACAAAATTAAAAATTCCTGTAATTTTATCTGAAAAATTTGAGAGTCAAACACTACTGGCTGGGACCAGTAGTTGGCTATGTTGTGATTTCTTGTTTAGTTTCTACCACAATATTTATTTCCATCTGTTTGAGAAAAATAACTTACAATTGATGATGTTAAAATAATTTACAAATTAGGTGTTGTATTTTTGGCGAAACAATATAACAGCCGAATACTGGTCGTCGACCATTAGATCTTCTTACAAACGACTATAAGTTTGCAGACAAAATTTAAAATTCCAGTACTGCTGTGGTGGAGTTAGAAGTTTAGATGCATGTGAGAAAAAAATAGCAAACCTTTTTGCAGATTTCTTCCTTGTTACAATTTCAGGGCTTACCACCACTGGTAATCATTAGTTTGTTTCTATTTAAGGTGCAAATGTGAATGCTGCATTGTCATGCCAAAAGAGAAGGAATGTCTATGCTGTCAGGAAATTCCCCAGTTGACGAGCCAGATTGACAGTTGGGACAGTTCAATTGGTTGTATCACCCAATACCCAGGATTTCGAACAGTGTGTCTGGATGTGTTTGTATTACAAACTGCCTATCTCCATTACAAACAACAGTATGGACCAATGAATGAGGAAACACATGAGTAAGAAACATAGCAATATTTATTTCATTTGAAAGGAATGAAAATGATTTGTACAAAGAAAAACTTTACAAAATTAAATAAAATCTAATAATTTATATTCTTTCACAATAATCTAGTCCCCAAGTCACCAAATTTTCTCAGTACTCGAGCTCAACTAATGTTTTAATCATTTTAATTATGTAAAAACAGCAAAATTTTGTTCTGTAACTAGACATGTTTGTATACTGATGGCATTAAAATTAGAAACAATGAAAATTATTGCTCAGTTGAAAAAAACTTGAGAAATATTGAAAAAATTAAGAGTACATACTCAAATTTAGAATGCTGTACACAATATATCCATTCTTTTTTACAGGAAAATTATATGCGAGACACAATAATTTATATGTGAATGGTGAAAAATAATTACATAAACCTAAAGGTTTTATATATGATTATATAGTCAACTAATGAAAAATAAAATGAGCTCGAGTACTGAGTAAATTTGGTGACTATGGGCCATAGTCAGATTCAATACAATTTGAAAAGACAGAAAATGAAATACTATATTTGACCCATTCAGTGCTCAGGGCACAAAAAAATAAAGGGATGGACACTTAATTGACAATTAATAGTCAAATGATGTGAAACAATTGATTTTTAAATAAGGCACCGATTGGTAAAGTTGTTGTCTTCTGACTAAGGATACCTAGTGACATTCTTCTGTTGCCGAGGACAATCTCCTTGTCAACCAGCAAGGAAATATCCAGATAATATGTAAAAAACAAGGGGGGGGGGCACCTCATGGGTCAAATACGGTTATACATTCTTGATAAAACGCTACATATCAACCAATGACCTAACAAAAGATGGAAATAGACTTAAATAGAAATGACAAGACCACATCCTTATCAATAATTGTCAAATGAGGAAAAGAACCTGCAAAGAAAAAAAAAAACAACAAACAACACCCCCCTCCTGGCATAAAATTACTTTACAGTGTGTACAACATGCATCCATGAAAACCAAACATTAGTCTTAAACCATATATTTTCATTCATTTTACCATAAATGATACCAAAAATCAAAGTTAATATTATTATGTCAACATTGTGTAACAATTGTTGCACAAATAATCTCTATATAAATATAATGACTAAATTAATGTTAGGAATGACTAGACCACAAACCATTTCCAACTTTTATGTTGTAATGACTTTTGGAAATTGGACATTACACATTTAGTTACATACATGCATGTAAACCTGTAATAATATAATGCTTGATAAATACACATATATGTAAAATATGTGTTATTATATCCCCATGGTTATTAAAAATATCCCCATAAAACTATGATCACAGATCATGCATTAAATATTTACATATGAAAATATGTAACATATTAGATAAATGTTTGTATGCATCCATTTCTAATTCTTAGGATGCTACGGTACACAGCATATCGCCAGTTGGTGCGTTGGTGTTGGAATTATCTCGGGAGAAATGTCTGTGTGGTGCTGCCTGCATGCGCTGTTAACGCAATTCGAGCTGCGTTTCCGGCCAACCAGCAGTACAGAGGTTTCCTGCCCTTGTGAAATGACTCACATGATCCACTGCAGCTTGCATCTTTTCTGGATGAGGGTAGTCATGGCAAAGTGGAGGTGGAACTTCCATAGGATCCAATGTGACCTCCTCATCCATAGCAACAAAATGCCTTACCTCTTCAAGAAGGTCTTGAATATATTCTGAAAAAAGAATTGCAAATAGAAATTCCAAAATATACCTTTTCATTATTATGATGTAAACAAGTTTGTTTGTAATTGTACTGTTTTAGTTAAGCTTCATTTTACATGGGCTTGTTTCATTTTCAACTATCTAATTTAATCCTCATTTCCTAATGCAACACTTGCTTCAACTGAAAATACATGTATATGGACAAGACATTGGTTCTGCCAATCATTATTTTCAAATGTCTTAGTGTAGACTAATTTCAATTATTTTACTTTATATTGTATTATTAAAAGTGATCATAAAACCTATTTCTGGGACTAATTCTTTTCTTTCTGATAAATGTCCACATTGTAACATAACGTTTCTGATTATAAAAGGTTTTAGAAGTTTCGAAAAAATAAACTGTTAAATAAATTTGATGTTGCAAGAAATATATATATATATATATAACAAATATAATAAATATGTTAAAATTATATGAAATATAAAAATGTTTAAAAGATATGAAATAAGAAGTTTAAAAAGAAGTAAAAAAGTAAATAATTTTAAAAAGTTAAAATCTAAATGAATAAAAAGTTTAAAGAACTGAAAATTTATCAGTAAGATATTTTACAAAATAAAAAGAAAACAAAAAAAGTTACATGAAAAAATTTGAAAATTTGAAATAAAAAGTGTAAATTTATAAAATAAAAAGTGTTACAAAAACGATATAAGAATAAAAAATAGAATTGAAAATTCACGAAATAGAATTCTTTTAAAAATATGTAGTTTAATAAAACAAATTGTCTTAGAAATAACAATTTTCATGAAACTTTTATACTGTCGGTCTCTCTTATACACATATGAATATATCTAAACTGATTTATCTTGAGTGGTACCTCTATTGGCAGTGAAGAGTGAACGTTTCCGCGATTTTCTAAATAAACCCGTGTCAGTAATGGAATCTCTGTTTCCCCGACGACGGTATTGTCACAAATACGTTACAACACACATGTAAATCCAAAGGTGTCGACGTATTACCTGTTTCGACGGAAAATTCTAGTAAAGATGCCGACCAAAGTCCAGGCAGTAATAACTGGTCAGGCAAATGTACCCGAAAATCGTACGGTTTATTTCAACTATGAATGTGAGAACTGTCAGTAGATCTCGGTACCGTTCACACACATGATGTTTTAGACGAATGATTTAAATTACGCCATACAAAGTCTTATACGGATTCCACGTCTCTTGCATTCCCCATGAATTGAATTTTCCCGGCCACTGTAACCATTTTACTAAATACGTTTTATTTTTAGCTTTACTTTGGGCATTATCTTTTCAATCTTCCACGCGACATCGTCACCTTTGTTAACCTTTTGAAGTTCTTTCGTGTAAAACGTTCCGGATATTGGTTCATTTGTAAAAATCTGTCAGTCGATAAATTGGAATCCCATGATCCATAAATCGTTTAGTCACGATAAAAATTTCACCTGTCCACTTTTGATCGTAATCTTGCTGAATGGGGCGTTTTAAATAAGTAATTCGAACTTTGTCATTAAGTTTAAATTTGTACAGATTTTTCGATCTCTTGTCTGATCGGTTTTTTAGATGATTTTTTCTTTTTTTTTCTCCACTGATGCCAATTTGTGTTTCATTCTCACAGGATACGATTCGAGTCAGACTTTGTGTTTGTTTTTCTTGTTTACATCTGAGGGAGCAATTTCTCCAAGTGAACGGGAAGGTGTGTTATAGATTGCCCTTGTTATTTGGGATAACTGAGCGATACTATTTTTTTTCCGCCAACATTTTGTAAAGTCTACTTTTCAATGACTCATTTAGCGTATTTGCTTTTGGTTTCGTTTTGCGTTAAAACCAAATGAACATTTTCATCGGTTAGAAACTTTGTAATAATACGAATCTCCGAACCTTTATTAAATCTTAATATCTTGGGTTTTCTGTCATACTTGTCGAACACAAATTTCAATGCTTTCTTTGTCTCTGTAGAAGTCTTGTTCCTCATCGGAATTGTAAAAATATATCTCGAGTAAACGTCTTGCAAAACCAAAATATATTTTACATCATCGTTGTAACTGGCGATGTTTTTAACATCTATGAAATCACCGTCCCACTGACCGTCGATAACCTGTACTATGACACGACGTTTTTAAACTTTGAACTCGTTTTTGCAATAAATAAGCATCTTTATCTGCTAAAAATTGTCGTATTTTAGCCAAACTTATGCTAAATTTCCCATATTTTTTTACCCATTGGTAAAATTTTTTTGATCCACTGAAAGAAGATGAATGTTTTGGGTCTGTCCATATACTATCAAGATATTGTTCTTGCTCTGACGTCAACATTATGAATGATGTTTTTTAATAATTTACGGTACTATTTGTAAAATATACATCTCATTTTTCAAAAGTCGATAGACTATATCAATCCAAGCTATGCATAGAAATAAAAACAAGATTTGTTCAAAACCTTATACTTAATGAACATCGCATTTACTTCAATATCAGATATAATGAAATTAAAAAATTTAAATTACAACTCAAACAATATTATCATACGTAAATATACATACATACACATATTTTCAAAACAGTTGTATTTTACTTTTTTATTTTTCTTATTCATCGACCTTTCGTTGTTTTTATTTCACATAATTGTTGATCTTTTTTTTCTCTCTTTTTTTTCAAAAGGACCAGATTTAGTAGTCATTAAATGGCGATCTTTCGTTGTTTCGTACCGACCGAAAAGGTGAGATTTTATTTCTCTGGACGAAACAACGAAAGGTTGACATTTTTATGAGAACTGACGATATTTTAGGGCCGCTAATAAGCGGTCAATATAGTTATGCTTTCGCAAAAACAATTCTCGTTGTATCGCCCTGTCGGGGGCTAAACAACGAAAGATCGCCAATTAAGAGAAATAAAATCTCAACCTTTCGGGGCGAAACAACGAAAGATCGCCAATTAATTATAAGAAGTACTAAATGGCGGAAACGTCCAAATGGCACAGATCAACCATCGTAAGTAATAGAAAAATCGTACATAAGTGATTCTATTCCTGACATTTGGGTTTTTACGCATGGTGCATCTTAAATATAAGTGAAAAAGGATAAAAACAAATACTTTCACATGTAGAAGTTCTGCTTGCTCTAAAACACGATACTGCATTAGACCTTGCTCTGTCCTTTTGTACCAATGAACAAATATCGTTAACATATTATGTATTTGGGTCAAAGTTTATATAAACTACATGTGTTAATGTTCAGTCGATAACATTTTAGAAATATGTTAATTTATTAATTCGGTTAAGAAAAAGCAGTTACACAGTTACCGTTCTCTAGAAGATGAATGTTTTGGGTCTGTCCATATACTATCAAGATATTGTTCTTGCTCTGACGTCAACATTATGAATGATGTTTTTTAATAATTTACGGTACTATTTGTAAAATATACATCTCATTTTTCAAAAGTCGATAGACTATATCAATCCAAGCTATGCATAGAAATAAAAACAAGATTTGTTCAAAACCTTATACTTAATGAACATCGCATTTACTTCAATATCAGATATAATGAAATTAAAAAATTTAAATTACAACTCAAACAATATTATCATACGTAAATATACATACATACACATATTTTCAAAACAGCTGTATTTTACTTTTTTATTTTTCTTAATCATCGACCTTTCGTTGTTTTTATTTCTCATAATTGTCGATCTTTTTTTTTCTCTTTTTTTTCAAAAGGACCAGATTTAGTAGTCATTAAATGGCGATCTTTCGTTGTTTCGTACCGACCGAAAAGGTGAGATTTTATTTCTCTGGACGAAACAACGAAAGGTTGACATTTTTATGAGAACTGACGATATTTTAGGGCCGCTAATAAGCGGTCAATATAGTTATGCTTTCGCAAAACAATTCTCGTTGTATCGCCCTGTCGGGGCTAAACAACGAAAGATCGCCAATTAAGAGAAATAAAATCTCGACCTTTCGGGGCGAAACAACGAAAGATCGCCAATTAATTATAAGAAGTACTAAATGGCGGAAACGTCCAAATGGCACAGATCAACCATCGTAAGTAATAGAAAAATCGTACATAAGTGATTCTATTCCTGACATTTGGGTTTTTACGCATGGTGCATCTTAAATATAAGTGAAAAAGGATAAAAACAAATACTTTCACATGTAGAAGTTCTGCTTGCTCTAAAACACGATACTGCATTAGACCTTGCTCTGTCCTTTTGTACCAATGAACAAATATCGTTAACATATTATGTATTTGGGTCAAAATTTATATAAACTACATGTGTTAATGTTCAGTCGATAACATTTTAGAAATATGTTAATTTATTAATTCGGTTAAGAAAAAGCAGTTACACAGTTACCTTTCTCTAGAATGACCAAACCTGCGTTTTATGTAGACCTAATTTGAAACATATTTTATGCTCTTTTACCACTCATTTTTATGTACAGTGTAATGAATACGCTACAAATTGATGTATACCCTACATATGTCAGTGTATTTGTGATCTATCTATCGAAACGAGGTGAGTTTGACTTCAGACTGCACGATTACCGCGAGAAAATGCACAAATAGTTAGTTTTGCATCACGATAGCCAATGACTTGATATATTGATGTATACCCTACATATGTCAGTGTATTTGTGATCTATCTATCGAAACGAGGTGAGTTTGACTTCAGACTGCACGATTACCGCGAGAAAATGCACAAATAGTTAGTTTTGCATCACGATAGCCAATGACTTGATATATAGATTTTCGGGTATCACTTTTGGTGAAACAAGTTCTCCATGATGCCAAAAAGTCTCTTTCTTATTTGTCATGCGGAATGGTTGTGTAAAGAGTAGAAAAGTAGTACATGATGTTTTGATACTTAAAATTTGAGAAAAATGGTTTGTCTTTTTTTGAGAATTTTTAAGTATCCACATCTGATTTACACCGCTTCTTGAATAAGCAACTGTACAGCATTGCTGAAGTTTCTCCTTAACGACTGTCAGTATCTTAGTATGGAATACTAAGGCTTACGTGGCTGACATCGGCCATCTTGGAATTTGACAATTGAAGATTGTTACCACTTTTTCTCAGAAAGTACTGAAAGGATCTTTGACATTAATTTGATATTTGACATGGAGATTCCCCTTGAGGTCTAATTGAACATATAAATTTTTCAGATAGATCGGAGTCCAACATGGCCGCCGTATTTTTCATAAAGCACTGAAATTTGACATGGACATCCCTTGAGGTTTTGTTGTGCAAATTACATTTTCAGAGAGATCGGAATCCAACATGGCCGATAGGTTACCATCTTGGATTTTGACTGTTGAAGTTTGTTACCACTATTTCCCAGAAATTACAATGTACTAAATGGATGTTTTTTGAAATATGACTTTAATCTTCCATTTAGAGTTAAGCTATAGCATTATTATAACAGTTAAAGTTATGTATTGTTATTAATCTTGTGAGAAAGCGCTTGACAAATTCATTGTTGAGCCAAAAGAAAAAGAGAAAAGAACAGTCTGTCATAGATCAAATGAGGAACCTTGATGATGGGTGCCAAGCTCCCTCTGGGATCTCTTGTAATATACGAGATTTTATCAACCATCGTGTAGCTTTTAGCCGTTCAAAACAAAGTGTCTGTTTCCACGTCTTCATGTTTAGCCCATCGTCTGGCATAATCCTCGACAACTAAATTGAAATTTTGTCGCCAATTCAAGGACCGGGCTTCAAGGTATTTAGGACCTCTTGAAAGATTTTTGAGGTTTTCATTTTCAACAAACGATGACTTGCCCGATATGATATTATATGAAGGGATATGATGAACATTAACTTGCAACGGTACTATGTAATAAATGGTTGCAAAACCATGTATTTAAAGACATAGTATCTACGAAAATGGTTATTTTTTTTAGTCGGCAATTTTGCGGAAATATCGAAGATATGACTGAATAATGATCTTCCACGTCGACACTTTTTTGTATAATTAGCGTAATTAACGGATAAATGCTGATTTGTTGTCGTCGTCTGTAAGAATCAAACTCATTAATTATGCACAGAAACAATCCCAGAAGCACACGCAATGACCTAGATCGTATCGATATCAATCAATGGATGCTGAGGTAAGCACGTGTTGATTTATTTTGAGATCCTACATTTAGACGGTCCTTGAGGCTTATCCATCGATCATGCTCCTTTCCAATATTTATCTTGGTCTTGTTGTATTTCGCCAGAACTTCTTTCCGATTTCTTTTTCTAGCTGAAATCTGTCAATTTAACAGGTCGGCCACGATTTGTTTTTGCTTTGGACGCCATGCTTTTCACTATCAACAATGGAAATGCGCATGCGTAAATACAGGTCACGCTAAGGTTATATATGAATATGGGCGGGCTTGCAAACGAATTTTTGTCGTACCGACAAAAAATAAAAAAAAAAACGTGGAAAGTTGTGAAATACAATAAAACTATACTTCTATGTGTTTTAATTCAACAATTTTTCGTTTTTTATCTCCAAATATTAACATATTTGACCCAAACAATTGAGATTGAAATATTTGAGGAAATCGTAGATACTATGTCTTTAAATAGCTTGGGTGAAATACTAGGGGTATAACTATACGATATGCAAGGTGTGGTCTTCAATTTAAAATATGGCGGAACACAGGACTGAACTAACATCGCTAAAGTTTAAAGCGTCCATACCTTAAACAGTAATACATGCAATATATTATCATGACCAAAGGTAGTAAAAGGACATTGTCACCGAATCATATCAAGGTCAAGTACATAGTGTACCCATGCAAATATTCTGACTGTGACGCACTTCCGCCAATGACACAAAATGGATAACGTCTTTTGGGTCAAGATCTGTAAACTTAAGAGTGCATGCTACTGAAATCGATGAGGTAAGTAAAGTTTTGTCCAGGACATAGATACAAATCCGGTAAAAATGGAAAAACATGGACCTTTGGAAACCAAGAGGTGGGATCAGGTGCCATTGAGGAGTAAACATCCCCTGTCGACCGGTCACACCCGCCGTGAGTCCAATGAAATACGCAAGGAGTGCATCCTTGTCACAATTGGTACAGACGTCTCAACAACCGCCAACGAAAAGGCAACTCAACATCACGTAGTGAAACAGAACAGTCGCAAACAAGGCTATTATACCGACCGTAAAATTTGCGGAACGTTGACACGAAACGCGGTTTTCGATATCCCTGTGTCAATAATTTGTCAGTGAGTAGTTTACCTCTGTATATGAAATCTTCATATGTTGTTTCACGCCCTGGCATATCTGATCATTTATGAAATATAAACTCCATATGCGGTTGACTGAGGGATATTACTACTTAAATGTGGAACATTAACGATTGGAAAGCCGAAATCGTCGCGTTTGTCGTATAGCTTAGTTGCTAATAACAATGATATATATCAAGAGCCACCATTTAAATCACAAAACAATTATATAGATCATGGACCATAATTAAATCACAAAACACTTATTTAGATCACAGAACAATTATTTATATCAAGAGCCATCATTTAAATCTCAAAACAATTATTTAGATCGTGGACCATCTTTAAATCACAAAACACTTATTTAGATCACAGAATAATTATTTATATCATGAGCCATCATAAAATCACAACCCCCAATTATTTAGATAATGGACAATGGACAGAACAATTATTTATTTACTGATAATCATTAAACTACAATTATATTGATCTTAATATCACAAATAGTATAACCTACGTATTTCCTATTACAATAAAAGCTTCAATGAATAAAAATGTTTCCATTGCAATCTCTATTTCTTGAATATTCTTCTTTTCTATTTCTTTTTGAGATACTGTTCCCATTAAAACTTCGCTATACACCAAACATCTCAGCAACAACAAATGTTAGAACAGCCACCACCGCCTGATATTCCATTTAACCCAGTGGTGTTTTGATTTGATTTGATTGTTTTGTTACTTTATTTGAAAAATGTTCTTCAAAAATAAAAGACGCTATAGTTGAAATTGCAAAGGCTTTGTTTGAAGCATCAGGCATATTAAAAATACTCCACAGATGAAAAGAAAAGCGTGTAAATTTAAACTTTTTATGTTTTGAAAAATTAAACTCTAAGTTCTGAAATTGATTTATATGCAATTATTTAATGTATTAAAAATAATGAAGAAATTGAATACAAATATTTGGGAAACTTTATTAAAATAATGAATTATATTCTTGTAGAGGAAGCATTTGTAAGTTCTTTTATTCCATTGTCAGATATTACTTAGGTATTCATGAAATCGTTGATACCATTGTAACAAATTGATAAAATAAACGCAATGAAATATTGCTCTCTTTTATTCAAATTATGTCTATACTATTCAGAAATGTATCAACGTATTATGAGAATTAGATTAGATCTTAAACCTTTAAAAATCAATAGTTATCACAGATTTAAAAATTATTTAAGAAGAGAAATACATGACTGGTGAATTCTATTTACTGTTTCAACCACGGTCTTCGGGGGAATTCTAGTATTCTGTGAATTTTTGTTACTTTCATCCCCAAATTTAGACATAACTGTAAATTTTTATAATGTAGAATGTATTTTGACTTTTGTTTGAATTTTGATAAACCATTTTAGGCAAGATTTTTGTTGAGTTCCTCTAAACTTTGAAAAAAACCAATGAACCTTATGTTTTCAAAAGAAAACCCAATGTATTTCTCCATATTTATAGGTATAGATTTGATATTTTTCTTTTTTAACATTCCCAACCTTTCTGCTATCAAATGACTGTCAAACGTCTTTAGATTATGAAGAACAACTAGAATAAAAGGTGGATACTTAAAATTCAGATTACGATGCTGACAATTTGCACATCTAAATTTGCCTGTTAGATGACAATGATCTCTAACTTTAATGGTTTTAGATTGAAATGCTTTTCCACAAATATGGCACGCAGTAGAATTCTGAAAATCAGGCCTGTTTTCAGCTTACATATCTAAAGGTTCAATATCATTTTTATATAAAATTCTTCTTCCATTATTTTCATGAGAAATGTTTCCGTTACATTGGGACTCCGATATATAACAGAAGGCTTAGTATAGCAACCATTCATGCAAACCACTTTGTAACCAAAACATGCTTCAGACATGGTTTCACTGGTTGTACTAGATTTTGCTGGGTCAAGTAAACAAGTATCAATATTGCGAGCAAAACAGAAGTTTGAGGTCTTTCCCCAGAGGTCTAGATGTGCATATTACATTTTCAGAGTGAGTTCTTTTAAAAGAGTGTCTTACTGGCTTTTTAAAACTGTAACTGTCAAAACTTTGGAAACATTTTCTTATTTTGTGTAACCCTAGACTATTTCAGCCTTGTGATATTAATACTTTGTATACCTTCAATAAAGATCCACCATTGTAAAAATTGTAATAAATGTCATCAACTCTTCGTTATTCGTCTTTTGATAGCATTTCCTTTCAAAGCACAACAAAATTGAGTAGTTATCTTTAGATATTTTATTCTCAATGATAAAAGTATAACGTACATATGACTTTAAACAACATTTTACTGTTACTTATTTACTTTGAAATATTAACATGAATGAGCTACACATTGAATGAATGTTTTTCAATTTGTAAAAGTTTTAAAGTAAACTGATATATTTCCTTTTTCCATTTAATATCATAAAATTTGTTTGTCTGTTGACAAAACACACACTTCAAACGACTCAAACAATATTCATTAAGATTTAGAGATAATTCCATTATAAACAATGCCCTTTGATATTCCTCCTGAAGAATGATGTCAGGAAACGCTATGTCTAAAATATCTTTCACATTCACGTCTTTCACGGTATATTTCCTTATGATAGTGTTCTAAATGTTGTCTGACAACTGAACATGAAATCTTTTATTAATGGAGTGTTGACATCTATAACATGGTTTCATTTGAAAAAATAATGAAAAAGTGTTATTTAACTTGTTAGCAAAGTTCTTAATTTTACGCGCATATTTGTGAGTTCGAGTCCAGCCGGCGGCAGGTTGGTTTCCTGTCTGTCGGATGAGGCCAAAATTTGAAGCCCTTCACCGGCATTCACCTCCATATGAGTGAAGTATTCTTGAGTGGGACGTTAAACGACAATAAACAAACAATGAAACGAGCATATTTTTCACATACCCTTCATTTCGAAGCACTGGGTCTTGGATTGTTCTCTGAATGATATATGTTTGTAAAGATGTATAAATGACTAAATCACTCCACCTTTCTTCAACTTCGATTTGTTTGATTGAAAGTATAGCCTCTTCAAAATAAATATTTCGTCTGTCATTGGATGAGAGCATTACACAATCATGTCAAGTTGGTTGTTTTGTCCCTCTTCACAACCACTGCATACAAACAGTTCTACTTTTACATTAACGAAATATGCATACACTACACAGAGTAAATCAATAACTATTTTTTCCAGATGCTTTTCTTCAATGGTTAGTCGCATATGGTTTTGTACGCGTCGTGAAAACTTATTTCTCTTTCAATATACATAGTTCTGAAATGAAAATTAAGACAGAGTCATTCTAAGATATGCACATCTTGGAGGCCATTTTCTATGCTCATGTTCTATAACATCATCAACATTCCACCTTTGCATTCCATCCCCACAACAAAAGCCTATTACTTGATCGGTAATTCCACTATAGAAAAAAAACAACATTCATAGCAAGTTTAAAAGTTGCTGTCTCAACTGTTTCGAGCAATATTCTAAAGTTTTAACACGTTGTTACAACTGATGAAAGAAGAATACTTCAGTGTAAATAATACAGGTTTTGTTGAATTTACACGAACACAATCATTTTCAATATCGTTAGACATCTTGGTTACCCTTCAGAAAAGATGCTAGCAGCTGTATACTTTCAGCTTTGTTATACAATTTGTTAAAAATTATAGCAATTTTCGCCTTCTCTTCTTTAAAAAGACATCCAGTCGTGTACCCTTATGATCTAAAGGTATGTCCATTGATGTGTTAAAATTGTATTACATATATAACACCTTCTCTTTAGGAAATAAACACATTTTAAATTGAAGCTCAACTGATGAAGTCTTTTTTTGACAGAAACGATCGTCTTGAGCATTATGACTTTGGTATTATGTTTATAATATTTATATGTCAACCTTACTTTAATGATGACAATCTCACTGAAACGGTAGAATAGATGTTGCAAAATCTTCACGAAATACACCAGTTTGAAAGTTAAAAAATGTTCAGGGGATTGATGCACCGGGACCCTTTACCCCGGTGACACGCTGGACTTCTCACTCTTTCACCCGAATGGACTTTAGAGGTCTGCTATATGTGTGATATTAACTTATATGTTTTTGCTGGATTCATATCATCTATTCTATTTTCTTAATTTTTAATTCATTGAAAAAAATTAAATACAATTGATTAACTCAACCTTACAGTTTGTGTATGTATACCAAACTAGTTTTGACCTCATTTTCACAAAATATGGAATAATATACGATTTTTATATCTGTGTATAGCTCTTATTTGCTATTGTACCTCAAATACATGTAAAAGAAAAAAAAAATCGAAATAATATTTTTGGTAAACACAGCCGATGGCCCATTTTAAATTGATAATTTCCAATTCATATTTTATGATTCATTAGTATTTTATGTTTTTAAAGTCATACCGATGAACGAAAATGACGGCAAATGTGAATCAAAGAAACTCGTTGGAGATAAGTGAACTGACAGATGAGACACGTGAAAACTCTCCGACGATACCAGAGAATGGTCAGGAAAATGAAGCTACCCCTTTTCAAGAAATGTCGGAGAACACTTCTACCTACAAAGACAGGACAACGTTTTACAAGAAGCTTGTTTCTAACAAAGAATACAGAGATAAAGTGATGACGTCATTTGGTCTTGTTGTATCATTTATTATGCTGGTAATTATTAGATTTATTTCTTTTTCAAGAAATATTTGTTGTTCTTTTCAAATGCATTAGCATTTGTAATTTACCTTATTCTCTGCCTCATACTAACTTACATAACTGTCACATACTTCGTAAGTAATTACTAATTACTAATACTAATTAGTAACTATTTCACTAATTATTGATCCTTTGTCCGGACTCCACATGGTAAAAAACGTGCTGCAGTATTTACGGAGAATGGATTGATAATAACTGAGTAGCTGTATAAATAGGGCAAATTGTTCTCACGGAAATAGTATTTTTTCGTTTCTTTGAATGGTGTTTTATGCCACACTCCGTTTTCTGATGGCGACCAGTTTTAAGAGGAAGAATTCGATTACAGTGCACAAGTCTACTAAAATAAAGTGGCATAGCCCGGTTCAGCAAAATCAAAACAATACGGTTTACTTTCCAAGAATAAGTTGTACAGATAAAACATATTGCCTTGCATGGACGGAATCTCTAAAAACTTTGTGACGACAAGTAACTTGCCATCTCTGCTTTGATTTACTGTGGACTCGTTTTGTTTGTAAACATGTGCCAGTTTACTTTGGTATACCTGTACGTGGCAAAAACCCACCAGTCTCTCGCAATTAAACTAACCCACAAACTCAGCTTAGGTTCCAGTGGTACTCGAACTTGAGCTGTCTATATGCATGATACATCGTGATGCTCTAACACTCGGCCAACACTTATATAGTAAAATAGGTATTATTCTGATTATTGAATATATATATATATATATATATATATATATATATATATATATATAATATATATATATATATATATATTATATATATATATATATATATAATATATATATATATATATATATATATATATATCATGTATCAATATATTTATATAACACAAGTAGCCTTAATGGTTTGGCAATAAAATTATTTTTAGGGTTGGAGCTTTGGGCAAAGTGGACCGGCATTTTTAGATCTTCAAATTATCACTGATACAAGCCTGGATGAAGCTTCAGCTTTCTTTACGTGCGATGCAGTGGGCTTCATTATCGGATCCCTCGTATCTGGGGTTCTTTACGATAAAGTCTCAGTCTCAAAAATACTTGTGATTTGCCTTTTAATTGTTGGACATGCGATCACTTTAGCAATTCTCCCTTGGTGTACAAGGTACGAGTTGATGATTTTCATACATATCCCAAAAGGTATATTCAGCGCAGGACTCGATACAAGTAAGGTGTTTTAAGCTTGTAATTCTTATTTTCAAATGCATAATTATATGGAATATCTCATAATAATAACTCATATAAAACAAAAATCTAGGCTAATGATTCATGAACGAAGACAAACATGAAATTTGAATTGCTTATTTTGGATTTTAATTTTTGTTGATGAACGAAATGCTGGATTTGATAATGTTTGTGACAAATCATTAATCTCCCTATCAGAAATCCGTATAGTAAATCATTAACTCATCAGCTCCTACAGTCACATTTAGACTCGGCCAAACGAACAAATAACAGGGTGTACTATCATAATTCACGAGTGAACAAATTCATATTGCATTTAACATTATTATATATTTTTTTAATTCTAAATCATACACCCCTGAATTCTGATAGGGGCCTTAACCATTCTTTGAATTCGGCAGGTCCAAATGTGACTTCAAGGGGTAATGAGTTAATCTCCCTATTGGACGCCCGTATAGTACTAAAATGAAATGTACCATAAAATCAATTCTGAAGTGTGCCTGAATAGAAATCTCCCTGTTCTTCTTTGTTTATATTTGATTTTGGGATGTTGTAAATTCTAATGTAGTCAAAACAGCAAAATTAAGTACTGAAATTGAAATTATTATTATTATTTGATATTGAGAAATCTTGATACGAACATTATATTATGGTTATTTTCAACAAAACCAAAGTTAAAGTTTTACAAACGAGGCCAAAACAAATGCTCAAGACGGTCGTTTCTGTTCACCAGTTGAATTTGAATTTAATTTTTAAGTATATTTCCAAAATAAGGAGAATGTATATTATTAGGCATAATCATAAATCTAAATGTGTCGCTAAATCCATCCTAAGAGTACCAAGTGTAAAATGAATATCTTGGCTTTTGAAAAGTTTAGAATTTGAATTCTTGTAATTGAGAGAAATTTTACTTTAGTATGAGATAATCGGCTGGTATCGAAATACCAGATATTGGGTTTATTTATATCCCATGGGGGCCTCTGTGGCCGAGTGGTTAGAGCATTGCGCTTTAAATCACAAGGCCTCTCATCTCTGGTTCGAATCCCGCTAGGGTCATTTCGAATTAAGTAAGTTTGCCGGTTTTCTTGCGGAAGGTCGGTGGTCTTTACCCGGGTAATCGGGGTTTCTCCTCCACCAATAACAACTGGACGCCATTATATGACTGAAAGATTGTTGAGTATGGCGTAAAACAAAAAATCAAATCAAAACAAATCATATTCCAGGGGACACAGACGGTCCACCAGCAGTGGCAACGACCCAGTGGCGATACATATTATTTGCAATACCAAAGTAATAGTTTTACAAATGACGCTAAAACAAATTTTCAAGACGATCGTTTCTGTCATTAAGACTTCATCAGTTGTGTTCGAGTTTAATATAAATGTATATTTCCTAAATGAAATGATATCTTCTGTATTGCCTTTTCTTTGAAATGTTGTATGTTTATCTTTTTACAGTTTGTAATGCACACATGCTCATTTGGGGAAATGATGGAAAGTCATTTATGCAAGCTCTAAATTTTGCACTAGCGTTTGGTGGAATAATATCACCATTCGCAACGGCGCCATTTCTTGTACCACAAGATGACGTCACTCGACACGAATCATTGAATGGTACTACAAATCAAGTCGTAAAATATACGTTCCAGAACACGACAGCAGCCGACAAGTGGACTCACATTTAAATGACAGTTCAATATCGTTATTGACTCCAGTAAGACCAGAATCTCGGATATATATAGCATTTTTTATCACAGCAGTATTGACACTCATTTCATCAATCCCGCTTTTCTTGTTGTATTTTGGATCTCGAAAAAAATCCACAAAAAGGGCTAGTAATGATTATGAAGAAAATATAACCGAAAATAAGAATAAATTTACAGAAATTCCACGTGGTTTAAAGATACCAACACTAGCAGGACTTATGTTCTTATTTTGTCTCTACAGTGCAGTAGCCTTGGGCTTTAACGGATATTTAACTACTTTTTGCGTCAAACATATGAGATGGACAAACTTCCAAGCCGCTGCAGTAACTTCTGTACTTTGGGCATTATCTGCATTCGGAAGTTTCCTAGGAATATTCATTATAATGTTTGTCAGACCTGCTCGTATTCTTTTGTTTCTGTGTCTATTATTATTTTTATCATTCCTGATATTTACAGTATCCTCTATTTATACAGCAGACGTCGGCATTTGGATATGTGCCGCTTTGTTTGGCCTGGCGTTGTCTATATTCTTTCCATGCGTATTTTCATGGACACAGGAAGATATGTTTCCTGTCAATGGGAGAATGTCGTCATTGTTTCTCGTGTCTGCATCAACAGGGTCAATGATAAACCCCATCATTATAGGGACACTGATGAAAAAAGTGTCACAAATATCGTTTAGCTATTTGATGCTGGGCCAAGCCTTTCTAATGTTTTTAAATTATATTTTTGTTTCATGTTTATCGAGAAAGATTAAAGTTCTGAAAAAGAAATAGATTTGGAATCTCGTCTGCAAAGTAAATATCCTGACCAATGAGTTAAATATAAAAAATTTCAGATACCAAAGTATAAATCAATAGAATGTCCAGAACATAGATACAAATCCGGTAAAAATGGACAAACACGGACCTCTGAAAACCATGGAGGAGTAAGCATCCCCTGTCGACCGGTCACACCCGCCGTGAGTCCACAGTCAAGTCCAATGAAACACGTGAGGAGTGTATCCTCGTCACAATTGGTACAGACGTCTCAACAACCGCCAACGAAAAGGCAACTCAACATTTCACTTAGTGAAACAGAGTTGTCGCAAACAAGACTATTATACCGACCGTAAAATTTGCGGAACGTTGACATTAAACGTGGTTTTCGATATCCCTGTGTCAATAATTTGTCAGTGAGTAGTTTACCTCTGTATATGAAATCTTCATATGTTGTACACGCCCTGGCATATCGGATCATTTGTGAAATATAAACTCCATATGCGGGTGACTGATGGATATTACTACTTAAATGTGGAAAATTTATGATGGGAAAGCCGAAATCGTCGCATTTGTCGTATAGTTCAGTTGCTAATTTCCCGTCTGTGTTTATATTAAGTTAAATGTCTAAGTATGAAGCGTGTGTGCTTGATTCTGTTGTATCTATAATTTCTAGTTCGCTGGGATATATCGCATTGACATATGTATGAAAATTGTCATTCTAAATGTCAAATTAAAGTACACCGCTAAAATAAGATTTCGCTTTTACATTATTGAAGTTAGAAAAATGTTTGCTTAAAATATATCTGGTCAATACTTTAAATGAGACGCATTTAGTAACAAGCAATGTACTATGTTTCTTTTAGTTTTACCATTCTTTATATTCTTTCAAACAAAACATTTTGACTTCATTGAAATGATCCATTCGCATTTAAAGCCTTATTTTGTGAAAATATGGATGATACACATAAGTAAAGAAACTTTCATGAGCAAAAATAGACATACCATTCTAACTACGATACTTTTACATATTGAATGTAAGTACGTGATTGGGGTAATGTTTTTAATCTTAATACAAATTTATACTGGTACTGTAACAGTTTCCGGACGATTTTTTATAATTTCTCTTAAAATATCCCTTATTTTATATCTGAAATTCTACATATGCAAAGAAACAATTGGAATAAAAAACCTCAACATTTCGTTTAAGAGCTCCCGCGGTTGAAGTGCGGCGCCATTTTCCTCACCTTTACTGTAACAGATCCCGGACGGTTACGTTTAATAATTTTTTTAGGCTCAGCAAAGCGTAAATTCCACAAAATTTATGTACTAATTATTAGGAGTGAGCAATTGTATATCAATATGATTATATCCATATGTTTTGTTTGATTTAAAACTTTAATAATCTTTTCTTTTCTCATGTCGTCATCACTTCCCCCAGCGCGTGAAAATGAAAGTTGGGAGGAAAACAAATAAACTAACGTAACAATTTCTGGCTGCGGTACATCTCTTTAGATTGTATTAGCAGACGATATGTAGGAAAATATCTAGCGAAATCCTGTCAAGTATACCCCTCTTCAAGTGTGCTTTTCTGATCACCTTTTGTCCTCCATCCGTCTGTCTGTTAACTTTTCACATTTTCGACTTCTCCAAAACCGCTGAAGGGATTTTAATGAAACTTTATAGGAAGCAAGTACTCAAGTTCCTGTGCCACGTATGTTCATTTTGCACATATCGGCATAGGATCTAGGGTGGGACAAAAGAGGACTCAGGGAGTACCCCTCTTTAAAACTCCTGTCCTTTAGAACTGCTACATCGATTGAAAAACTAATTGTATCTGACTGATCTACATAGATGTATAATTCAAGTTTGTTAATTTCGTAGAAATCGGAAAATCGATTTTGAACGCGTTATTGATGTCTTTTTACACATCGTCCTTTTCATTCATTTTTGTATTATTTCTATGATTTTCTCCCCTTTTATTAATTATGATGCATTCATTTTAAGTGTTTTATCTGTTATTTGGTAGATGAATGCTTTCCTGAAAGAATTATATATATTTATATATTTATATATATATATATATATATATATATATATATATATTTATATATATATATATATATATATATATATATTATATATATATATATATAATATATTATATACATATATACATTACATTTATGTAATACTAAACAACTTTGCCACTATATTCATATAAGTATTTTTTATCATAGTGATATGTGCTTGTTGACAATTTTCTTTTTAAACGAACACGAAATATATCCACGCGGCCACAGTTGGCCTATGAGTCACTTTCAAACATGCGTATATTTCATGCCCATATTTACAATAAATATGTTTAATCAAATATAATGTGTTTCTTCTTAATTCCACCGATAATTCTATATATTTTGACAAATCTCTGAATCCTTTTTTCGTTAATTATTTTAGTTTGTATCCTATTGAGCTAGAGATCAATGAGACGACAGAGAGCAACACACATCTACTTCTTACCTATATTTACACCTGTCGATTGGAAAGGACGGTCAACTTCACACATCCCTTTATGACAAATGCGACGATTTCCATATCACGAACTTCCCATTTCTAAGTAGTAATATTCCATCTTCTCTTGCCTATCGTGTTTTCATTTCACATCTTATACATGATGCCAGGAGTGCTCCTCTTATGAATGTTTTATTCTGAGAGCAAAACGACTAGCCAATAAACTACTTACACAAGGTTACGTTGTTGACCGCTTGGAGTCGTCGTTTAAGAAGTTTTATGGTCGATACGGCGATAAACATTATGAAGTCCCCCTCGCAGATAGTATTTTGGAGCACGGCCTCAGACAGTGACTCCCTTTCACCAATCGTGCTTTTCAACGAACTTGACTTTATTACCAAATTTGACCTTTTCACCGAATTTCGCCAGAAAGGTTTCCATGGAACGTTTGCGACGGGTGTGGTATGCCAGCAGAAGACGATGACTCATTCCGGACACCTGGTTTTATTCCGTTTGGGATTCGCAATTGTTCTTCATGTTGAAACCATTTACACATCTAATTCGTCGTGTTATAATAGACTTGAGTTTTGATTATCTATTTATTTATTTATTTACTTTGTTGCCATCCGTTTGTTGCTAGAATGTAGAAAATTCCACAAGAAGATTTTTCTGTTTTACATGTCTTAAGTTGTCGTATTTTTACAGCGAAAAAGAAAATGAAGTTCGCTTTCACAAACTTGACAAATTCTATTTTCTATGGATATTCCGTTTCAATACGTAACGGTAAAACACCACACCACAATTGCGCTAGGTGAGATCACTCACATTTCTTGATATTAGACAAGTTATATTTTCCCACTTCATAAGTTTCTATAACGGTGATACATTTTGTTAGTTTTCACATCTTCTTCACTTCATTTCAAGTCAGATTTTGTACCCGTTTGGTAAGTCATGCCATAGATTGTTGATCTAAATAACTTACTGATAGTGTCGTAAAACTGTTATCGTTGTGTTAGACTTCTAACATTTATTTAATTTCACGACACCAAAATTGCATGTTTTGTAATAGCTCGTGCAAAACAATTGTTTAGTTGACCCTTTCACCCCTGAGTATCTGAATGGTATGCTTTTTTTTCTCCATTGTTAAAGATCTGTCAATTATGGTCTGGAGGGTTGAAAGAGTTAATCTTGCATTTCCACAATCTACACATTTCAATCCATCGTCTCTGTGAACTAAATAGCCAACCCATATCTCCATTTATAGTAACTGTGTACTCCTAGAAGATATCTTATTGCATGGTTTTGTATTGTATTCATTTTATTATACCGTTTATAGCCACATACCCCGGAGTAAAAATCATTTTACTGAAAGTCAGGTATCGAATATCCTTGTGGTTTTGTATATAATATTTGTGGTTTTATATATATATATATAAATCGACTAATTAAACGAGGATATACAGACACAGAAGTTGAACAGCAACTACAGAAAGTAGATATTTTAGACAGAGCAGAAATTCTAATTTATAAAAAGTGCGATAAGAAACAGAAACGAGTTTCAATTGTGATTACTTATTCCAGATGACTTCCGGATTTACACGCAATTTTCAGAACGCGCCATCATATGTTATAGAAATCGGACAGATTGAAAAATAAAGATAAACCAATTGTAGCCTTCCGCAGGGATACAAATCTTAAGGTCATTTTGATCCATAAGAAGCATGATCATTTTTTTTTCAAAAAAGGAAATTTGTGTGAACCATGTGGTGCGAAAAAATATGTTTTATGCAAATATGTACAAAAAAAATATTTTAGAAAGTAATGGTCAAGTGTACAATATCAAAAAATTATATTAACTGTAAATCAGTTAATATTGTTTATGCCATATTCTGCAAAAAATGTGACAAAATTGTTTATGTGGGAGAAACCGGAGGTTCACTATTTCAGAGACACATTTTAGATTTATCTTTTATACGTAGGAGAACCGGTGACCCTGTGGCTATCCATTTTTACTCTAACTCACACAGTGTTGAGGACTATTCCGTAATTGGTATAGAAAAATTTTACAAATATGAAATGTACCGGAAAGTGAGGGAAAACTTATGGAAAAAGAAGTTGAATACATATATACCTTTTGGGATTAACAAACCTGAAATTTAATATTTTAAAATATTTTGAGTTGTATTTTTACAGTATTTTTACTTTCAAGATTTTCCTTCATCTAGTTTATTTTTCCGCGATAATTCTTCTTAATTATGACGAACATTTTCTTGTGTTGTTTAGTCGTGACGTCATTGTATGTTGGTTTTGCTTGGTTGCTACCACAATTAAACACGACCTATATATAGATATAGATATATATTCATAGTTGGTAAGATTGAGAAATAGATTATATTATGGGAATCACAGATAGAAACCATGAAATAAATGAAGCTTGAATTCTGCTTTTGACTTGTCTGAATTCCGTATCAATCTACAGCAGGAATTCATCTATGGATGAACAGAATTCGAGGTTATTGCTTGGCACGATTTCTTCTCATTCTACAGCAGGAATCCAGCTATGAAAGAACATGAATCAAAGTTATTGCCTAGCAATCCTGATTGCTACAGTTTCTTATTCAGGACATTTTAGCAGGAATTTCTTTGATGGAAGGCTGTTCTGCTTTCTGTATCTTTCGCATTATTTTTCTTCTACTCTCTAGTTGGTACTCTAAAATTGCAGTAGAAATTTCAAAACAGAAATATATTATATTACTAGCGGGAAAATTTAGTACAGGTAGGCTAAAACGGGTCGGCTTGTTGCTGATGTCAAATTTTTAATGCGAGAGAGTCAAACCAAAATGCATGAAAGTACGACATGTTACACAAATGTACGAGTCGCACGGCGACACTAGTGAGGTCTACTTATTAAAAACATACTTCTATCGTTTTTCTAAATAACATATTAAGGGCAACATTGTATATGCGTGATTGAAAGAGTATTATACTTCCGTTTTCACGTATGACTGTGTTATACAAAAACAATGAACATGAAAGGATGAATTGTTGGTTGCTCTGAATGCTCTGAGTCACATAACAATACGCACTGTATACACACAATATCATTGACCCCACCTCTTTTCAATGAGGTTGTTGTAGATAAAGATGTAAAATGAATGATTGTCAATGACAAGTTCAAGTAATTGTACTAACATACAGGTCTAGCAAGGTGAATTGGCACATGTTTACAAACACAACGAGTCTAAATCAAATCATAAAAGGGGTGACAAATGTATTAGAAATTCAGAAATGCACGCAAGTCCGTGCAAGGCAATATATTTTACCTGTACAACCTATTTTGGAAGGTAGACCATATCGTTTTGGTTCTTTACTCTACTTGGATGTGCCACTTTACCTTGGTACACCTATACATAATGTTATCGCAATTGTAAATATTGTTTTACTCTCCGCATTGCTGTATAGTCAATTCTTGCACAATGCATAAAAGTAATACAGTTTATAATAGAGTAATACTGTTTAAGTTTCAATAGGGAGTAAATATCAATGTAAGGAAAGACAATTTCATAATTTATATTTTGTGAAGAATTAGAATACCACCAACAGGTTAGATGTTTTACCATACAAAATGTTCCTCTATATATAATGGTAAAAAGTGTTCGGTTGAGAGAAAAAACAGCACCGGATTCGTTCGGAAATATTAACCCCTATAAACATTGTTCATGCAATACGGCATTTCCGAGATCCGGAACGGTTCAGAAAATACAGCACACTGATCATGTGACTTTGAGAAAATTTAGAGAACTTTGGTCTTGGTATATAGGAATTGACCATGGAGGGTAGAGTAAATCAATATAAATAAAAAAGCAAGGGCTGATATATGGTGTCACGTTGTAAATCGGATCCCAGAGAAAATAAGCCAGATAAATATCCGTAAAGGGACGACAATTCATTTATATGCATTTCCTAATACAAATATGAATCTGCAACTGAAGCGTATTTAGATGATCTATGATACGCCGTCACTGACACTGATGTAAAAGTCAAATCAGTAGTATACACCTATCCCACAACTCTAAGATATAGGAAAATGTTTATGAATTAAAATATTAATTGTAGGACCTTTTGCATTTCTCATTGATAAGCTGATACGAGAACTACTGTAGGTGCCTGCCATTTTGCCCAAAATATACCTGTAATTACTCCAGTCACGTGGTGATGAAAGTCACATGACTCCAAATCAAGGAGGTTAAAATGTCAATATATTGAAATGTTAGTAATAAATAAAAATTAATAGATATCAAAATTGTGTTAAAATTTTCACATCTAATAAAAACATCTTTCTCTTTGCAGTTTTATCAGCATTTATCATATGATCTGTGCGGTATAATAAATCCTTGCAACGATTTGCACTTCTTTTATTTACCGCCAATGACAATACTGAATTGTCAATTAAATTTAAATATGTACCAAGTTTTTGTTCCCTTTCGGAGTCCCTTTAGGCCCTAGTCCCCCCACCCCCGTTTTTTTAAAACCAAATTAGTCCGTTTGTTCTTGAGAAGAAGTCAAAATGTCTAACACTTATAAACGCATGGCATCTGACAATAGGCGATCACAATAATTAAAAATTATTATTTGACTCAACAAATGTCTGCGACAATTTGTGCTGATTGGCGAAACTATATGAAGTGTGAGATTACACATATTGTTGCCGGTGACAAATTATGCAGAGGCGACAAAATATGCCGCAACAGGCCCTTGGTCTTGGTCTTGTCGGGCATGCATATGATCGCCTTGTTTCGTAAGTATCAATGGAAATAAGATAAATGCAAATTTATGTTTTGAAATAACAACTTATTACTTGCTTGTTCAAAAGTTAATTATCGACACCTCCGCCAAAATAAAGCAAAACCGTTACCACTAAGGTAACGTGACGAACTATTTTCTTTCAGTAAAAATTGTAAGCAATTACAGATAGTAGAGGACTCAGTTGGTTAGAACATTGAACGTTAACCTAACATCTCACTTCTTGTCAGTGCAGGTTTGAGCCCCACTGGGACCTCAGCTGATTATGTGAGAAAGTTTGTCAGTTTACCTGCTGACGAATGTTGGTCTTTTTCTGGGTATATTGTAATTGGGTTTTCTTCTATGCCAATAACTGGCTGTCACCATATAACTAAAATATTTTAAAATGACGTAAAACAATTAAACGTTGTCAGCTTCACTCAAATTATCTTATATATGAATAAGACAACAGCTCATCAATCATTTAAAATTTAATCAAAATCATCAGAATTTATATACATTTGTATTAGGAATTGAAACATTACATGTAGTAAAATTAATGTGAATACATACAGTAGAACATCGCTATTAAGATCACCTATTTGACTGAACCAAAGTTGTCTGATTAGTGAGGTAGTCACTTTAGTGAGGTTTTGTTCTTATTAGATATTTTCAGGAGACTGAAAACTTGTGGTCTAAAATGCGACGAGGTCTCCTAAGTGGAGTGGCCTCTAAACGAGTTTCCACTGCACTTATTATTTCGCTAATATATATGTTTTTTCTTTACTCTGCATCATGTATTTTTCACAAAAATAAGAACATAAATAGGAATGGAATTTTATTTGGGTATAAATATTATAAACGATACTAAAGATATCGTTTTCAATAAGATGTCAAACAAATGCTCAAGACATTCTTTCAGTAATCATCAATTGAGCTCGAAATTAATATATATATTTTGTTCTGAAATGATATAAAATATGGTAATCATATTACGTTGTTAATGTGTTTGGCTGCCACCATATGAACTTTGTTATAATGGCGTAAAATAATTTAAACACCACATTGATAGATTCATTTAGTATATACAAGACCTCCCCCATACGGACTTCTAGGACTGACCAGACTGTTTGCTGACGGCACCTCAAAACGTCGTCATTCCAGGAATAATGAAGAATAACTGGCTTGTCAATTTCAACAAAACTAAACGTTTGGTAAAATGCAGCATTAGAAATACAAAATGATGCTTTCCAATTCACATTCACAACTCTGTAATTACTCCAATTACTACAGACGAGAAGTTAGGTATAAATTTTGCTGAAAATGGGAAATGGACGGCACACATTGATAGTATTAAAGCTACAGTTTCTAAAGAAATTGCTGTTCTGAAGAAAATGAAGTTTACTTTAAATCGGGAATTTCTTTCTTCCATGTAATCAAACATTACATGTAGAAAATGCGTATACATACAGTAGAACATCGCTATTAAGAGAACCTATTTGACTGAACCAAAGTGGTCTGATTAGTGAGGTGGTCACTTTAGTGACGTTCTGTTCTTAATAGATATCTTCAGGAGACTGAAAACTTGTGGTCTAAAATGCGACTTGGTGTCCTAAGTGAAGTGCCCTCTAAACGAGTTTTCACTGCACTTATTATTTTGCTAATATATATATATATGTTTTTATTTTACTCTGTATCATGTATTTTTCACAAAAATATTAATTAAACACAAAATGGAATACGCATGTGGGGTATTGGAAAATTTAAATCAGTTTGACGCGGGCAGACTGGGAATTATTCAACTTGTGTAGATCAATACTCTACGTTGAAACGGGGTGGGAACCACTTTCTAATCGCAGGTAAAAAGAAAACTCAATCTTTTATACAAGAAAAAACGGAGTATCTCCGAAATACATACCAGAATTACTTCTGCCCTTTTTAGGGGACAATTTAATGTATAATCTCATGGGTAACGAGGACATTTAAATACCGTATTGTACGCTAAACATTTATAAGTACTCAATTTTCCAGTCGCCTATTTCATGTTGGATCAAGTTCCACTAACAACAAGAAATAATGTTACAGTAAGTCAGTTTAAATTCAGATTAAACATAAATAATCCTTAATCGAAATTGTTTTTTCTGTGGTCGTAAAAAATTGAACGTTATACATACTAGAATTCGACATGGCCGAAGACAATTAAATGCAGATTGAGTTAGAATTAGTAATCTAATACCTTATAGTCCCTGTACTCGTGAAGATGCTCTTCTTTAATTTCTTAATTTATAATGACATAAGAAAAGATTGTGTCACCGGTAATGACGCATCATTTGATATGGAAACTTTACTGTACGGCAATAGGGACCTTAGCTATTATGAGAAAATGAAAACAAATCCTTTCAGTGCATTAATATATAACAAATAGTGAAATATTTGCTTGAAATTCTCTCATATCAGACTTTCCAGTATTCTTTTCTTTGTTCTTTTACCCACTTAAAAATATTAGTGTATTATTTAAATTGTTTCACGCATATATATTACGTTTTATAAAATCTAAGCGGAGAGGGTGTTACTAAGTTTGAAAACGTATTACTAATCCGTTATATATATATATATATATATATATATATATATATATATATATATATATATATTTATATATATATATATATCTGTGTGTGTGTGTGTGTGTGTGTGTAACGTTATCCAAATCACTTAGTACATTTAATATGTGTAAACATACTAGTAATTGTTGTCCATTAATTTGCAAACAAAAAACTAACACAAATGGAATGAAAAATACAGAAGTTACAACTCAATGGGGTAGAAACGTTTTGTTCTGAGATAATATCAGGTATGATAAAGCTAAAATAACATACATTACTTTCTTGCTAATTAATTGCAGACACATTTTCATAAGACCGCTTTTGTATTAACATTGTAGATGAGATGTCATATTTTTCAAAGATTTAATCTTCCGCGATAAGCACAAAACAAGAATAAAAGTTAAAAATAAAAGGAAGGTTTGACACAGCATCAAATAACTAAAGAACATTGGGGAAACGTTGTCCATCAGTATTCCTAAAATGATGGAACTTATTATTGACCCTGCTGATGCAGACACGAGGAATAATGATGAAACACTCCCATTGACAGGAAACATATCCTCCTGAGTCCATGAAAATACGGTAGGAAAGAATATAGACAACCCCAGGCCAACCAAAGCGGTACATATCCAGATGCCAACGTCTACTGTGTAAATAGAGGACAGTGTAAATACCAGGAATGATAATAATAATAATACACACAACAACAAAAGGATACGAACAGGTCTGACAAACCTTATAATGAATATTCCTAGGAAACTTCCAAATGCACACAATGCCCAAAATAAAGAAATTACTGCAGAACCTTGGAAGTTTGTCCATCTCATATGTTTGACGCAGAAAGTAGTTAAATACCCGTTAAAGCCAAAGAATACTGCACTGTAGAGACAAAATAAGAACATAAGACATGCTAGTGTTGATATCTTTAGAACACGTGGAATTTCTGTCGACTTAATTTTATCATCGGGTATCTTTTCTTCATAATCATTACTCGTCTTTTTCTCAGATTTTATTCGATATCGAAAGTAGAAAAAGAAAAGCGGTATTGATGTAAGGAGGGTCAATACTGCTGTGATTGAAAATGCTATATATAACCGAGATTCTGGTTTCACAGGAGCCGATGACGACATTGAACTGTCATTTAAACTTGTACGACTGTAATTGTCAGCTGCTGTCGAGTTCTGGAACGTATATTGTATGACTTGATTTGTAGTACCATTCAATGATTCGTGTCGAGTGACGTCATCTTGTGGAACAAGAAATGGCGCCGTTGCAAAGGGTGATATTATTCCACCAAATGATAGTGCAAAATTTAGAGCTTGCATAAATGACTTTCCATTATTTCCCCAAATGAGCATCACGTGTGCATTACAAGCTGTAAAAAGATAAATATACAGTTCAAAGAAAAGACATTACAGGAGAATGCATATCTTTATATCATGATAGTTGTATAATGTGTATAATGTATAAGGCTCGTCAAAGTTTTCATATATAAGGTTCGGTACATAAGCAATTTATCTCGATAATAAAGAAACATTAAAAAACATAGCATCCCGAAAAACGGTTATAGATAAAGGAGAACAGCGATGTATTAAGTATTTTCTATACGGGCTTTCGGTAGCGAGATTAAGGGTTTAGTATACAGGCTTCCGATTGGGAGATTAAGGAATTTCTATACGGGTTTCCGATGGGGGAGATTGAGGATTTTCTATATGGACTTCCGAAAGGAAGATTAATGATTCACTATATTAGCTTCGGATAGGGAGATAATGGATTTACTATACGGGCTTTCGATAGGAAGATTAAAGATTTTCTATATAGGCTCCCGAAATGAAGATTAAGGACTTACAATACAGACTTTTGATAGGGTGAATAAAGATTTTCCACAGCAGTGTCAAATACTACATTTTGTGAAAAAACAAAAATTAAAACCCAAAATAAACAATTGACATTCCTCGGCATACTTTGTTCACGGATCTTTAACCCAGATTATTGTTTTATATTAGTTATCTATTTATACATTTGAAAATGGAAATAATAGTTTTAAAACAACTTACTTGTATCGATTCCTCCGCCGAATATCCCTGCTAAGATTTGTATGAAAATCATCAACTCGTAAATTGTGCACCAAGGAAGAATTGCTAAAGTGATCGCATGTCCAACAATTGAAAGGCAAATCACAAGTGTTTTTGAGACTGTCACTTTATCGTAAAGAACCCCAGATATGAGGGACCCGATTAGGTAACCCAATGCATTGAACACGAAGAAAGCTGAAGCTTCATCGAGGTTTGTATCAGTGATAATTTGGAGATCCAATAATGCCGGTCCGTGTTGCCCAAAGCTCCAACCCTAAAATAAAAAATGTGTGACAAAATTGTGGTTTAAGCTTTGATCTTTGAGCTAGGGAGATTTATGTAAATCACTGAATAATGAACATATTATTAATTAACTCGGCCAATATGAAGTCCAGCTAGGCAACTGCTCTGCATAAAAGATGCGCGTGCGGTTTGATTAAAAAAAATGGCGGTTGCTCTCACTTGAATTTCCGTTTGGTCACGCTACTTTACTGGTCGATATACTCAATATTGACTTAGTTTTTTTTATATTGGCTTTGCTTCGTCATTATTGCCCAAGTTTTGAATTTCATATCATTTGGTCAGAAAATTCCTTATTTGACCCGTATAAGTATGGTTAATTAATGGTCATATTACAGGAACTTTTATCACAGTATCTGAGAAAGGATATATTATTTTTAAAACAGTTACATGTGTGTAAAATTGTGTAATTTAGTACGAGTCAGAGAATACGATAGGTGTATAAATCAGTGATTTCCATTATTGCGTAATAACTAAGCCAATATGGAAATCACTTATTAATGAGCATATCATTAATCAACTTGATATGAAATTCAAATATGTCAATGCTGCGCGCAAAAGATACGCTTACGTTTCGATTTGGGGAAAATTGTGGCCACTTAAAATTTCCGTTTAGTCACGCAAGTTCAATACATTTTTCAATACTGGTTTAGATTTTACAAAGTAGCGTAAGACGTGACCTGTTTACTTATGAATAAAATTTAAGATGGCGGATTGCCTAACAACAATAACTTTTAATCTATCAATTTTCTAGAAATGGCCAAAATGATACAAACTTTTTCTCACTGGAACATAAAAAAGAACTTCAATCTACTTAAATCTGATCGGATAGACCAGTGTAAAACTGAAAATTCGGTTTTAAAATATGCGATCTTTGATTTGTTTCGGGGCCTGCTATGAATAAATTTCACTCAAACAAAAGAGTTTACAGGAGAATGCAGCATCTTATTTAAATGATATAGCTTTGCAAAATAAGGAAATCATTTATTTTGCGATTGCGTTTATGAATACAGAAGATAAAGTCCATAATACTGCATTAACGAGTTAAGTATTACTACGATATCCATACGAAATTCATACGCGCTAGGTTGTTTTATTGACACTTGGAATCCACTTGTTGATCGACATAAATATACACGATGACACATACTTCTCTGTGTATTACAGAACATGCTACACTCACTTTAGCAGATCTAAGAGGCATTACATAATCAAATCTGTACCATTTGTCACCTCTTTACAGTACTTTGATTCAGATATTGCCTTAGTTTTGCCAATATTGGCCGAGTTTTGAATTTTATAACGTTTAAGCAGAAAATCCCGTATTTTACCAATATTACAATATTGGATTAATAAGGTAAACTACAGTTGCATATACATTTGAAAAGTTCAACATAATTTTCTTGATAAAGAAATAAACATGATAATTACCAGCATCATAAATGATACAATAAGAGCAAATGACGTCATCACTTTATCTCTGTATACTTTATTAGAAACCAACTTTCTGTAAAAGGTTGTCTTTTCTTTGTAGCCAGAAATAATCTCCAAAATTCCCTGAACAGGGGTCTCTTCATCTTCCGGACAGTTCCTGGGTATCATCGGAGAGTTTTCATATGTGTCATATGTCAGTTCATTGATCTCCAATGAGTTTCTGTGATTCCCGTCTGTCGTCATTTTTGTTCTTTGAAATGACTTTACAACCATGAAATAAGAATGATTTATGTATTAAGAATTTTCAATTGAAATTATTAATATAAAAAATGATACTTAATATGGATCGTAAAGAAAAGTCCATCATATTATCGAGGTAGTTAGTCTTACAGATAATTGTAAAGAAATGTCTTTAAAGTATTTTAACCCTTTCATCCCTACAGTCAACAATATACTTGTCTTAATCAATAGAAAATGATATACTAATCATGAACTAAGTTGTGAAAGGGTTATAAGCTGTCACAATGGTGACCCCCCCCCCCCCTGAAACTAAACGAGATTATGATACAATGCGTGTTCAAGTACATGATCTGACATGTTAAACGTTGTAAAAGATCTTCTTTTCGAATCAATTTCTTTCAAATTTCATTGAAAAATTACGTGGGATACAATGCGTGTTCAAGTACATGATCTGACATGTTAAACGTTGTAAAAGATCTTCTTTTCGAATCAATTTCTTTCAAATTTCAAGAAAAATTACGTGGGTGTAAATCCAATACATTGAACAGCCATAATACTTTAAATATAAACAGTTTCCAAACCACATGATTACCTACAAATAATCAATGTGACTGACATTGTCCATTCACATAAGATGAATAGGCCTAACTTGTCACTCACTTAATTCATGCAGACTGGTCAATAAGTCAACATAAATTTCAAGTTAACATTTTTTGTTTATTATTATGTTGTTTTACATCCAGCGCACCATGAATACTACTAATAAGATGGAATTATTTCAGTAACATAATTTACATAGTTTTGTGCAGATTTTTTCAGTTCATAAAAATAATTATGACTTTATGATACAATCCCATGCCATTCTATTGTCATGTGATCCAGAGTTTCTAATTTGCATGAATCCGAAAGAATTATGGCTGCTGTTTTATCAACTCTGCAATTACCTATACAAACTTTTACAAAATTTTGTATTGCAGTAAATGGGTAAAAGTTTTGTTAGCAAACCAAAAAATTTCATATTCACAATTCCGTTATGTATGGTAAAATTAAAAACATTGCCGTTAAATTCAAGTTTGATGATTAAGTGAAATTTAAGAAATTTAACGAAACCCCAGTTTCAATGGATAGCAAACGGACTATACATCTACACCTGTACTATTGAATTTTTATGTCAGAATTAATACATTAGAAATTTGTTTAGGATCAATTCAATGTACATGTACATTGTATGTGAAAAGTTCATGAGTGACGTTTGCCCTGAAATTTTGAAAAATCCTAATTATGTTTAAAATATCTAAAGACATTGTCTTAAAGCAAGAAATAACGTCTTCAGAAAAAATAGATATCGTCATTAGCAAATCACCTTTTCGACAAAATGACGAAATTGATGATGATGACCACGATGATGTTTGATTTCAAATTAAAGAGAAACAATTTATGTTTCAAACTTCTTAAGATAATAGCACTGTTTCGAATTGGTAATTATTCCGTTGTTATTCTAGATTTTGTTTCACGCATCACGTGACGATTGCTTTTCCTTAGACATCAACACTTCCTGTTCGGTAATTCGCATATATAAGATACCAGAGCAGATGCTTGATTTCATAAGCAAATTAAAATATCACAATATTCCACACCTACTGAATTGTTTATAGGCTAGGTTAACTCTAATTTGTTATTGACATAACATGCCTAGAAAGAATCATATAAAAATCCCAGATGCCAAAGTATAATTCTTTACGATGTCCAGGACAGAGATACAAATCTGGTAAAAAAAGGACAAACACCGACTTCTGGAAACCAAAAGGGATAAGCATCCTCTGTCGACCAGTCACACCCGCGGTGAGTCCACAGTCAAATCTAAATGAAAAACGTGAGGAACGAATCCTCGTCACAATTGGTACAGACATCTCAACAATCGCCAACGAAAAGGCAACTCATCATTCCCTCACTTAGTGAAACAGAGTAATCGCAATCAAGACTATTTTACCGACTGTAAAATTTGCGGAACGTTGACATCAATCGCGGTTTTCAATATCCCTGTGTCAATAATCTTCAATGAGTAGTTTACACCTGTATATGAAATGTTCATATGTTGAACACACCCTGGCATATCGGATCAATCATTTATGAAATATAAACTCCATATGCCGGTGACTTTGGAATATTACTGTTATATCATCTGAATTTCAGATATAGCTGAGATTGATTTTGCTTGTTCATGTCATCATAATTAATCCAGCGACCCTAAATGAAGACCTATAAAGAACCCTGAATAAGCCCAGCTTCATTTTACTGTTCTGATTATGTCTGTAAATACTGAAGAATCGTGAAATTACGAACACATAAAATTTTTACTGGATTAATGTATATAGCAATCGATCTATAAATGTTTCTTATATGTACGTATATGTACGATCCCCTAGAATCGTAGACGCCATCGACAACTCAGCCATACATTTCGTAAATGACAGGTTATGGCTGGCATAAAATGATAAATAGATTAAAAAAACAATTGATTTAATTATTAACGAAAATGAATAAATAGTTTCAGAATAATTCGGAACAAGAGTTTGAGCAAAGCAAAGAAAATGCAAAGGAAGAGTGCCGCATAGAACTAGCGAAACTTGTATTATGTCTTTATAAATTTATATAATTTAAGTTTTTTGCCTATATAAGTGCATATATGGAGGTTCTTTGTACTGAATTAATCGATTCTAAGTAAATACAACTGAATAACAACCAATAAAATCCCCAAAATCTAGAGTCCTTCAGTGTTCTTTAGAGTTTTTTAAAGTTCTGCATTTAGTATCACCCTAATTAATCGTCATGTGAGTCATTGACTTCTAAATCAAACTCCGTTACCGATTAACATTAGTGAATTAACTCATTTTAGTGATTAGGTCGGCAAGGTGTACCTATTTCAAAAGAAAAGATACCAAATCTGACACTTTCCACACTCTTAAATGTCGTTTACTTCCATTTTATTTCTTTATCAAAGCGAAGGCATAGACACCGGAAATCGCTATGTTTGTTTATTTGATTATTGTTGTTAAACGTTCCACTCAATGATATTTCACTCATACGGAGACGTCACCAAATGCCGGTGAAGGGCTTCAAATTTTGGCCTATGCTCGGCACTTTCGGCCATTGAGCAGTGAGGGTTCTTTATCGTGCCGACACCTACTGTGACACGGGACCTCGGTTTTTACTGTCTCATCCGAAGGACAGGAAACAAATCTGCGGTCGGCTGGACTCGAACACACGACCTCACAATCACGAGCTACCGACTGAGCCAGACGGGCTCGAAATCGCTATGTTCCGAACCACAACAGATTACGTACGAATCGTGTTAATCGTCAGTCGTTAATGTGATGAAAATGACGAAGGATTCTAGTCAAGCAAACTTCATAATATTTCGTCACTCGTAAAACTACGTCACAACTTTCGTCACTCGTCAATTCATCATTCGTCGAACACGTCACAATATTTCATCTCTAGTCAAACTACATGAACCTGAACCCGGTAGGAATCTTACAAAGGAAATACAGAATATCACTAGCAGGGAAACGTTTATATTTCTATACATATTTCGTGGAGGTAAGTCGACACAGTCCTTTCTCTGATGACAATTTTGCCACATTTTTAATGCGTGAGTGTCAACCATAACTATATGAAAATGTGACCTGTTTCTCAAATGCGGTGATACTATAGTCTTGGTCATTTTTGCTTGACCAGTAGTCTTTGCTGATTAGATGAAACTATTGAAACTAACCTTTTAAGTTATAACCCAGCGGCGTTCTAGCATATCAGAGTAATTTTCCCATGCCCATGAAAAATGAAGTAAATCCATTCTGTTTAAAATATCCACGATCATTTATTCCGTATCGAGACTTAGTACTTCACAGCCTGTTCTGGTGGCTATTTGTTCACTTGTAAAAACAAAGGTAAAAAATGGGTCTATTTATTTAACTGATCTTCAAAGTGTGTTTTCCGAGTAATACGGGTATTATAGCAGGGCATGCATAGAATGAAAGTCATTGAAAGCCGTTCCACGTCAAAAAATTAGAACAAATGATGAAGTATCATGTGGATAAATTTACCGCTGTCGTATGACTATCATAGAGACACTTGTACAAAAACTATTTTGATATATTGAAATTAGACTATCTGATGAAAAGATAAAGGATATACTTTTTCGTTTTTTCGCTGATGTCAGTAAAAATATATTTATTTTGATGACTGTATTACAAAAATACTTTGAAATTAATGATATAATTGAAAAGAACTATAATAATGTCGACTTATCGTACACATACATTTATCAATTTTCAAAATGAAATATAAAAGGTAGAATTGCGTCGAGGGTTTGACAATTCCCTACACGTATGGCTGTGTGATACAAAAGCAACGAACACAACCGTATCATCTGTCGCTCTAAATGCTGAATCATTTATAAAGAAAACTATACCGTCTTTATACCAATGACCTTACCTCGCTTCAATGATATTGTTTCAGATATGAAATATTTAAAATGAATGCTTGTCACGTACAAATACTAGAGCATGGTCTACCCTACATTATGATTTAACGCCATTGTAGATATTGTCTCATTGGCCCCTTCCCTGTTGAACTGAAAAACGCATACAATAACTAAACGTAATAAATGCAGTTTTGTTTTAGTTCAGAAAGGGAGTAATATTAGACCGAAAACGAAATCCCATTCACATTTTGCAAACAAGTAGAATATATGATATTCTTGAACGTTTGAAAAAGTAAAATATTCATTATTCATTTTTGTAGACGTTGAGGTTATCATATATCAATGCTGCATCAACAGACTTTAAATTTTATTAATGATTGATATCAAATACTTTTTGTAATAAATCGAGTAAGATGTCGTACTCAGTCATGTTATCATATATATATATATATATATATATATATATATATATATATATATATATATATATATATATATATATATATATATACAGTCTAACGCCGATTATCCGGACTGAATGGGAGACACATAAAAAGTCCGGAAAATCGGTCGTCCTGAGGATCGATCATATTGTTGAAGTCCGTACATCCCAAATATAGATAGTGTTTAGTTGGTCTTTCGCTGTGATCATGTCAATGAAGAAACATCGATGTTTTCACGGGCATGTTGTTATTTTAATCAGTTGAGGAGTAAAAGTTTTACTACATGTGTGTATGCACGAAAAAACACGATTTCACTTCATATTAAATTGCATGACTGAAATCACGTGTAGATCTAGATCCTTATGTAGCCTACTTCATGTCATTAATTTTACACCTACAGATGTTCTTCCGTTAATAGGAATGGAAAAATCACGTATGTGCTAGCTCACTGACATTATCTTTTGTCCTAAAGGCACTGTGATTTGAAGAAGTCTGACACTGTGGTCTTTTGCAAACTCCTTCGAGTGTTGACCTAGATTTCCATAGCATGAGGCCCGATATGGGGAGCCTGTATCACATTGCTTTAATCATAATCAAATTCCTTGTAAAAGCTATTATTTTTTCTAGCTGTCAATGTCTTAATTTTGTACTTGACATATAAATTTGAAGCAAGTTACACAGGTGAAAAAAATTAATTTTACATGACTTGGTAGTGTCATTATTGTGAATTAATTTTACATGTCCTCCATGTCCCCACGATGTTTGCCAACTTGTGGACAGTCGGTAACACATGCGTCGCTTGCGTTTACCCATAGGACTAATAAACTTGAAAACAAAATAAAGAGTGGAACTGATATTGTATATCGGTAAGAAATATTTATTTATTTGAAATGTTATTGAAGTTGTTGTTTTAATGATTGAATCTTCTTTACGGACGCTTGTTACGAAACTTGCGAACGTCAATGTTGAAGTAGCCTATTACTATGTCGGCTGTTTTTGAAGGTCTCAGTTTTATCCCAGATCCCATAAAAAGGCTAAAACAAATCAATTATTTAAAAAAATAAACAGAATGATTGGTTTTCTGATGCTATTTTAATACTTACAAGACATGTGAAACTTTTATCAGTGAATTTACAGAATGTACGTTACGATCTTTACCTTGGTAAAAATATTGGGGGACATGGCAATTGTCCGTACGAGCAAAAAATCCGGATAATCGCCGATAGACTGTATATATATATATATATATATATATATATATATATATATATATATATATATATTTATATATATATATATATATATATATATATATATATATTGCACAATGATCATAAACAGAAGTACAATAATGATTATGATATTTTTGTTTATGTATTAGTCAAACAAATCGAACATTAACAACTCGGAGATATGTTTTTAAAATACTTACTCATTCTCAACTTAACGTTTAAAACATCTCAGATACCAAAGTATAAATCTTTAGGATGTCCAGGACACAGATACAAATCCGGCAAAAATGGACAAACACGGACCTCTGGAAACCAAGAGGTGGGATCAGGTGCCATGGAGGACTAAGCATCCCCTGCCGACCGGTCACACCCGCCGTGAGTCCACAGTCAAGTCCAAATGAAATACGTGAGGAACGAATCTTCGTCACAGTTGGTACAGACGTCTCAACAACCGCCAACGAAAAGGCAACTCAGCATTTCATCCAGTGAAAAAGAGTAATCGCAAACAAGACTATTATACCGACCGTAAAATTTTCGGAACGTTGACATCAAACGTGGTTTTCGATATCCCTGTGTCAATGATTTGTCAGTGAGTAGTTTAGATCTGTATATGAACTGTTCAAACACGCTTTGAACACACGTTGAACACGCCCTGGCATATCGGATCATTTGTGAAATATAAAGTCCATATGCGGGTGACTTTGGGATGTTACTTCTTAAATGTGGAAAATTTACGATGGGAAGCCAGAATCGTCGCGTTTGTCTTATAGCTTAGTTGCCAATTTTCCCTCTGTGTCTATAGTAAGTAAAATGTCTAAGTATGAAGCGTGTATGCTTGATTTTGTTGTATCTTTAATTTCTAGTTCACTGGGATATATCGCATTGACATATGTATGAAAATTGTCATTACTAATTGACAAAACGTCGTCGAAATATCTAAATGTAAAATTAAAAGACACCGCTAGCTTTTTCTTCTTTTGATACAGCAGTTTCTGAATGAAGTCTGCTTCATATGAATAAAGGAACAGGTCGGCCAATAAAGGGGCACAAATTGTTCCCATAGGAATACCCACAGTTTGTTGAAAGACGACGTCTCCGAACATTAAAGATGTATTGTATATTAGAAATTCCAGCACTTTTTTATGTCAACTTCAGTTTACTTATATGTAGAATAAGAGTTGTGTTTGACAAAATAAGTATCATGATAACCAATCACTATTTAAATTATTAAATTATTTAAAATTTCGGGTACCACCTTTAGTGAAAATATAGTTGTTGTTTATGATGCTAAAAAGTCTTTCTTTTAATTTTTTATGTGGAATAGTTGGATACTATGAACTTGAAAAAAAATTGTATGCCTTGTGTTGTTTAGAATTTTTAAGTATCCACATCTGATTTATACCGCTTCTGGAATACGCAACTGCACAGTATTGCTGCAGTTTCTCCTTAACGGCTGTCAATATCTTGGTAAGGAGTAAAGAAAAAGGTTTGGTAGAACATTTGCTGGATCTTGCTATGTATCTTAGCTTATATGGGGTTTGATGAAGTTTAGGTATCCAATATAAATATGGTAGCTCAAAAACAGTATCAGTTGTAGGTAGATCAAAAGTGCGTAATACGGACACGTGAGTTTGAATGATCTCATACTTTGAAAGTGAGCTACGTGTGTATGTAGTATTACCAGAATTCGTATTAAACCCTAGCTCTTCTAATAAACAATTAAAGTAATGTGCCTTGCAAATAAAAACTATATTTTTAGGCTTTGTCTGCTGGGACCAGTACATATTGGTCATGTAATCTATCAAGTTCACTTACTACTTTTGGATCACTAAATACAGAGGGATAACGTGTTTTCATAGTTCCTTTAAGTTTTCGAATACGATATTTTATCAACCATCGTACAGCTTTTAGCCATTCAGACAAAGTGTCTGGTTCCACGTATTTATGTTTGGCTCATCGTCTGGCATAATCTTCGACAGGATCCATAACTAAACTGAAATTCTGACGCCAAATAAAGGAACGGGCTTCGCGGTATTTAGGACCTCTTAAAATAAGAACTTTTGGGTTTTC
The DNA here is from genome assembly GCA_030159075.1 of Atrina japonica. NCBI lineage: Eukaryota > Metazoa > Mollusca > Bivalvia > Pterioida > Pinnidae > Atrina > Atrina japonica. The sequence continues at coordinate 2,857,001 of BROG01000010.1, read as the reverse complement.
ATTTTCAACAATAGAAACGTCGCCGGTGATGACATGCCCGATATGATTATATTTGAAGGGAAATAATGCACATGAACATGTGACGGTGTTGTGTAGAAGATGGTTGATGTCTAGGCACTGCAAACCCCGTTTGTAATTAAATAGCTTGGATGCGATGCTAGATGTACAGCTATATGAAATGCAAGAAATAGTCTTCAGTTTAAAATATGGCGGAACACAGAACGGAACGTTTTTGATGTTTAAAGCGTCTATACCTTTATTTGTAAATTTTAGGAAAAGACGTTTCTGTTTAGAACAGTCATCGTTTGTAACGCGTGTAGGCTTGAACAGTCTGTGATAAGCAATGTCCATTATAATGGTGTTCAGTGTGTATTCTGGGGTTGAAGAATCCGTGTAGGGGTTCATTCTTGCTTTCTGAAAAAGTTTACTAAGTAGTGTAAAAGGAGCAGAATAAAGTTTGCTTCGAATGTAATGATGGTCCAGTATTTTGTTAACGTAAGGTAAAAGAGATGATAAATCATGTATGTCGGGTCTGTTGTATGAACGATGTCGTGACTTCGCTTGCGTCTTACGTTAGAAATAAAACGTTCAATCACATTAACACCACTACATAGTGGGATTTATACTTTTACTACACTTTGAATATTATCGTTACATCCATAGGGGTATGCAGTGCCAAGCTGTTTAATGCAAAAGTCTTCACGTTGTCCACGGAAGGGGGTACTCAAGGTGGGATTGTTGGACCAGTGGTATATTTTTTCAATTATACGCAACCCTCATAGACAAAATGGTATGGTTAAATATTTGAGTATATTCAATGAATTTTAATACCAGATTTCAGTATTACAATAATTTTTTTTTAACCAAAATTTAAAGTTGATCAGTTAGTCCTTGGCTTATATGGATTGATAGATTGGACTTTTATAGTTTAATTGATAATTTCCCGTCTGTGTCTATAGTAAGTAAAATGTGTAAGTATGAAGCGTGTGTGCTTGATTTTGTTGTATTTTTAATTTCTAGTTCACTGGAATATATTGCATTGAAATATATATGAAAATTGTCATTATTTATTGACAATACGTCGTCGATATATCTAAATGTCAAATTAAAGGACACCGCTAGTTTCTTCTTCTTTTGATTCAGCAGTTTCTGAATGAAGTCTGCTTCGTATTAATAAAGGGAATTGCTGAACGTTGAACTCAATCGTGGTTTTCGATATCCCTGTGTCAATAAATTGTCATTGTGTAGTTTACCTCTGTATATGTTCATATGTTGAACACATCCTGCCATATCGGATCATTTGTGAAATATAAACTCCAAATGCGGGTGATTGTGGGATGTTACTATTTAAATGTGGAAAATTTACGATGGGAAAGCATGTGTGCTTGGTTCTTTTGTATTGTTAATTGGGTTCCTTGGGATATATCGCATTGACATATGTATGAAAATTTTCATTATTAATTAACAAAACGTCGTCGATGTATCTAAATGTCAAATTAAAGGACACCACTATTTTTTTTCTTTTGATTCAGTAGTTTATGAATGAAGTCTGATTCGGATGAATATAGGAACTGGTCAGCCAATAAAGGAGCACAATTGGTCCCCATAGAAATGCTTACAGTTTGTTGAAAGACCATGTCACCGAACATTACAAATATATTGTTGATTAGAAATTCCAACATCTTTTTATATGAACTTCATTGTTGTTGGACAAAATGAGTATCATGATAACCAATCACTTGATATTTAAATTTTCGGGCACCACCTTTAGTGAAATAACAGTTGTCTATGATGCTAAAATGTTTCTTTTTTATTTTCTTATGAGGATTTGTTGTGTAAAGAGAAAAAATGTGTAATCTGATCCCATTCGATCGTCTTAAACATTGCATCGAAAAATACAAACTGAACTAATTCAGCAACTAGAGCAAATAATTTTCCAAGAATCATAAGAGGTATATACTTTATAAGTTTACGCGATTTATTAGCAGTAGAATCAGGTAAATCTGACCACAACCAATTTTCTAAACTAGAAGCCGACTCTTACCATTTTTCATTTCTTTTTGCAAATCATTGGTGTGTGAAAACAATTGTTCATTCTTTACTGCACAGACTTTGTTTCCATGATCAATCCTTATATTTATATACACATACATATTACCATTTTTCGTGAAACTGCGATCCGCTGGACCCCCTAATCATTCGATATATTCAACTTTGCGAGGGTGTTTTTCGTAACACCTCAAATGCTGTCTGACATGAAAGCAGTTCTCTTTCCTGCCCAGAAATACTAAATAACATTTAGGTTCATTTTTTTCATATCATTGTGAAAGAAACTAGTGATATGGAAAATTTGGATACTTATTCTCAGACATGGTTCGTAGTTTATGATATTCGACTGCTCGGTGGATGAGAGTTCAATGTGTTCGAAGTGAATTGCCCTCTGCTTGCAAATGGCGTCGACATTGTGATTGGTGACTTGCTGTTTTACAACGAATTTCCAGGATTTCCGTTTGAATGATGATATTATAACAAAGCAATATTCCAAAGAAAGTTTTAGACTTGGGATAAAGGAGACAGCTAATATTTGTTTATTACAATTGAAAGTAGGCACTTTATTATATATTAAATCTATTATTTAGTTTAAGCCTAATACCATACAGTTTGGCAATGCCGTTACTTGTAGTTGTATGCTGGCAGACATGCATGACCCTTGTGAGATATACATATAATAGTGTTCTGTTTCGTAAGTATTTCATCATATACTAGCAAATCCTTCAAATCAATGGATATCTTGGGGGGATTTTAATTGTGTTTAACTCCACACTTATCAATTTTTCACTTACATGGTAGCGACCAATTTTAATGGCGGAGGAGAGAACCCGGTTACAATGTACCCGGGAAGAGATAATGGCCTTCCTCTAGTAACTTGGTAAACTTTCTCACAAAAATCAACTTAGGTTCTCGCGGGGTCGAATAGGCGTTGACCAGAAATGAGAGACTTCATGGTCTTCATTTCTCTAACCACTCGGCCATGGAAGCAATTCTGAAAACGAGATGAATGTAATTTTATATTGTGAAATAACAAACATTTTTTTCTTTTTTTAAGACAGTTTATTGCCCAGACGTATTAGTATTTCAGTCTGTCAGGGTTGGGGCCTTGGATTCAGACTGATCACAATGTTTCATACAACTCCAACTCTTAGTAATGGTATAAATATAATATAGCACATATTTATTGTATAATTAATTAAATAAGAATATGAATAATGATTTTAAATTTCAATTTTTAAGAAATATTTTACATTTATTTAGTATTTTAAATTAAAACAAAAGCTATATCATTGAGCATATTAAATGCAGATTTTTTTCCTGGGCACGGTAAATCAGGATAGTGATATATAGTCAAAGGGAAGGAAAGTAAGAAATATTATAAACGTAATAACAAAGTTATACTGCTCAAGACGATCGTTTTTGTCAATTAGACTTCATCAGTTGAGTTACAATTTTAAATATATTTTCTAAAGAAAAAATGGTATCTAAACGTATAGCCAAAATCCGTCTAAGAGTAACCACTGTAAAAAGATGGGAAAAAGGGGGGAAACAGAAGAGAGAAAAAAGAAACTTACACCTATCTGATATTTAGAGAGGAAACGTTATATGTATGAATGTAATCATTATATCTCATATATATTGATATATATGAACATATACATACATGTATATATATACATACATAAATACATATATACATGTCATATATACACAAACACATACACCCATACATACATATACAAATATATGTTTGTAAAATATTAACTTTCATATGAAGACCGAAAAGTTACTAGAAATCTCTCTCTACAACAATTATTTCTGTAAAATTATGTATTCAACTTTTATATTTTCAGTTCTAGAGCTATTCCATGGAGTAATGTGATTGGTTTTGCTTCGGACAACTGTAATGTGATGAAGGGTAAATCTAACTCAGTTTTGTCCAGAATTCAACAAGTACAGCCTAATATTATGGACATTGGCTGTATATGTCATCTGGCCAACCTTTGCTGCTCTGCAGGAGTGAAAGTGATACCCATACCAGTGGATGAAATGATTGTTGATATATTCTACCATTTCCATCTCAGGTATAAATACACTATTTACATAATTTCAATGAAATATAAATGATGTTTCTTATACATGTTATACATTTTTAGTTATATCAATAGGCCGAATAGTTCTATTATTTATGTTTCAGTGCTAAGAGGAAGGAGATTTACCAGACATTCTTAGACTTTTGTGATATTCAACCAATTAAAATATTGAAACATGTTTCTACTAGATGGTTGTCTCTGCGAAAGACTGTGTCCAGGACACTTCATCAATGGCCTGCTCTATCTACAGTCACGAGGAAGTGAAAAATCCAGGAAAGGTAAAGAAGATTGCTCAGCTGCCCTCAAACCCAGAAGTCAAACTGTATTTTCTTCTTCTCGATTTTATATTGGTACGAACGAATTCAATACAGCATTTCAAGTAAGTAATATAACAAACAATATGCATACATATATAGAGGATATTTGACAATTGTTTTTAATAATATGTTTATAACATCGAGTGAGGCAGAATAATGCATATTTAACACGAGTGCGTAGCAATGTAAACATTATGAAATGTAAACAAACCACGTTTTGATTGAAATACATTACTTGACTGCGACTATGCTGGTAATCACTGGTTCTACATCGATCCAAGCTTTTTCACTTCTGTGATGTATCTTTCAGTGTCAAATACACATACACCGGTTCGCGACTGCTTCCGGTTGTATTTGAAGTTTCTGAAGAATTGTAATTTATTGTGTAGATTAATTTTAAGTATCAATTATATACTTCCTATTGTTGAGTTTTGAGTTGGTAAGTCACGATAGAGTCTGAAGTTGGTTTACCTTTTTCCATTGAGAGGTCACACTTAGAGCGACATATATACGGGGCAGATTCCGATCTGCTATTAAGATCTAGTGGCAGTATCTGAAATCCTTTGCCACAACTGGCCATAAAATCATCAAGATCTTTTTGATACGTGATATCTTTAGTACGTATTCAAAAGTTTTTACCACGGCATCACCATTTATTGGCATTTGTTAGCAAATATTATCAGTTTATAATCAAACAATGAATTTAAAATGATCATTGCATTATAGATGGGATTAATTAATCGGATTTTCATTAGTGGACTTGCACTGTATTTTGATCGGCTTAATGAAAAATATCACAGTTTACATTGATATTTTTCATTAATATAAAAAATTTCAGATACCAAAGTATAAATCAATAGAATCCAGGACATAGATACAAATCCGGTAAAAATGGACAAACACGGACCTCTGGAAACCAAGAGGTGGGATCAGGTGCCATGGAGGAGTAAGCATCCCCTGTCGACCGGTCACACCCGCCGTGAGTTCAAAGTCAAGTCCAATGAAACACGTGAGGAGTGTATCCTCGTCACAATTGGTGCAGACGTCTCAACAACCGCCAACGAAAAGGCAACTCAACATTCCACTTAGTGAAACAGAGTAGTCGCAAACAAGACTATTATACCGACCGTAAATTTTCGGAACGTTGACATTAAACGTGGTTTTCGATATCCCTGTGTCAATAATTTGTCAGTGAGTAGTTTACCTCTGTATTTGAAATCTTCATATGTTGTACACGCCCTGGCATATCGGATCATTTGTGAAATATAAACTCCATATGCGGGTGACCGAGGGATATTACTACTTAAATGTACTTAAATTAACCTAATCAAAATACAGTTTAATTAGTTAAAAGTATCAGTAAAAACAACACTTATAGTTCATTGATAAATCCTATAAAAAATGTAATAAATAATGATATTTAATGCGAACAAGAAATGCCCATGCTACAGGGAATATGATTATTCAGGCTGATGCTGTCAAAATTGGCATTAAACAGATTGCTGAGGAAAATTTCTTACAAAGTTTGTTAAGATAGCTATTATATCTCGGTCAACATCAGTTACTGATGTATCCTACAACAGCATTGATAACCAGCATGATGATAATGACCAAATTGTAGTTGGTATCGCAACAAGATATTTTTTGTCAAAAAACAAGAACGACAGAAGTCAAAATGTAACAAATTTTACTCGCTTGTTTAAAAGTAAATTATCAACACCTCCGTCAATAATAAAGCAGAGCTGTTAGCACTCTTTTCACGTGCAGATTTCTTTTTCATTGAAAATTGAACGCAGTCGCTATGTATAATCTACTTGTAATGAAGGGAGTTGCAGTCGGTATGTAAATATAATTTATCAGATCTTTCTACAAAACCTTCGACTCAGGCATTATGAAATTATTAAATTGTTTAACCATGCTCAATATCAAATTGAAAAAAATTTTGCCCAGTGAAAATGTTCAACAGTTCATAGTGACACCCACATAATGACAAAACACAATAGACAGTACAGTAGCCAATTGATTAGAACATTGGACGTTCAAGCGGCCCCTCACTTCTTGTCAGTGCGTGTTTGAGACCACGGGAATCTAAGCTGATTATGTGAGGAAGTTTGTCGGTTTACCTGCATAAGAATGTTGGTCTTTTTTACTGGATATATTGTAATTGGGTTTTCTCCTCTGTCAATAACTGTCTGCCACCATATAGCTAAAATATTTTTAAATGGCGTAAAATAATTAAATGTTATATTGTCAGCTTCACTCAACTTATCTTATACAGCCCCATGCCGAAAGTAAGTCAACTGAAATTATTTTCCATTAGCTTTCTATGCTAAATCAACTTTTAAAAATAATTGGCTTGACTCATGTACTCAATGAAATCTTGTGAACTTTTGCACATTTGTGTTGAAGTCTATGTGCTATATTTTTAAATTGGTTTGGAATGTGTCAGTTTCGATTTATGAGAACTGCAAGTATCTATAAGTAAAAAGCAAAATTTGCATCGATATTTCCTTCTTTGTTCATATTACAATGTAGTAAAATTGTGTCAACAAAACACTTACTGCATTGAAAAATTGTTGCTTCAAAAATTGTTGTTTCAAAAGAGTTTAATACCAGATGACGATGAATTGACCTTTTTATATAAATAAGTTACTTTTGACATCAATTAACGCAGGCATTACTTACCTGTGGCAAGAACTTGAAAAACATTGATTTAACATAGAAAATTATGGAGAAATGATGATAGTTGATTCGCTTTTGGCATGATGCTGCATATGAAAAAGACAACCGCTCATCAATCAGCAAATATTCAAAATTTAATCAAAATTATTACAATCTATATACATTTGTACTAGGATTTGAAACATAACATGTAGTAAAATTAATGTGTACGATACAGTAGAACATCGCCATTAAGATCACCTATTTGACTGAATCAAAGTGATCTGATTAATGAGGTGGTTTCTTTAATGGGATTCTGTATTTATAAGATATTTTTCAAGAAACTGAAAACTTGTGGTCTAAAATGCGAGGTGATCTCCTAAGTGTGTTGATGTCTAAGCAATGTTCCACTGTACTTATTATTTAACTAATTAAAAGTTCTTTAATCTGTATCATTCATTTTTCACAACAATATGAACTTAAATACGAATGATAAATTTGGAGGGGGGTGGTGTAGATATTATTAACAATATCAAAGAAACAATTTTCAATACAATGTCAAAAAAGTGCTCAGGACAATATTTTCTGTTAATCAGACTTCATCAGTTGAACTCGAATTTGATATAAATGTTTTGTTCTCAAATGATGTAAAGTATGGTAAAACTATATCTAAATTAAACATATATATCGTTGATAATATGTCTGGCTGCTACTATAAAACTGATTTTTTATCAGAATGGGACACCACATTGATAACGTCACCACACACACACAATTAACGATTATGATTTAATCCACATCATCACAATCTGTATATATTTGTATTAATATTTGTGACATTATCCAAATCACGTAGTACATTCAGTGTATACATACTAATTATCGTAGTTAGATAGGTATATCTATTTTTACTTTTAAAACGTTGTCTATTTACATGTATGTGCATAATCCTTCTTTTATGAAAAAAGCGAGTTATGGACATGAATACGAAGGGAACTATTCGATTGGGGTAGAAACGTTTTGTTCTGAAATAATATAAGGTATGATAAAACTAAATGAAATATACATTTCTTTGTTCTAAGTGATTGACTAGATACATTTTCAACATACCGTTTAATGTCACTAAATTTTCAAAGTGTTAACTTTGTAGACAACAGGTTCTTATTCAAATTTCTATATTTTTTTCATAGATTGAATCTTCCTCGATAAGCATAAAACAAGAACAAAATTTAGAAATAAAAGGATGGTTTGACACAGCATTAAATAACTAAACAACATTGGGGAAACGTTGTCCATCAGTATTCCTAAAATGATGGGACTTATTATTGACCCTGCTGATGTGGACACGAGAAATAATGATGAAATACTCCCATTGACAGGAAACATATCATCCTGAGTCCATGAAAATACGGTAGGAAAGAATATAGACAACCCTAGGCCAACCAAAGCGGTACATATCCAGATGCCGACGTCTACTGTGTAAATAGAGGATACTGTAAATACCAGGAATGATAGAAATAATAATACACACAGAAATAAAAGAATACGAACAGGTCTGATAAACATTATAATGAATATTCCTAGGAAACTTCCGAATGCAGATAATGCCCAAAATACAGAAGTTACTGCAGAACCTTGGAAATTTGTCCATCTCATATGTTTGACGCAGAAAGTAGTTAAATACCCGTTAAAGCCAAAGAATACTGCACTGTAGAGACCAAATAAGAACATAAGACATGCTAGTGTTGATATCTTTAGAACACGTGGAATTTCTGTCGATTTATTGTTTTCGCTTATATTTTCTTCATAATAATTACTAGTCTTGTTCTTGGAACTGTTTCGAGACCCTAAGTACAAACAGAAAAGTGGGATTGATGTCACGAGAGTCAATGCTGCTGTAATTAAAAATGCTATATATAACCGAGATTCTGTTCTTACTGGACTGTCATTTGAACTTGAGTCCACTTGACTGTAATTGTCGGCTGCTGTCGTATTCTGGAACGTATATTGTATAACTTGGTTTGTAGTACCATTCAAGTAGTCGTGTCGAGTGACGTAATCTTGTGGAACAAGAAATGGCGCCGTTGCGAATGGTGATATTATTCCACCAAACGCTAGTGCAAAATTTAGAGCTTGCATAAATGACTTTCCATCATTTCCCCAAATGAGCATGATGTGTGCATTACAAACTGTAAAAAGATAAATGTACATTTTAAAGAAAGCAATTCATCTCGAAAATTAAAACTGTTATGAATGATTATCAGTATAAACCAAATCATTTCAGTTCCATTTCATTACATATTAAACCCTCACCCCTATAGCTACAAATGGAACTCATATTTCTATTGTTTAGACCAGTCTATTGTGGTCTGTAGGGATGAAAGGGTTAAGCTTTTTACATCGAAAAGTATAGCCGTCATACATAACTCTCATTAACAATTATCTGTATTGAAAAAATAATTTTAGTAAAATTTTTGAATTTTTCTGCTTTGACTTAATTTTATAGCGACCCGAAAGAATTATAGATAGAGAAGAATAGCGAGAGTTCTGGGCAGGGATTTCGTAGTACATTTTGTTTAAGCACTGTACGGGCTCCCGACATGGAGATTAAATATTTTCTATACAGGTTTCCAGTAGATGCATAAAGGATGTACGGGCGTCCGATGGGGATATTGATGATTTACTCTACGTGTTTCAGATAGGAACATTAAGAATTAACTCTGCGGGTTTCCGATAAGGAGATTAAAGATTAACTCTACGGGCTTCCGATAGGGAGATTAATGATTAACCCTGCGGGTTATGGATATAAAACATCTCAGATACCAAAGTATAAATATTTAGGATGTCCAGGACACAGATACAAATACAGCAAAAATGGACAAACACGGACCTTTGGAAACCAAGAGGTGGGACCAGGTGCCATGGAGGACTAAGCATCCCCTGTCGACCGGTCACACCCGCCGTGAGTCCACAGTCAGGTCCAAATGGAATACACGAGGAACGAATTCTCGTCACAATTGGTACAGACGTCTCAACAACCGCCAACGAAAAGGTAACTCAACATTTTACCCAGTGAAACAGTAATCGCAATCAAGACTACTATACCGACCGCAAAAATTGCGGAACGATGACATTAAACGCGGTTTTCGATATCCCTGTGTCAATAATTTGTCAGTGAGTAGTTCACATCTGTATATGAAATGTTCATATGTTGAATACTCCAGATTAAGGATAGGGATATGTCCGATAGGGAGATTCGGGATTTTCTATATGGTCTTCCGATAGGGAGATTAAGGATTTTCCACAAAACTGTCAAATCCTACATTTTGTTCAACAATAAAACGTAACAAGAAGCCGTTTAAGGTGGTATGACCGGATTGCAGAGCCTTGATAGAAATTGAAAATAAGATTTAAGGCGGCGGGTCACAACAACCATACACAAAACTGAATATGTTTCTCCGTAAGAAAATATATATAAGAATATTTAAGAATATATATGGTTTAGGTGTAGGATGTGAATAGTTTTCAAGTTATAAGTAAAACACGTATATTCCAGGGGATTGGGCATTTATCAATGAATCCGCCTTTTCAATAGGAACCGGAATATATGTAGTTTAGGTGGGAATATGAATGGTATTAGCAAAAAATACTTGTGGGGTGGGGCAGTACATCCATAGATCCGTCGGAATGTGTCTCTCTATAAGGAACAAGAATATATATGGTTTACTGGCAGGATATGAATGGTTTTCAAGTCAAGAAAAAAATGATTTGTGAGGGCAGAGCATCCAAAAACCAAATATATACACCACAGAATGTGTCTCTTTATGAGGATCAAGAATATATATGGTATAGGCCTGGGGATGTGAAGTTTTTATGTTACAGGTAGAAATACATATATCAGGGGGCGGGGCAAGACCCAAAGAGCCGTATACACCATGGAATGTGTCTCTGAATAATGAAGAAGAATATATACAGTTCAAGAGTGGGAAGCGAACGGTTTTCAAGCTATAGATAAATATAAATTTAAAGGGGTGGGACATATCCCACAAGGACCCAAATGTTTATAATTTATTATTTTTTCTCTTAATGAGCAAGTATATATGGATTAGGTGTTGGGATGTGAATGGTTTTCAAGTAATTCACAAAAATATAAATCTAAGGGGGTGCAGTATACCCCAAGGATCCGAATGCACATCAATAGATATTCTTTAAAGAAACAAGTAAATATATTTTTAAATTGTTTTAAACTGTGCTGTTTCCAAATTATAATGAAATATTAAAACTTCCCCATAGGTTCGGTTAGTAAACCCTATCTCCACCCCCATTACTTCCTTAATCCTCGAAACAAATTAAAAAAAACCAAAAGTTGCGATGGATAGTTTTTATCAAGGTCTTTCTACATGAGAAATTTTTTAAATTATCAAAAATGGTCTTCCCACAAAGGACCTAACGCTAGAGTTAAACCAAATTCTTGACGCAGACGAACAAACGGACAGACGGACTTCGTCATTCATCAGCCCGATTTATTATATTATTTAAATAATCGGGCCAAAATGAAGACGTACCAAGGGATAATCTAAACCACAAGTCCCTTTGAAATACAAAAAATTAGATATGCAAATGGTCTCTACAAAAGAACAATTGGTACCTATTGGAATGCCGACAATTTCCTGGAAAACCTTTTCTGCAAAAATCAAGATGTTGTCTACTAGAAACACCAGAATCTTGATGATATCGTCGTCAATGTACATTTTATTGGAATCAGAGTGTTCCTTCACAAATTAAGGTTTCAAACTAACATTAAATATTATGTGCGATTTCCATTTTTGTATAAAAGGTGATTTGTATCAAAGATGTTAGTCTGCTTTTAAGTTTCTGGTGAGGAATTGTTGTGTAAAGGATAAAAATATCAAGACTTGATTTTACATCAATTCTTTTGAATTATTTAGGGCCCACAGCAGATTGACTGCTTCTTGACTACGCTGATGTACAGTACTTCTAGGACATTGCCTATTATATGTAAGAAGTTTGGTGAGTAGACAGGAGAAAGGCTTGGTGGAGCACCTAGATGACCACGCAATGAATCGTTGTTTATAAGGATTTTGTGCATTTATTGAATCCACTAAATGTATGGCAATAGTCGGTATTCCAAACGAAGTGAGATTGGATTTATGATTATCTAATATTTCTGAAACGGAAAAATCGGTAAGAGTGTCAGTAGGGTTTCCAGGAAGTTTGATGAGTTCAGGTTCCTTTATCATATATATATATATATATATATATATATATATATATATATATTATATATATATATATATATATATATATATATATATATATAATCTCTTGCAGACAAATGTGATGTTGTTAGATGATTTGTCGGCAAGGACGGGACGGGAATGTTATCTGACAAAATTCGGGTCACAAAAAAATTGAATTATGTCTGGTGTTGACAGAATGTTTAAGTCGTCAAATTCTTCTTTTAAGAGCTTTACTGATCGACTTAATCCAATCGGAAAGAGTATCAAGTTCGACATTCTCTTTCTCAGGTCAACGTATGGCGTACTATTCACATGCGTCCATGGCAAGTTCAAAGTTCTGGCACCATGTAAAAGAGACATGTTCCCTATATTTCCAGCTTTTGCATAAAAGATCTCCCAGAGTTTTGTTACATACAATTTTGATATCACTTGTCACAGCAGGACCAAATGGAGAGTACATGAGTTCAGATGTAGAGCAAGTACAAGTTGAAATGTTATCGAAAAAGCTGTATAAACCGAGTTGCTGCAGACAAGCTTTGTAATTGTAGATCTTAGAGGCAAATGAACTCGTATAGCTATAGGATATTTACCCCATCTATTTATGCATTTGAAAATGAAATTGATAAGTGGGATCAACTTACTTGTATCGAGTCCTCCGCCAAATATCCCTGTTAAGAAGTGTATGAAAATCATCAGCTCGTAAATTGTACACCAAGGGAGAATTGCTAAAGTGATTGCATGTCCAAGATTTGAAATACAGATCACAAGTATTTTTGAGACCGTAACTTTATCATACATAACCCCAAATGTGAATGACCCGATGAGGTAGCCCACTGAATCGGACACGAAGAAAGCTGAGGCTTCATCCATGCTTGTATCAGTGATAATTTGAAGATCTAAAAATGATGGTCCACTTTGCCCAAGGCTCCAACCCTAAAAGTAATATCATGTTAAATGATTAAGTCTACGTGTGCTGTATAAATACAGTAGCAATGATGTTTATAATAGACAATATATCAGCGAACTTGAAGATAAAATCACTACAGAATTTAATACATGCATTTCCTACTTGGACATTTTACTTACTGTAGACACAGACGGGAAATTGAATACTAATCTATACGACAAATATAACAACTTTGGTTTTCGTATAGTCATCTTTCCACATTTAAGTAGTAATATCAATTTTTCGCCTTCATATGGTTTTTATATCTCACTGATGATCCGATATGCCAGAGTAACAGTGTTTCATTGGATGAAATGTACCGCTTTTGAAGGTCTTGTTGTAGAGAGTTCGACTCAAAAGCGTAAGTGCCTCGAATTCGATTCGCGATATGGGTTTGTATCATTGAGACTATCATTAAGTTTCGTGAAATTCCCCTGAGAAAGTAACTTGCTAGAGTGCTAACAATAACATTTCAATGAAATAAACAAAGGACAATAACTGTGTAAATAACGGAGCTTGGGTTACGAAACACGACCTCGTTCGAGATATTACCATAGTAAACCTTTGTATCAATATGTGAGAATAACTTACCTTATTTATACCGCTAGCTAGTTTAAGTCTCAAATCATTATCTTTAATATAACATTACCCTTTTCTCAATAACTGCGACCTCCTAATATTGGTCAACGACCAGCGACAATACCTGCAAATAATTGCAAGTAGGAGGTATGTGGAAACTGTGTAATCTATACTGAGCAGGGAATATGCTAAATTGAAAATGCTGATATTTGAGAAAAGTTAAATATATTATTCTTGATAACTGAATAAATTTGATAATTACCAGCATACTAAATGACACAATTAAACCAAATGACATCATTACTTTATCTCTATATCCTTTAACAGAAATCAACTTGTTGTAGAAGGTTGTCTTGTCCTTGCTTCCAACAATATTCTCCGATATTTCCTGAAAAGGTGTGGTTTCATCTACCTGGTCGTTGTCGGGTTTCGTCAGAGAGTTTTCATGTGTCTCACTTATCTGCAAGGAGTTCCTGTGATTCCCGTTTTCAATCATGTTCATTCTTAAAAAATCTATACAATACTGTGTGATCTGCAAATGATATATGGTGCAAGGTACAGTGATGGGACATATATATTCGTCACTTATGTTATTTTCTTCTTTGTTTTATATAAAATTAACAACTTTTAAATGCCGAAAATATTCACAAATCATACTAGAATTTGACAAATTTGTACAAAATTATAGTAGGATAATTTTATATTTCTATGATATATGCATATTTAAATTATCATATTTATTTACAGAAATGTCAGTATTTTTTCTCATGCAATTATTTTATAAATTCCGTAATTATTATTTCAGTCTAATGAAATATGTCAGAATTTACATGAAATAGTTTCATCCTCCAAAGAATCATTACTTTCTCAAAATAAACAAAGAGTATATCTAGATTTCCAAAGAATTAAAAATATGTATTCAATTTCCTTCATGAAAAAACAAAATATTTGAAATGTTGCTTAAATTAGTGTAGTTTTCAGTATTTAAAGATTGTTTGTTTTATATAAAACAACGAAGAAAATAACATAAATGACGAATATATATGTCCCATGACTGTACCTTTCCGACATCTAGTTGAATAAACTGTATATGTACATAAGGTAAGTGAATGGAACATAAATGTATATACAGTGACTATAACGTATATGTATGTAACGGAAGTAAAATATATATAAATCATAACGCCGAAAAAAAACTCAACCGCTTTCATTATTATCATCAAGGAGTTTAACATTACATAGTTACACTTGGAAACGTCAAATAGCAATATAGGTGACGTTACATTTTACACATTTAAAAATGACGTCATAAATAACTATGTAAAAACTCTTTAACTCTTTACCTTTTAATTTTAAAAATTCAAGTCCAAAACATATTATATCCTGGATCTTGATTTTACAAATTTCTTCCGCAATGGTTATCCATGGAGAGCTTCCGAGAAATAATATTTTTATTCATGTTAATTTCATAGATTTTATAAAAGATTTTCAATGTAACATTTTTAACCCTCCCTCATTATAGTTCCTAATGATAAGATTTCTAGACATGACTTTTTATTTCAAAAGGTACTTAAACAAAATTATTTATCGCTCTTTTATTAATATATCTGGAGGGTTTGGTAAAGCAATGAAAAGGTGTGTTAATTTTGGAAGTAATAGAGATTTTATAACTGTAATTTCCCCTATAGGAATAATCACCTTTTTTCATTAATCTTTGAATTTCTAATATTTTATCTCTGTAATTTTATAATATCATATTTTCAAGATCTACAATAAAGGTAATTGCAAGAAAAACAAGAGCTGCATCTGTCCAAACTAAAGGACGGTCCTTACATACATGTAAAGTATTTTTACTATGTTTCTTTGCGCCTATCCATATACATTTTGTTTTCTCAATAATCGGTTTTAAACCCGAGAATTTCGCAAACTGGTCAAGTAAATTTAATGAATTTCGTACAGATGTTTTTACTACCATCTAAAGTTAATACTGTATTATCTGCGTATTGTGATATAATAAACTCTTCCCCCTAACTTTTATGCCCATGATACCCTTATCACTCCTGAACATTGACCCCAAAATTTCAACACAAAGTATCAATAAATATGGTGAGGCTGGATCGCCTTGACGAGAACCTCTCTTTATATTAAAGAATTCTGAAATTACTCTATGTTGTAAAACACAAAGTTTAAAGTCATTGTTTAAACATTGAAATAAGTGTATAAATTTTTACTGGAAAAATTACTGGAAAAATCTCGAATAATTTTCTCTTTGTTTGAAATCAGTTCTCTTAGAGAGTGATTATCCAACTCTAAACCATCAATCTTGTCTTGTAATTCACCCTGATTTTTTTTTTCTCGGAATAAATTCTGTTTAATTCTGATCTCAATTCAGTTTTCATATTGGTCATCATTTGATGTACAAAAGTGCGTTTAGTTTCCTTTAGGTCATTCATTGGGACAGTTTCTTTGATAGTTTGTTTAATTTCGTCTAATTCTTCCAGAATCAAATTCATTTCATCGGCGCTAGTGTTGGAAACCTCGCTATGACTCCGTTTCGCAGGTTGTTCTGTTTTTTTTTTGTTTTCTTGCTATCCGTGAAATATTTTTATTTATTTGTACTTGACGCCTGGTTTGACATCATTGGATATTAGTTGGCGAACAGTCCTCTTTTAAAAATCAAACGTGAGTAATCACTAATATATTGTATGCGGCAAAAAAAGTTCGGAGCGAAATTAATTGAGTCTTACCCCGATGTACGCCATCTTGAACTCAACCTTATACACATATTGATTGATGTGTAATTTCTCCACTGCAAGATATTGGTATAAAAAAACATGTGATCCATATCAGACCGTTACGTATAAGTACATATCAAGATTTCGGAAGTCTCTCTTATAGCCAGGTGGCACACAATCACTTCGATTATCTGATTGGACAATATCATCTTTTCCGCTGAATTGTGGGATAGCATCAAGTCATAACAAACATGGTGTATAATAGGCTTTAAATTCTCGTATCACATCGATATTTAATCGATGTGATACGAGAATTTAAAGCCTATTATACGCATGATGTATGCACTATTTGCACTCATTCGGTGTAGAAATACACAAGATCCCAAAGACATAAGCAAGTAGAATGTTTACAACATTTGCAAGAATCTGACGTGATTGCCTGTTTGAATACCGAGATGATGACCGGCATTTTCTCTGTTTACTAATATGGGTATGAGCATTTTTATATCCGGTATCTTGGTCACGTGATAATTTTCAGTCCAGTTTTTCGCTGATAACTTGGTCACGTGGATTGTATTACGCCTGGCCCTATCGACGAACTAAGATTGGATCAGGAACCCAGACTATCTCTCTCTACATAACTAATACGGAAGATCTCGGGAAAATATCGACTTCAGCCTTCATATTGAAATGTGACCAGCTTTTCAGTGCATTTACCGTGATGATTGCTTGCAAATGTATAATGGAAATAATAAATTGTTGAGGTGTTAGATGATATAAAAATATCAGTAAAATTCATATCACGTAAAATTTTCATTCCGACCTCGGGCAATATCAAACCTTGGTCTGTTATGACGTATGATATTTTATCACTCAATAATAATAATAATAATAATAATATATATATATATATATATATATATATATATATATATATATATATATATATATATACATATATATATATATTCGTTTATTACTTAATGTCCTGCAGTAAAAACTGGAGGCCCCGTGTCACAGTAGGTGTCGGCACGTAATAAAATACACACTGTTTGCACTGTGTCACTGACCTGGTTGTATGTCAGTTTAAAACTTCATTCCAATCACGTTGTTTTAGATAAAGATGTAAACTGCACGCTTGTCACTGACTAATACAAGAATCTGTACTAACATATATATTATTATCGCTATTGTAAATATTGTTTCATTTTCAACATCGGTGTATAGTCAAAGTCAGGCACAATGAATGTAAATAATGCTGGGTTATTTTAATGCAAATAGGGAGTAGTATTAGACTGAGAAAGTGATATTTAATTGATATTTTTCAAGGCAGTAAAATATTTGGAACATTACAATATATCATATATCAAAATATGAATGAACGGAAACATTATATTATTTCATTAGAGAAGGTAAATCATTCAATACTACAAGTAGAAAATGTTAATAGAACAACTCTGGATAATTATATACATGACTTTGATAATAAATAGCTCCCCATACAAACCTGATAAAATGATATATCCGATGGTAACAGTCCTTGGGTAAGAGAAAAGTGAAGAACCAATGCCGGATTCGTTCGAAAATATTGACCCCGATAAACAATCTTCGTGTTTTTATAATATGTTAGAATGTCAATCTATTGAAAAATTATTGATAAATAAAAACGTGTTACTACATTGTGACTTATCGTATCGTGTTTAAATATCCCATGTTTGGTCTAAACACGTATCTCAGCAAAGATAGAAAGGCATGTAAATGTATTTGTATTAAATAAATAAATAAATAAATAAATAACTGAAATAAAATCAAACTGGAAAGTGCATGCTAATTGAACAACATGTTCATACCATTTTAGTAATTCTGTTTAAGTTCCAAGAAATCAATTGTATTTCTATTATGATAATTATTGAATTATCTAAAATGAAGATGAGGTTGGCGCTTTTTTTTTTTTTTTTTTTTTGGTAATATTGTAATTTGAAAGCCACATTCCGGGGAGTAATGTTCATAAATAAACTTTTCTGTACTCTCTTAACACGTATTCTTTTGAACTTTCGTCGTATTTTCAAAGTCCTATTCCAACAAATGAGTTAATTAATCGTAGAAAACACCTAACACATTGATCTATTTATAAACAGTAAGGTCTTGCCGGTCACGCGGTGACGCTTTACTGTTCAGGACAATCTAGACAGGTGGAACACCAATCAAATGCTCTGGAACACTGTCCTGGGCAATTTAGCCATGAACTTACGTGAATTATGTTACTTTTATCGACATTTTTGAAATAACTACTTCCTTCCCTGGTACATTCGATTGTAACATGTTCTGAGACTGCGCCGGAACAGTACTCTCGCGGTGAATCGAGCACACCCTTTATATCACTCGTTCACCAGGGTAAATTTAAGAATCCTACTTAACCCCTCCCCCCTTATAACTCATTTAAAACAACGAATTTTTTTATTTTGTTTTAATTTTCGACAGCTAGGAGTGGTTTTCTAATGAAAATGACAAAAATTACAATAACGTGCAGAAAATTACAATAACGTCCATGGAATGTGACTTTAATAATTTATTGTAAATAAAATATATTGTGTTCTATCAATTTCACAGAATAGGGTTTCGTAACCTAAGGTCTTCCCAACGAACATTTTCCACATTTAAGTAGTAATATCACTTGCATATGATGTTTATATCTCACAAATGATTCGATATACCAGGGCATGTTCAACATATGAATATTTCATAGACAGAGGTAAAGTACTTACTGACAAGTTATTGACACAGGGATATCGAAAATCGCGTTTGATGTCAACGCTTTGCAGTATAAAAATGTATCTTAATTTTATCATAGAAATAGAAGAAAAAAGACAAGACTTCCTGAAAGTTTATTACAATATATTTAGAAAGATAATCTACATTTGGGTGAATGAAATTTCTAGGCTTGCAATATGTTACGATTTTATAAGTAAAATATCTTTTTCTATCTCCATTGTTCGAGAGCTAGAAAAGGGCAGATAACTTGTCAAAATTTTAAATTTTGTTTATTGATGCGAAATATATATGCGGCCAAACATTCCATTTTGTCTTAAACAGTTTTCAGCTGTCAGACGTGCATTTACAAACTGTCAACTCACCGACAAACAATATTAAGTACGTCGACAGCTATTGTTGTTATCTAGAAATGTCATCGACCAATTATGTCAATTGGAAATAATTCATCAACCAATTTTAGAATTAGAAATCGATCAACGACAATCGGAAGGTATTCGAATTTCTGGTAGGTAGATTTTACATTCATTATTTCTATTGATTAATGCATAAATGTAAATGTACTCAAGATCATTAGGCAAAATTAAACACAAACAAACAATATTTATGATCAAGAAACTGAAATACATGACCCCATGGTAAGATTTGTTTTTGAAAGTAGATAAATGATTAGAAATAGCATCCGCGTTCGTTTTATGAAATGGTTGCATATTTGAAACAGTTTATTTAGTATTGAGATAAATGAGACGACAGACAGTAACAAATCTGCTTCTCACCTAGATATACTGCTGTCAATTGGAAAGGACGGTCAACTTCACACCTCCCTTTATATAAAACGTGACGATTTCAATTTCCATATCACGAACTTCTCGTTTCTAAGTAGTAATATTTCATCTTCTACTTCCAATTGTGTTTTCATGTCACAAATTATACGTTATGCCAGGTCATGCTCCTCTTATTGATGTTTAGTTCTGAGAGCGAAACGACTCGCCAATAAATAACTTACACAAGGTCTCCTCTCTGGAATACTAGTTGGTATTCTGCAGCACGACCACAGACAGCGACTCCATTTCGCCAATCGTATATAAAAGTAACTGATGACGATTTCACCGAACTGGACCTTTTCACTGAACTCAAGAAGTTTTCTGTAATAATTGGCATGCTGACAAATGACGTTGACTCTTTCCGGACACCTGGTCCTATCCTGTTTGGGATTCGCAATTGTTCTTCATGTTGAGACATTTACATATATAACTTGTCGTATTCTAATGGACTAAAGTTTCGATTATCCATTGGTACGTCTTCATTTTTACTTTAAAATATTAGGATGTTCATGGTCTTTGATACTGAAATGAAATACATTGCATATCTAGATTCTAAATGGGGTGGAGACGTTTTTATTTCGTATTAGATCTTCTTAAACTCATGAACTATTGAAACAATTTAGACTCTCTAGATAGAGATCCATGCAATTTCATCTAAACAAATATGTATTTTAATTAACGTAAGGTATCGACAGCTTGTGAAATCATAAAACCACCATTAAATTGTACTAGTCTGTAATTACATAAAGATCTACTTAAAAGAAAAACATTTTGGACTAAAACAAAATATTATAAACATAATACCAAAGTTATAATGCTCAAGACGATTGTTTAGTGTTAATAAGACTCCATCAGTCGAGCTCCAATTTTAATTAGATTTTCTAAAGTGAAATTGGTATCAGACAAGGCCAAATTATACATCTAAATGTATAATAAAATCCGTCTAAGAGTAAACACTGTATAAAGATGGCTATCCTAGCTTTAGAAGAATTTAAAAATGTAAATATTATTAACATAATACCAAAGTAATATTGCTTAGGACAATCGTTTCTGTCAATTAAACTTCATCAGTTGAGCTACAATTTTAAATAAATTTGAAAAAGTGAAAAGTGGTATCACAGAAGCCAAAATAGTAATTCTAAACGTATAATAAAGATACGTCTCAGAGTAACCATTGTAAAAAGATGACTATCATAGGTTTAGAAGAATTTTGGAATTTAAATGTGCTATGAGTGCCAAATATTACTTTAGTATAAGATTATCAGCTGATACCGAAATACCAGGTACTAGGTTTATCATCGGCGACTCTAACGGTCCACCACCATAGGCAACGACCTAGTGGTTTTAAATATCATAAATATAACACTAAAGTTATTATGCTCAAGACGATCGTTTCTGTCACTTAATCATCATCAGTTGAGCTCTAATTTTAAATAGATATTCTGAAGTGAAAGTGGTATCAGACAAGGCCGAATAATAAATCTAAACATATAATCAAAATCCGTCTAAGAGTAACCACTGTAAAAAGATGGCTATCCTAAGTTTAGAAGAATTTAGAAATTTAAATGATCTATCAGTGACAAATAATATTTTAGTATAAGAGGTACTAGCTTTATTCTCCCGGTCTCAAAAGGTCCACCAGCAGTGGCAACGACCTAATGATTATATATATTATAAACATAATACCAAAATTATAATGTTCAAGACGATAGTTTCTGTCAATTAGACTTTATCAGTTGAGCTCCAATTTCAGAATCCACTAGTCACAAATGTTCATCGGCATAGATATTAAACATGGACATTGTCAAAAGGCAAGGACATATTTTCAAAGTGACGTAACAATTCTGGGATAGATGAAACTGCATTTTTCTGAAGTGTTAATGTAAGCAAATATCCATATTTCTACATTTTGTGTATGTAATGGGTGTATACATCGGCTTCACTTTTGACAATTGGTATTCAACTCTGATTATGGATTTTCATTGCAAGATAAGCTGAATGTGCAAAAAGATCTAGATTAGTCCAGAAAGTCGTAAGTTTGTATGTATCGCTTACAATATATAAAGCCTGTGAGGCTTTATATTATGCCGACTTGGTCATCATCAGTTATCTCAGTGACAAGGAACTTTGCAGCTCCGAGTCGTAATCGGTATCTCTTTGTCTTATTTAGTCTAGTTTAATATCAGTTTTCTTGGATTTTTCGAAATATTAATCTAGCCTTATATACGGTAACCAATGTTTGAATTTCGTTTTTTTTAATATTGCGATAGGCATAGAGCATCAATTGGAAAAGCCTCGGGCAATAATAATCCCAAGATGGCGATAAATAGTAAGATATTCGGTATCTCTTTGTCTTATTTAGTCTAGTTTAATATCAGTTTTCTTGGATTTTTCGAAATATTAATCTAGCCTTATACGGTAACCAATGTTTGAATTTCGTTTTTTTTAATATTGCGATAGGCATAGAGCATCAATTGGAAAAGCCTCGGGCAATAATAATCCCAAGATGGCGATAAATAGTAAGATATTCCGAACGTGAATGTAAACATGCGAGATTTCGCCACAGTATGACGTCATATATATATATATATATATATATATATATATATATATATATATATATATATATATATAATATATATATATATATATAATTATGAAATATTGAAGATATTGAAAATAATGATCTGTCCTTGGCTGGTATATCCGCCATTTTGTCAATTTTAATCTCCGCAGAGATTTTGTTTGCAGCTGTAATGTAAACAGGGTAAAATTGGATGATAATTTTAAGTCACATGTGAGTACATCAACATTCTCAAATAATTCATATTAAGTAAAATGTCTAAGTATGAAGCGTGTGTGCTTGATTCTGTTGTATCTTTAATTTCTAGTTCGCTGGGATAAATCGCATTGACATATGTATGAAAATTGTTATTATTAATTGACAAAACGTCGTCGATATATCTAAATGTCAAATTAAAGGACACCGCTAACTTTTTCTTCTTTCTGTTCTGAATGAAGTCTGCTTCGTATGAATAAAGGAACAGGTCGGCCAATAAAGGAGCGCAATTGGTTCCCATAGGAATGCCGACAGTTTGTTGAAAGATCACATTACAAAATATTGTCTATTAGAAATTCCAGCATGTTTTTTATATCAACTTCAGTATATTTATGTGTAGAATCAGAGTGCTGTTAGACGAAATAAGTATCCTGATAGCCAATCACTAGATATTTAAACTTTCGGGTACCACCTTTAGTGAAAAAACAGTTGTCTATGATGCTTAAAAGTCTTTCTTTTAATTTTTTATGTGGAATTGTAGTGTAAAGAGTAGAGAAGTCATATGTTTTCATACTGTGAATTCGAGAAAAATTGTGTGCCTTCAACTTTTCTAAAAGCTGTTTAGAATTTTTTAGTATCCAAATCTGATTTACACCGCTTCTGAAATAAGCAACTGTACAGTATTGTTTAAGTTTCTCCTTTACGGCTGTCAATATCTTGGTAAGGAGTAAAGATAAAGGTTTGGTAGAACATTTGCTGGATCCTGTTATGTATCTTTGCTTATATGGGGTTTTATGAAGTTTAGGTATCCAACATAAATATGGTAGCTCAAAATCGGTATCCGTTGTAGGTATATCAAATGGACAAGTGATTGTGAAGGATCTCGTCCTTTGAAAGTGAGCTACGTGTGTATGTAGGATTACCAAAATTCGTATTAAACCCAAGTTCTTCTAATAAACAATTATAGTAATGTGCCTTACAAATAAATACTATATTATTTGTGGCTTTGTTATTGACATTGACAATAAACTGCTGAAGCATCCTTCATTCAGAAACTGCTGAATCAAAAGAAGAAAAAGTTAGCGGTGTCCTTTAATATAACATTTAGATATATATCGACGACGTTTTGTCAATTAATAATGACAAATTTCATACATATGTCAATGCGATATATCCCAGAGAACTAGATATTGACAGTCGTTATGGAGAATCTTCAATAAAGGAACAGGTCAACCAATAAAGGAGCATAATTGGTTCCCATAGGAATGCCCACAGTTTGTTGAAAGATCACATCTCCGAACATTATAAATATATTACTAATTATATATATTACATAAATTCCAGCACATTTTTTATATCAACTTCAGTGTATTTATGTGTAGAATCAGAAAAATAAGTATCATGATCATTAATCACAAGGTCTTTAAATTCCCGGGTACCACCTTTAGTGAAAACAGTTGTCTATGATGCTAAAAAGTCTTTTAATTTTTATGTGGAGTTAATGTGTAAAGAGTAGAGAAGTCGTATGTTTTGATACTGTGAATCTTAGAAAAATTGTGTGCCTTCAAATTTTCTAAAAGTTGTTTAGAATTTTTAAGTATCCACATCTGATTTACACCGCTTCTTAATGACTGTTAGTATCTTGGTAAGGAGTAAAGATAAAGGTTTGGTAGAACATTTGCTGGATCCTGCTATGTACCTCTGCTTATATGGGGTTTTGCAAAGGTTAGGTATTCAGTATGAATATAATAGCTCAAAATCAGTATCGGTTTTATGTACACCAAAAGAACGTAATACGGACAAGTGATTTTGAAGGATCTCGTCCTTTGAAAGTGGGCTATGTGTGTATGTATTTTACCAGAATTCGTATTAAACTTTATTTCTTCTAATAAACAATAATAGTAATGTGCCTTACAAATAAAAACTATATTTGAGGCTTTGTCTGCTGGATCCAGTACATATTGATCAAGTAATCTATCGAGCTCGGTTACCACTTCTGGATCACTAAATACAGAAGGATAATGTGTTTTCATAGTTCCTTTAAGTTTCCGAATACGAGATTTTATTAATCATCGTATAGCTTTTAGCCATTCATACAAAGTATCTGGTTCCGCGTCTTCCATGTTTGGCTCATCGTCTGGCATAATCTTCGACAGAATTCATAACTAAACTGAAATTCTGTCGCCAAGGAACGGGCTTCGCGGTATTTTGGACCTCTTAAAATAAGATTTTTAGGGTTCCATTTTCAACAATAGAAACGTCGGCGGTGATGACGTGCCCGATAGGTTTATACTTGAAGGGAGATGATGCACATGAACACGCGGCAGTGTTATGTAGAAGATGGTTGATGTATTGGCACTGCAAAATCAGTTCGTAATTGAATAGCTTGGATACGATGCTGGATGTATAGCTTTATGAAATGCAAGGCGTGGTCTTCAATTTAAGATATGGCGGAACATAGTCTGAACTTTTTATGATTTAGAACATTTCTAATGTTTAAAGCGTCTATACCTTTATTTGTAAATTTAAGCTTAAGGAAAAGACATGTCTGTTCAGAACAGTCATCGATAGTAACGCGTGTAGGCTTGAACAGTCTGTGATAAGCAATGTCCATTATAACGAATTTCAGTGTGTATTCCGGCGTTGAAGAATCCGTTTGGGGGTTCATTCTTGCTTCCTGAAAACGTTCATTAAGTAGTCTAAAAGGAATAGAATAAAGT
This sequence comes from Atrina japonica, assembly GCA_030159075.1. Taxonomy (NCBI): domain Eukaryota; kingdom Metazoa; phylum Mollusca; class Bivalvia; order Pterioida; family Pinnidae; genus Atrina; species Atrina japonica. The sequence goes on along the minus strand of BROG01000010.1, from coordinate 2,831,265 downwards.
TTGCTGCGAATGTGATGAAGACCCATATTTGTTAACGTAAGGTAAAAGAGATGAAAAAGTGACATCATGTATGTTGGGTCTGTTGTATGAACGATGCCCGTGACTTTGTGTACGTCGAACGTTGACAAATTCCCCACACCTTGGATATTATCATTACATCCATAGGGGTATGCAGTGCCGAGCTGTCGAATCCAGTATTCTTCACGTTGTCTACGGAAGGGGGTACTCAAGGTGGGATTGTTGGTTAAGTGGTATATTTTTAAAATTATACGCACTCTCATAGACAAAATGGAATGGTCAGGGGAGTTGAAAAGCCAATAGAGTATCTGGTTACCCCTATTATTAACCTCAAATTGATGACCAGATACTCTTTTATTTAATGGCCCCTTTGTCTCGCCAACATCAATTAATCCACACAAGGTACACTCAATTCCGTAAAAAACGTTTGATGATTTACAATCCAGATGATCCCAGCTTCTGGTATTATAATGCTTACTTGTCAGATTGCTAGTGAATTCCGGATCAGTTATTAGTATATTACATGTTTTACAATTTTTAACAAAACATTTTGAAATGGATGGTATATTTTCTGAAAATGAACTGTCAAAAATGTCATCAAGTCGAATCTGACAATTTTTAATGGCACATAAGCAAAAACATATTTTTCACTCTTTATACTTCATTTTGGGATGTTGTAGAACATAAAAGTAGGTTATCATAAACCAAGTGTTATTGAATTTGGCAGGATAAAAAACTGCCCGTTACTAAAAATTAGTATTTTCCGTTGTTGTCACATATTTTCAAATACTTTCAAGGTAACCTGTATTTTTACACGTGAATTGATAGTCTTGGGTATTCTGCACAAAATGATGCCTCTCATTGGACACGTTGTTACATTATGGTTACAGATTTATGGTCTCAAAAACTGTAAATATTCAAAAGTCAGCTTCTCCAGAACCTTGAACCCCATATCCATCATTGTATACAGTAGCAAAATAAACAGTGAGTTTGGTGTCCAACAATTAAAATATGACGGAGATATTGTCATCTAATATACCTTGGATATATTTTTGCAGCCACTGCAATATATTTGGCCGCAGGTACAGGGAATACGGTAAGTATATGCGGCAAGTGCACCAAATGGGTGTCAACAAGATAAAAAAAGACCACTGGGGCTACCTGCAAAAAAGGTACAAAACCAGAATATGTAACTCTTTGTTCATCATACTCATGACTCTACTTGTGACAAACTTAATGAGAAAATTGTTTTATTCCTCACCGGGTACTCATAAATATGTTGACAATAGAGACGATTACTCCTGCCAGTGTAATTTAAATGTTATGCTTATCACCTAAAACTCAAACTCGTCCAGGTCAAGAAAGGGTTCACGAGACTCCATCTCCAGGTTAAATGTTGATTATTATTATTATTATTATTATTATTATTATTATTATTTGTTTTATTACTGGTCGCCATATATATAATTCGAACTTACACAATGTATATTGCTTTAGGCTATTTTGATTATACCAAGGGAAATATCGGTATTTCGGTACCAGCCGATTATCTTATGCTGACGCAATATTTCGCTCAGATTCCATAATCTAAATTCCAAACTTTTCATAAACTAAGACATTTATTTCACAGTGGGTACTTTTAGACGGATTTGGTAACACATTTAGATTTAATATTTGGCCTTGTATGATCCCACTTTTTTTTAAAAAAAAATCTCTGAGTCTGAGACGGTTAACAGTAGTGACAACGTTCAGGTGGGTATAGATATAATAAATTTAAATGTGTTGCCAAATCCGTCTAAGAGTACGTACTGTTTAATAATTTCTAGTGTTTAATAAGATTTTGAATTCAAAAATATTTGGTATGTTTGTTAATGTAGATGTTTATTGTTTTATCAATTTATAACACATAAGTAATTCTATCAACCAATAAAATTGGTATACTCATATGTTTATCCCATTCGTTTTTTAACTCAATAATTAGCATACCTATTCTATAATTCACCTTTGTTCTTGTGCATACAAATTGTTACATCAATACTTCCGAGTGCTTCCTCTGTAACAGCAGTATGAGACAGGGGAACAATTTGTCTCCTTTTCTGTTTTCTTTATATTCAAATGATATCGAATTTTTTATTAAAAAAAAATCATTTGACAGGTGTAAGTAATGAATTAGAAGGAAATTTAAATGTATTCATTGAGGTTTTTGTTTTGTTATTTGCTGCCAATACTGTTGTTGTTGTTTTTTAATTTTTATTTTTTTTTTATTTTCATTTATTTTTTTTTTTAACAAAAAAAGCACGATTTACAACTGCAGGTTAAAAGTTTTACGATTATTGTTCGATGTGGAAACTTAAAGTAAATAATGTACATGAAAAATTTAATTACCTGGGTTTTTTATTTCTTAAAAAAATGGCTTACATATCGAAGTCAAAAAGAATAATGTTAAAGAAAAACTACGATAGCTTTATATGAAGTATTAAAAAGGTAGTCTTTTTAATCTAGCGACTAATACAACCTTTACGACAAAATTGTCAAACCAATTCTGATATAAGAATGTGAAATTTGGGGTTATATAAATGTTCATATTATAGAAAACGTGCATTTCATATTTTGCAAACTTTTACTTAATCGAAAATAAAAATTATTTATGAATAATGGGGAACTTGGCATTCACTCCATAATAGTACACATTAAGTCACGTATTGTAAATATGAATTTGAAAACGAACGTAATCTATGGGTTGAATATAAAAAGTACAGATACCAAAGTATAAATTTTCAGTATACAAATCTAGTGATATTGGACAAACACTGACCTCTGGAAATTCAGAGGTGGGATCTAGAAATCCAGAGGTGGGACCAGGTCCCATGGACGAGTACGCATCCACTGTTGATCGATCACACCCGCTGTGTGCCCACTGTCAAATTCAAATGAAATAGGTGAAGAAGAAATCTGTACTGAATAGTGTCGACTTACACCTGTTTTATCAACTAAAATTGCTATACGATTGCGATTTATCATACATTGATTACCTCTTGTACTGGGAAAAAAGTGGATGGTGGCATGCGGATTTGGCATTACAACGGGAGAATAAAAGAGCAGGAAATTCGTTACAATAGCAATAAACAATTTAACATTGAGTTATCTACCCTTTATTAGATCTTGCGTAATGATGATACAAAAAGATATTTTACTGATAAAACCATAACGTGATAAATTTTCATGAAATGTGTCTTCTTTGAAACGTGAAACATTGTGGTATACTTTAATGCAAATTTCATTGTAAAACATTGGTTATGAAATCCTATTCTGTTGTACACAATATGTTGAAAGTTGCAACAATACTTTGGAACAAATAAAAAAAAAGTCATCCTACTATTTTCACTTTATATTATTTGAGTTTGACTGTGGATTCGCGGCGGGTGTGACCGCTCAACAGTAAACCCTTACTACTCCATTGCACCTGATCCCACCCCTGGATGTCCAGAGGTCCGTGTTTGTCTTGTATATGTATCCGTGACATCCTGAAGATTTTCACTTTGGTGTCTATATTCTATATTTGAGTAATTATCTAATTATCATAATTGGAATTATTTCTTGGAACTTTAAAACAGTCGTATGAATATGTCGCTCAATTAGCATTATGAAATAAAAATAAATGTATTTTTTTTTTTTGGCTTTTTTTTCTTTTTCTTTTCTTTTTTTTTTTTTATTTTGCTTGGTTACACATATGTGCTAACAGATAGTGATATGCAGACAGATAGAATGAGAAAGTGACATGCAGACAGATAGTGGGAGGTTAAAATCCGATAAGTCTTATACTAGTAACACATTGGATCTAGATTGACGTTTGAAACACCTTGGATTCAGATAACACCAAAAATGGTTCGCGGGGTCAATATTTCCGAACGAATCCGGTATTGGTTTTTTACTTTTCTCTTACCCATTGACTTTTACCATCGGATATATGATTTTTATCAGGTTTGTATGGAAAAAAATTCATTACATTCGGTGAAGTCAAGTATAGAACTTTTGTTGTCTTTCACGTTTTTTTGATGTTGCCATTTTCTCACCGTAGTATTTCAAGATTTGGCTTCTATACAGAACTAATGTATTGTCTATGTCCATCCAAATTTTAATGTATGATATATTGTGAGTGCATGGAGTACGCTGAAAGATCTGACATTTTGCAAATATTCTTCTACCTTGCAAAATCTTAATTGAAATACCCCTTGTCAGTCTAATAATACGCTGTGTTACTTACATACATTGTGCATGAATTGACTATACGGTGATGTTGAAAATGAAACAATATTTACAATAGTGATAAAAGTATGTTTAATAGTACAGGTTCTTGTATTTGTCAGTGACAAGCATGTATTTAACATCGTTATCTAAAATAACCAGTGAGATTAAAACTAGGTATTGAACCGGCAGATTACTAGGTCATTAATATTATAGTATTACGATTGTGTTCATTGTTTTTGTATCACACTGTCATAAGTGAAGACGAAATTTTATGCTCTCTTGATTACGCATATAATTCTACATTTCACATTTCAATTACAAAAAAATGATAAATGTATGTGTTCGATAAGCATAATATAAAGTTATTTCATGGGTTTTCGGGCAACAGTCAAAATATTGCCCCTGGGCATCGGGAAAGTTGTTGTCCGTGATGGCTTGACGGCAAGGGACAATATTTTGACGACTGTCGCCCGTAAACCTATGTAATAATTAATGTGTTACTCAATAATTAGATAAATGTCATCTGATGTTTAATGAAACGGCGACTACTCGAATCACAGATGTATATAACACTACTGTGCTTGTATGACGCTACGGTTTAGTGCACTGTTGGACAAAAGTTCATCGGAATTGGGTGAAGCGGTTAACTGTTGTCCATGATAAAATGATAAAACTGTGACATATTAAAGTCGAAAACAGTCCAAAATGATATTTACATGTAAGTTTCGTGTTCCCAGTTTTTGATTTACCAGGGGTTTTACTAATAAGTGGGTACATGATAATTATCATGTTCCCACTTTTTGGTAAAAACCCCTGGTAAATAAAAAACTGGGAACATGATATAGCGCACTAGGTAATAAACGAATTTCTTATATACACATGTACCCTACTTACGTACGCGTTTTCCATTTACTTAACATAAGATGAAAAGGTGCAATATTATTCCACAAACCCAGGGACCTGATTGAGACTGATATGACGTCATGTTATGAATGATGTTACATCAATGTGTGACGTCATATGAGTAACTTCATTCATAGCTCATATAAATGCCATCTAGATTAACACTCACTGAGTTTATGGGTGATTGCTGCGAATGAATATTTGATGTTGTTGTGATTTATTGTGAATTAAATAAAATTTGTTATCATGATCATTGATAAAGATAAATAAGAAAAATGATATTGACTGTATATGTTAAAATATTAACGCCCTCCTTCTTGGCGCGCCAAGAACGAGGGCGTCAATATTTCAACATTTATACATGTACAGTCAATAACCTATAAATATATATTATTCAATTATTGACTTTGGTCAAAATCATGCTTCATGGACTAATAAATCCGTATGTCACCCGAAACTAAAATAAGTAGTTGTTTTATTGTATGACTATTTAAAAATATATATAATAATTCAAATTTAACGTTTAACTCCTTGCATAGAACGATTTCTAAATTCTATAAGAAGGAATAAAAATAGCCCGTCTACGTTTAATATACGGGTCCATATAATCATATAATAAATAAATAACTAAACACACACACACATATATATATATATATATATATATATATATATGAAGACACTTTCATATGCTGTCACTAGATATACGTTTATTCCATCCGAGGGGTCGCTAAACCATGTAAAACTCGAGGCTTCGAGGACTTTATAGGATTTTTTTTACCCCTCAGCTGGAATAAAACTATATCGAATGACGCATATGAAATGGTATTTTTCTCTTATACCTTTTCATAAATAACAGCTCATTTCAATTGTTATTGTGAAAACGTCACCATTTTGAAAATATATATCTTTTTTATTTCTTTACGAACCCTGAAAATTTTAGCATTTTTGAAATCCTCGAACCTGTAAATGGCAACGTCGTTGCAACAGAATTTGAATATCAACCCGTAATATTACTTTTTGAATGAGTTACGCATAGCTGCTTGATAGTAGCAGTAAAGCGACATATTAAGGTCAAACGGTAAAATTACCAATATTACGCAACATAAAATAGTGTTGAGACTAGCCTTTAATACCTTTGAACCACGTGATAATATATATTTTAGCAATAATGTAATTCAACAATGAAGCTTTGATAGATAAATCAAAATGTAATTCATCTTAGAGACACAATCAATGTCTCGTTTTTACCAATACTGCAAAATTCTATCCGGAACTGCTGATCCAGAACACTTTTTATCCCTTCACGTCACGTCATGGTAAATCAGCATTTTTGTGTTGTAAAAATGGTACACAAAAATGCCAAGAAGGATTTTTGTATATTGATATATTTATATATTTATTAAAATATGTGTGTGTGTGTGATGTATATATATACAAAAATGTGTGTGCCAATATATTGTTTGTAAACAAGGATCAAGAAATTTTTGTATATATATACATTTATATAAAATTGATATTATATTTGTTTAAGGATATATATATATATATATATATATATATATATATATATATATATATGTGTGTGTGTTTGTGTGTGTATATATATACATGTATGTGTGTGTGCGTATATATATATATATTGTTTGTAAACATGGTAAATCAAGAAGATTTTTGTGTTGATACTTTACATTTATTAAAATTGATATTACACAAAAATCTTGCCAAATTTGTTTGAAAGGATATATATATATATATATATATATATATATATATATATATATATATATATATATGTGTGTGTGTGTGTGTTTGTGTGTGTGTATATATATATATATATGTGTGTGTGCGTATATATATATATATATATATATATATATATATATATATATATATATATATATGTGTGTGTGTGTGTGTGTGTGTGTGTAATATGGGTTTATGTTTGTTTGCGGATAGTGGGTGAAAAAGGTGAGTGATGTGGTTACTAAACAAATCAAACTAATAAATACATGTATATGTAAACAAACTGGATTTCAAGCAATAAATGTGCGAGAAAAATAATCAAGCACCACATTTGAGTTCCAGATAGGAAAATATCAGTCTCTGGTGTGATGAATCACACGCCTCGGTTGGGACTTATTGATTCATCCCACCCTCGACTGATATTTTGCTATATGGAACTCAAAGTGGAGCTGGATTCTATTATTCTCACATATTCCATTCGAATTTGACTATGGACTCACGGCGGATGTGACCGGTCTACAGGGAATGCTTACTTCTCTACGGCACCTGATCCCACCTCTTTATTTATTTCCAGAGGTTCGTGTTTGTCCAATGTTCACCAGAATTATATGTGTATTCTGGACGCCCTGAAGATTTATACTTCGGTTTCTGAGATTTTTATATTTCTTTGACGTTTTTAATAGGTGAATTTATATGTGAAGTAGAAATGTTTCTAAATAACAGTAAATGGGGAAATATTGGCGTATTTGTATTCTTCCAAAGTAAGATAAGTTAATATTCATTATCATGAATCATGTTGCACTTTATCGATTTCAGTTTATTTTAAAGAATGGTCACGATGACAGAGAAGACCAATGGATTCTTCCAAGAAATAAGGTGCCCTGCAGACGAGACAGGTGAAGACTCCCTAGAGATTACAGAAATATCAAACAGACATGTGAATGAGGCAACACCGTTTAAGGACCCACAATCAAATATTAATGACAATAAAAACAAAGCATCTTTATACACCAAGATTGTCTCGGATAAAGAGTACAGAGAGAAAGCGATCACGTCATTGGGCTTGATTTTGTCATTTAGTATGCTGGTAATTCTTTTGTTGTAAAAATTTAAAGTTAAAAACTTAAGACTTATTGAAAGGGTCCACACATCGGAAACACATACAGTGAACCTGGAAATTTCGTCCCTGGATATTTTCTACCTTTCAACATAAAGCATTTCTAGCCTTCTTAAGTTTGTCCAATATCACCATAGTCTTATTGATTACATGCCCATGTTTTGATAATTTAGATTGAAAAATTTGCGTTTTAAAATTGCCCTTTCTTATAAGGGCGATAATTAATCGGCATAAAAAATGTCCAGATATATAGTACTGTATATGTCCATTCATAGTAACCGACATTACATTTATCAAATTATCATATATTAACATTTTACTTATTAAAATTGACATTGCTCGGAGTGTTTCAGTGCTTGTGTAAAAGGTCTAAATTAGAATCGTTTACACTTTGACCTGGGGTCATACATTATCATTGAATTGCTTACTTCTCCATCTCACCTGATCCCAACTCTGGATTTCCAGAGGTCCGTGTCTGTCCATATTTCACGAGGATTGTATTCTGGACATCCGGAAGATTTATACTATGGCATCTGTGATTTTTATTTCAGTGATAAGTATCGCTATGAATCATGCTTTTTCTGAGAAAACTATATTCTAGTAGGTGTAAGTGCCAACCTGTTTTTCAGGGATGGAGTATAGGACAAATCGGGCCATCATTATTAGATTTACAAATCATCACAGATGCGAGTCTGAAAGACGCCTCAGCTTTCCAAACCTCGTATTTAGCTGGATACCTAGTCGGATCTCTCGTATTTGGAGTTCTGTATGATCACGTGTCATTTGAGAGAGTACTTTTAGTTTGTCTGACAGTTTTGGGACATGCAGTTGGTTTGGCCGTTATCCCATGGTGTAAATTGTATGAGTTAATGATAACTGCACACGTATTGACTGGAATATTTGGCGGAGGGCTGGATACAAGTGAGTACTCATTTATTACATTAGTTTACATCTACAGAAAAAACAGTATTGAATGGTAACTTACACTGATGATTTCGCACTACATGTATTAACGTATATATAGTACTTAGTAGCCATGGACTCTATATCAATAGAGTTGCATTCGCCAACGTCAACGTTGTGTCAGTAACAAGTTTTCCTTAGCTGTTTTACCATGGATTGAGTATAAATTGAAGAGGGTCTGGCCACAAGAATTCATCAGAAATTGACAAAAGGTCAAGCTAGAGCAAACATGTATTGGGATAGTGCCATAGGTTTTGAAGCATTTTTTAAAGTTTTGTTTTTCTTGCTATTTTTGGTTTTTGTTTCTACTGTACATTAATTCAATGGGGTATTAGCTGTGTTTACCAAACAAAACACAAACATATTTCGATTTTTTTCTACTTTCACTACTTGTACGTAATCTGCAATAAAAAATAAGAGTTATACACAGGCATTTGGAATCTTATATATATTTTGTGAAAATGAGGTCAGGTGCAGTATGGTATTTATATACAAATAGTAAGGTTGAGTTAATCAATTGTAAATAAAAACGTGTCAAACCTTGGTTTCTCAAGCAATTTTCACAAAATATATAGGGATTTAAGAATTGTTATGCCCATGTATATCTCTTTTTTGTTATTGTATATCAATCTAAGTAGTAAAAACGGAAAAAACACAGCAGGTCCTAGTTGCACAAAACGTAAAAATTAACTTTATGTTAACCAATGGATGTTAAATCAATAGGCTAACCATAGGTAAAATTTAACAATGTATTGTGCAACTTGGTCCAGACGGTATTTTATATTTTATATGAATAAGTATGCAGAAAGGAAATTCAAGCAATTTTGTGTCAAATCTTATAAGTTTTATATCATTTTACAGCTAATAATGCACACATCTTGTCCGTATGGGGGAAAGATGGCAAGTCGATCATGCAGGCAATGCATTTTGCATATGCGCTTGGTGGAATAGTTTCACCATTCGCCACGGCATCATTCCTTGCACCCCAGGAAGCCAGATTGCAACACGTTTCATCGAATGACACAACTGAAGAATTCACAGAACACTCTCTCTCGAATCTAACAGCGAGTGGCAATCATAACCAAACTGTATCAGGATTCACCGGAAAACCAACATCGCCATTTATTGATTCTTTTATAGAAGAACCAGTGTCTCGATTATATATAGCATTTTTCATTTCAGCAGGGCTTACTTTTCTCACATCCTTTCCACTTTTCTTTTCATATATCACAGCAAAACAGAAAGCAAAGAATAATAAATGTAAAACTACGGAACACAAAATAATTGAAGGCAAGAATAAACCCACGGAAATTCCACGTGTTCTAAAACTATCAACACTAGTTTGTCTCATGCTGTTATGTAGTCTATATTGTGTAGTATTCTATGCGTTTAACGGGTATTTAACCACTTTCTGTGTCAAACATATGAAATGGACAAAATTCCAAGGTGCTGCAGTCACTTCTGTATTTTGGGCATGTTTTGCTGTAGGGAGATTTCTAGGTATATTTTTAATCATGTTCATTAGGCCTGTTCGCATTATTTTATTCCTATGTTTATTACTAGCTTTATCATATCTTGGCTTTTTAATCACTTCTCTTTTTCTAGTAGATGTTGGTATATGGATATGTACCTCTCTTGTCGGTTTGGCGCTATCAGTTTTATTTCCGTCAGTACTTACATGGACCGAAGGGGAAATATTTTCTGTGACCGGAAGTGTGACTTCCCTATTTCTTATTTCCGGATCAGCAGGTGCCATGATAAATCCAATCATTTTAGGATCATTAATGGATAAAGAATCACCGATTGTCTTTAGCTATTTGTTGTTTGGTGAAAGTGTCTTCTTTCTTTTTATATTTCTGCTTACTTTTTACTTATCACGTAAAATTAAATGTTTAAAATACAAATCCAGAGAATCAGATTATGAAATCGAATTAAAAGGGGATGATCATGATAGGGAAACGGTTGAAAATAAAATAGATATCGGAGATTGATAACTTATGAAGGCACTGTTGTTTTCGTGATGTTCTTTAATACAAACGAAATTAATCCAGCACGTTTCTTTTCTTATAATGTCTATTGACGAATTAGTCCCATTTAAAGGGACATTAGCTGTGTTTTTTTACAACAAAAAATATTTCCTTTTTTACTTCTTAGAATGATATGTACAATAACGCAAAATAGATATTTACAGGCATTAAAAACCTTAAATGCCTATGTATTTTGTGAAAATTGCTTGAGAAACCGAGGTTTGGCACTTTTCCAAATGCAGTTGATTAACTCAACCTTACTTTTATATGTATATGTATACTACTTTTGACCTAACCTTATTTTCACAAAATATATAGGAATACAAATTTGTTCATGCCTCCTGTTTGTTATTGTACATCAAACAAAAGTAGTAACAGTAGAAAAAAATTGACATAATTCTTTTTTGGTAAACACTCGTAAAGCCCCTTTAATAACAGGGTAAATCTATGGGCAAATTTCGTATATTGATGATTCATAACAGCCAAGACGTTTCCGAATCTGTTTAAAGAATGGATTTCGTCGTGCTCAATCCAATTTCTTGAACATATTTTTTTTGGACAGATTTCCATACAATTTATTGCTTAACTCATTCACCCCTTGAGGTCAAATTTAGACTAACCCGTCAATATTGATTGGAAAATCTAACCTTGACTTGAGAAGATGGGTTACACTGGATTTCAACAAAGATTAATCAAAGGTTCAAAATATTGTAATTTAATTTGATAAGTTTTGCTGTTTCAATAATTTACACAAAGCGACACAATATACATGTATCTGGTGAATCAATTTTAAAGGCCATTTTCGAGTTGTCTCATTGCATTAAGTTTGGTCAGAATAGTTTGTTCTCAGATCACGTGACTTCAACTGAAAATCGGACAAGGTCCTTTTATGTAATAATTACATTGACGACAACCAGCGAATTTTTTTTTTTCAATTCATGTGTGAAGAAATAAGATAAATGTTCTCTCTTGTAAATAAGGAATCTAGCACCTATTACGTCATGATATTCAGAAGAATAATGCGAAAATGGTCTTTTAGAAAATGTTAGTAAATGTTGCATCTTATCTATAATATCAATACGCTGTAACCCAGTTTCTGAATACAATTATCGTACTTTTTAATCTTACTCTATAAGTAGAATTTTAAATATTTTATCAGTTTCATTCGATGCAATTCTGAGAGTAAACACAACGTAGGGTCATGCAAAAAGCACCGGTCAAAAGTCGGTGAAATTTTTTTACACCGGAAAAAATAGTCCGATGCTTAAATATAACGTGATGTCGATTTGTTATTTATATATACCTGTATCGTTATGTTAATGTGTTAAATACATAGATAACGTTATATCAATGTGTTGTTTATACAGATCAATGTGTTATATGTATGGACATGAAATAATGAATATTATCTTCTATATAGTCGTAATAACTTGTACATAAAGATGTATAGAAGGTTCCATGTAGTGGTCAACGGTCCCTGTCGTTAAAGATGTATAGAAGGTCCTATGTAGTCGTCAAAAACCTGTGTGTAAAGATGTATAGAAGGTTCCATGTAGTGGTCAACACCTGTCGTTATGTAGACGTAGTCGTCAAAACCTGTGTGTAAAGATCAAGATGTTCAGATGGTTCTATGTAGTCGTCAACAACAAAGTGTGTCAAGATGTGTGTCAAGATGTACAGAAGGTTCTATGTAGTCGTCAACACCTGTGTCAAGATGTCAAAGATGTACAGAACCTGTGTTCAAGATGTTCTATGTAGTCGTCAACACCTGTGTGTAAAGATGTACAGAAGGTTCTATGTAGTCGTCAACACCTGTGTGTCAAGATGTACAGAAGGTTCCATGTAGTGGTCAACACCTGTGTGTCAAGATGTACAGAAGGTTCTATGTAGTGGTCAACACCTGTGTGTAAAGATGTACAGAAGGTTCCATGTAGTGGTCAACACCTGTGTGTCAAGATGTACAGAAGGTTCTATGTAGTGGTCAACACCTGTGTGTAAAGATGTACAGAAGGTTCCATGTAGTGGTCAACACCTGTGTGTCAAGATGTACAGAAGGTTCTATGTAGTGGTCAACACCTGTGTGTAAAGATGTATAGAAGTTTCTATATATAGTCGTTAACGCCCGTGGGTAAAGATATATAGGAAGCTCTATGTGGTCGTTAACACCTGTGGGTGAGGATGTATAGAAAGCTATATGTAATCGTCAACGTCTGTGGGTAAAGATGTACAGGAGTTTCTAGGTAGTCGTCACCACCTGTGGAGAGGGTCCTCAGCGGTCCAGATCATATCTAGGGTTAGTATATGATTGATATCCGTGTATATGTTTCTTTTAATTAAAATGTAGGAAGTGACCTTTCTACGGTAGTCAATTTTTCACGGGACTTATAAAAGAAATGTAACTTGAAAATCGCAGCGCCCTCTATCCACTATCGTTTCTCGAGGTTAATGGAGCAACCGGAGATCGGCGGAATATATCGACTTGTATTATTCGGGTGGAATGAAAATGTCGAAGCGGATCATTTTTACACGGGTACCCGGGTAGGGGATTTCTGTCGTAGAAAAAAATTACCCTGGGAAGTATTTCTATGGCGGGTCATTTCTCGTCATCATGATCGGCAGTGGTAAATGTCTGGAGTGTGCCTATATATCGAGGGTCGCTGATATTACGTATTGAAATCATATTTCACTAATATTCTACTTGTTCTTGTTATAGGTATAAGGCCTATACAAAAAGCTATTACAAAAACACATATTCAATATGAAATATCATTTCCATACATAATGCAAGACATGTAATCTTGAATGGCATCGGGTTTTGAGTGGTCAGTATTTTCCACGCCTATGTTGTACTGCCGCAACAGTTGTACAACCCTAATAAGAAATTGAAAATTCACCCTAGGAATCGATCCATTGATATAAACAGGGCATAGTAGTATTTTTTTCCGGAAACAATATTTCGGAATTGGCGTTAGTCCGTTACACATTTTCTCTTTACTAGGTCGTGTTTGTTTTCCTGTACAGTACTGGGTCGCCACTAGAAAAGTAATGTAGTTGTTACAACTCTATTTATAAAGGATCAGTAGGCGGCTATGATTTGATTTCGTCTTTAGGATGTAGGACTACCACAACAATATTATTCCTGATGTTTGAGAAAATTGTCCAACAGCCAATGTTGATCTTAAAAAAAAATCTCATAAATATATTTTATATCTATACGCCGACCGGGCGTTCCCAGCTGGGCAGCACGATTTACCCAAAAAACACCCCAAAAGACTCCCAAAATGACCCCCCAAAAATACTTAAAAATTTAAAACGTAAAACTTTTAGCAATCTTATTATAATATGATGAATATTTTTTATGACTGTAGATGCTTTTGACTTTGATAATGCTGTTTTATCCAATTTCACGATGTATTTCTGAAACCATGATATAGTCAGCATGACATTTTAAAATGTGCCAGAATGTTACTTATATGGGACGGTAAAGACGTTTAATACATATGAAATCATCATTTTCCACATTACGTAGAATTTTTTATAATATAAAGTTGACATAAAATATGAAAAATATTTCAGGAATCATGAAAGCAAATAATTGAAGAAGACCGATTTGGCTCTTCATTTTACTAAATGACAGTGTCCGTAAGTTCCATGAGAAGTGATAAATGTTCGATTTTTTTTTTAGTTTCTAGCTGTCTATGAAATATTTATACAGAAGAAAATACATTTAAAATTATCATTGATGCAAACTTATTTCGATTTAATTGTTTTGGGTGTTTTTTTGATGTTTTGGGGGTCTTTTTAGGTAGTTTTTGTTTTTTGGGTAAATCGTGCCGCCGTTTCAAGCTCCTGTCAGGTCCTACATCAGAGATATTTAATGCTAACATGTTAGCTTTATATATCGCTGGTCCTATATAGTCGAAATAATGTAATACCCAACTACTGGTTCTAGTCGGTTACTGGTCTTTGACCAGTAGCCTACGTGGTCACTTTTTGTTAGCTGTTTATTGCATTATATCAAAGTGCCAGTTTTGTACACAGTTCAGAACAGATATATACATGTAGCCTTCTTATAACCATGCTGGCCTCCATTAAGATGCATCTAAGATATCTGTATCTAGGGAAACTTATTTTCAGCAAAAGATCATATTCAACTAGACATATGCTAAAGTTACAGACAATCCCAAATTGCAATTTATTTATAGCACAAAGCATTTTATGAAAGTTATTCATTTTAGTAAATGGATCGTACAATAATATACAGATTACCCAAATTGTGGTCATATAGTGCTAGGTGAGACAAAAAAAAAATGAAAAATCACTCGTCCTGTGGAATGAATGATTTTGAAAATAACTCGTCCCTTGACCATCTTCAGCTTGTCCCAATCTTTTTATAAACTTTTATGGAACCATAAAGACTAACTATTTTTTCCAATACAGGACAGGGGGTTGGGGGTTGGGCACATCCATTCAAAATATTGAGAATGGATTACAGGCCAGATCCAGGAATTTTTATAAAGGAGACGTAATGTTTCATTTTTTTTTGGGGGGGGGGGGGGGTTGGACAAGACGCCATACATGTAAATATGGTGTGTTCTTTATGCAGTGGTATACGAAGAATATCAAAAGGTGGTTTTAAAAAAGGGTTAGGTTTGAGGCTGGTGACATTAATTAAACTTGTTTATACTTTAAGAATTAAAATTTAAAGTTTAATTAAAACTGTTTATGCAGTGCATGATCATCAATAGCAGAGTGATGATTTATTTCAAGTTGGAGTGATTCGAAAATTTTTGGAAATTTGTCTTTGATTTTTCGACTTTATATAGAAAAATGAAAGGTTTTACACCTATTTTATCAACTTTAGGCAGCACACTGTCCCTCACCACTGCACATATTTTTTAAGTGTTGGATTAATTGTGAGGCAATATTTCATTAAGAGTAGGGTTTTATGCATCTTTCAGATAATTTTTTTAAAATTTGGAATCCCTTTTTTCTGCATCCAGATGCGAAAATATGCAAAGCAGTCCACTAATAAACCATTTGAATTAGCAAAAAAAAAAAGTTACCAAAATTTGGACAGAATTTTGGCCTAGTATCCTCCTTACAGTGAATTATGACCTTTTTGTTTTAAAAGATCTGAGAAGCCTTTTTCTGGATTCCAAACATTTTGATAATGTATAAAAGAAATTGGTATGTAAGAAAGTGTGGGGAGGGGGCACTCCCTGGCTGCCACAGTACCTACATGTATGGCTACATACATGTAATGTGTAAAAAATTGGTAATTTTAGATGTAACTTACATTATGATACAATGCAAAATTTGTCAAGTTTACAAATAAATTTTCATACTCATACAAGCTTAGGAAAAGGAAGCGAAAATTTCTTTACTGAAATGATGGGCAACAGGGAAGGAAGAGTATATATAATGTCATCAGCGTCGGAAGCAAATTGAAAGTGGGGGGGCTAAACCAACTTAAAACACATACACACGCCAGAAACGTCTGGGGGCTAAGCCCCAATTTTTAACACCTATGTCTAACTTTGCAAAAAAAGCCCCCCCCCCCCCCCCCCCCCCCCGGTTCCGACGCCTATGATGTAATTGTTTTGGCCGCGGATAGTGAGGCATGATAATTTTGGTAACAGTATGTACGGATTCCAGAAAATCAATTATTCAAGAATTATAACTATACTGCTTTGAAAAAATCAAGTATTTAAAAAAAATTGTGGCTGTGTGATAAAAGAAATTGCACCAAAAAGTGGTGGGGGGCACAAACATACTTGTGCCCCCCCCCCCTAGTTCTATGCCCTTGACCTAGAAGAAATATTTCTCGTCGTTGGGGACAATTAACCGCTCCTAAACACTCATCCTCAAGCCATTTTCACCAATCCAGAACAAGTGGACAAGTACATATTTCTCGCCCTGCAGTAGTATACTGAATACATTATATGAATTACAAAAAAGCATGGCATAAGTTACCAAAACAGTTATCTCTTGGAATATGCTTTTGATTCATATATGTTTGGTTTTGGTAACTTACATGCAATGTTTTAGGTCATTTGTGTTGTAACTTCCATAACTGGTACTTTAGTCCTGATATTGAAATAGGCACCCATGCCTTCATTTTTACTTTACATTCTGCACATTTATATGTTTAATGTACATACTAATTGTCATCATCTTTCAGAGTGTCAGTCAGCTACCACTCTTATCTGCAACACCACCCACCTACCTTCCCTTTTTGGGAAATCTCACCTGAGATTTGTGTCCTAACTATAGCGTGAGTTGTGTTTATTTTTGTGTGCCATATTTTTGACGATTGAGGAAAGATGAATGTCGGTAGTCAGACTAGGATTTGTTCCCAGGCCTTCTGCAATCTACCAGTCCTTATAATAATGTCAAATATATGCCACCAAACCACAAAAAAAAAGATAAATAGATTGTCATCTTCTTTATAAGCTGCTGATAATAACAAACTACATTGTGGTTTTTTTTTCTTCAGTCATTTTGAAAAATGGTGATTGAGACAGATGAGGCATATAATGACACCTTAGAGTCCACGGGCCTGACAGAAGAAATACCCGAGAACTCCCTAACAATGCAAGACTCGTCCAACAATCAGATGGATGAAAAGACGCCTTTTAAAGAAACACAAGATTACACTGACAATAGCAAAGACAAAGCCTCATTCTACAGCAAGTTAGTTTCTGAGAGAGAATACAGACACAAAGTGATGACATCAATGGCATTGATTTTGTCATTTATTATGCTGGTAATATTCAAATCTTTTTTTCTTTCATTTTTATCATCAAAGTTTCAAGTTTCTTTATACATTTTACAAGTTTTACATGATTTAAGCCAATAGTGGATTTCAGAATACCAGAATCGAATAGATAATGTTACATTGTTAGTCCACATATGAGCCAGTGTTTGTTTGTTGTTTTACCTTCCTACCAAACATTTTTTTCACTTACAAAGAGATGTCACCAGCTTTAGGTGAAATGCTACAAAATTTATCCTGAGTGCTGTGGAGGGATACCAATGTAGTGAAGGTCATTTTACATGCCACGCATTCAACAACATGGGGCTTTGGTTTTAAGTCTCATCAAAAATACCTGTGACTTGCATTTATATGGCAAGTTCTTGGAGAAGGAACATTTTTAAAGTTTTTTGTATTAACCAGTCGTGGACTTGAACCTGGGACCTTGTTCTTGTGAGTTGAATGCCCCCCACTGGATAACTGCAAGCAGTATGAGCCAGCAATGTGTACAATGTATTCTGATTGACAGCTGTCTAGAATCTCTCTATTTGTCAGTTAAATTATATGCCTATCTGAACTTTTCAAAGTATATTAACTCATCTTCCCTGAAAAACAATGAACTCTGCTGTAATTCAATGACTTGGACCAGACCAAATGTGTCTTTAGGTGTGATTGAGTTAAATCAGCAGATCAGATGATGTTTTCTTTCTCATCTTAATGATTTTTAACAGAGTTATGGAACTTAAAGAGTTTAATTAAACCTAAATGTTATAGATGCTGCTCATCTGAATCCATTGGTTTGCTGTCCCCAATAGTACCATTTTGTGTACAAATCAACTTCTATAAAAAGATCACCTCTCTATAAAAAATTTTTTGTGTCCCTAAGGAAAATTGTTAAATACTGTACAAGTTTCACTGTAAATAATATTATATTGTATCTCTTCAGAAAGATTATTTTGCTAGTAGAGATTATAGCAGCGTGTATTTTTAGGGATGGATTGTTGGACAAGTCGGGCCGTCATTCTTGGATCTACAAATTATTACAGACACAACTCTGGAAAAAGCTACTGCATTCTTTACCTCAAATTCTGTTGGCTACCTCACGGGATCTTTCATATTCGGAGTTATGTTCGACCATGTTCCATTTGAAAAGATACTGTTGGTTTTCCTTACAGTTGTAGGGAGTGCAGTCACTTTGGCCTTTGTTCCATGGTGCACAATTTATGAGTTGATGATTTTTATACACATCTTGAAAGGCATATTCTCTGGAGGACTTGATACAAGTAATACCTTAATCTTTTCTCTCATTCATTATTTGTCATCTTATCTCTTGTTCACTATTTGTCTGGTTTAGTTTTTCATACCCATCAAAATGTATCACAGGGCAGTTACTGTGAAATTTTTTTTTTTTGTAAATATTTCTTAAAAATGTTGTTGCCTGGAAGCATCTGTACAGTTTTCAAACATAAAGTCATAAACTCTTATCCCCATTGATTAGGTTTCAACATTCAGTAAATATTAAATAATCATGAATTGCTACCTTTATTGGAAATGAAACCCAATGTTTACATACAATGTTCCTGTGCCCAAAGCAATGGAGGAGTCCATTCACTTGCAGAGGGTGTTTCACCAGTATCTACAGTACAATTTTTTTGGTGACTTCAGAGTGATGAGATTTATACACCCTGATAAAAATAATGGACTGTTCCTATGAAAATCAACAACAAAAGTGGTCACTACCATTACTGCTTGTCAAGTTCAGAAAATTGTAAAGCGTTTAACATATTTAACTGCGATCACCAGTATTGGAGGGTCTCCTTCATATTAAACATGTCGAAATACAGAATTGATTTTGACTATGACCTTCTTTAAATAAAATGGCAATTTACAAATATTGTGTTACAAATAAGTGTTACAAATATTGATCTGCACTATCAAAATTATTTTTTAATGTGCCATGAGACTGGAACTTGGCATAAAGTAACATTTTAAAGACCAAGGACCTGTTTTATGAAAGGTTCTATGTCTTAGGATCACACTTACAATTTGCGACCAAAGGCTTACATGTACAACCAAAGCAGGTCAGCTCTTCAGGGCTCTACATTAAAGATTTTTTTCACTTGTCCAGTTGGACAAGTAATGTCAAAAGTAACTTGTCCAAATCACAAATCCACTTGCCCGTAATTTACAAAGAAAAAAAATTATAGGATTAAACACAAAAAAAAGAATTTATCTAAAAGTTAAAAAATTAAAATAAAAAAAAAATCTGGCCTACTAGGTAAGAGAATATTCATCATACAGTGAAAAATAAAAGCATCAACAAAGACAGAGATGTTACCAATAGAAAAAAATAGAAAGAAAACAAAACAAATATGTGTATTCACACACTACGATAATGTCAAATACTTGCCAATTTTCAAAATAATTATATCTACACTGTTATAATAGACAAACCCTTATCATTGGAAGCATGGTCTTGGGAGATTGATTGATTGCAGAATGTGTGTTAAAACTCAATTTCAACTTGTCTTGCTTTATTTCTTTTGTTTCTTTGAATGCTGTTTTCAGTATTATTTTGTTCATCAGTCATAAACCAATAAGTTGTCAAACCCATGTTTCAGGTAAAATATGTGATCAAATCAGGGTCACTGCAGCCTCAAAAGCTATTAATTTCTCATAGGCGACAAGCGTTTAAGTGATTATTTCTCGGAAGACCTCATGACTCTACATTCGCATCTACTTTATGATGATTTTATTGAAGTCAACGTCTATCTATGTTTATGCATAGGAAGATAAATCTACCACGATGTTTATCTAAGTAATTCAAGCTTCACTTTTAAATTAAACATTAAATGAATACAAATCAATTTAGTTAAGGTTTGAAATAACAAATTATAAATATTGCTGATTATTTTAACTTGTCCCCTTGGACAAGTGCTCAGGAAGATTTACTTGTCCGAGCTAATTTTCACCTGGACAAGGACAAGCGTTAATGTCGAGCCCTGATCTTTATTACTATACCCAGAGGCTGTACATAGACCCGAGTTATTTTTGTATGTGTCATGATTTGTCCATGTTAATGTTAATCTATTCAAAAACTTTCAAGATCTTATTTGAAAATATGCAAAAATACCTGAAGTCTTGACTTAGGATAGCATTGATAAAACGGTCTTAAGTTTTGTCTTAAGATCACATAACTTAAGATTTATGACTTCTTGATAAGGCAGGCCCCTAGAACTTTAACTTCTTATTTCGAGTATGTGGCAGAAAAACAGCTACACCTTGATCTTAAGAGGTCTCAGAAGAACAGCTACACCCTAGGCCTGTTTTTAAGAGGTCTCAGATGCATGTTGCTTAAGGAATGGAACCCCAAAACCTCTTGCTTTTTTAAGAAATTGATTTGACCCGAATGATCCCTGCAAGTGATTGATTCATTTTGTATCAAGAAATTGTCAAAACTAGCTTTTCCATCAGAATTCATAAAATTTTATTTATCATTTTTTCTACAATGTTTCCATTTATTGAACAAATTTCATTCATTGCATTGTTTTAAAAGATTCCATCCTCATTTATATGTATGATGGGTGGGGATGAAAATGAGCTATACATACGTTCTTAGATCCATTGAGCGGTGATACCATACTGTAAATCTGGTTTTATTCGCGAGAATATTATTAATGCATAATTTTGCAAGAGCTCTCGCTTGCGAAAATAAAATTATTGAATAGTTAATTACGATAATAGTATGATGAAAGGGCATTCAAAATCGTGAAAATATTATCTTGCGAATAAATTTAGAAATTGTGTATTGTGAAAATAAAGTCACTTAAAATTCTCCAGATTTACTGTAGATTGCAGTAAAACCAGCTTTAGAGACCACCTGTGAATAAGGACCATCTGATTACAACGACTGTTTTTGTTGTCCCCTATAGTACCATTTGTGTACAAATTAACCTCTATATAAAGACCACCTCCCTATATATATATATATATATATATATATATATATATATATATATATATATATATATATATATATATATGTAGACCGGTTTTCTTGTGTCCTTAAGGAGGTTGTTATAAACAAGTTTCACTGTATAAACCAATGCAGTAAAATATTTACTAAACATGCTCTTTAGTTTAGGCATTCATGTAGTTTTTTTCATAGATTACATTTAGTTTTATTTCATGGATTTTTCATGTTTTGAGATTGTTTACCTGTTGTCGGTTGTTGTGGTTGACCACCATATTTCAGATTTTTTCATTTTGTATTAGAATTTCCATGTTTTTGCTAAAAGTGAGTGATTCAGGCTCCTCAGAGTCTTTAGTTTTAGTTGATGTTTTTATGTTTATAGGGTCAATTAATAATCAAAACAAAAGTTTTAAGCAATACATTTAAATTTTCTGCAGCAGTCGCCCATAGACCCAGTGTTAATCTAGACAGAGGTTACATCAGCTATAAATGAAGTTCCTCATATGACATCACACTAAGAAGTGACTTCATTTATGTACATATACATACACATCAAGATATTACATTCAGATGAACTCTATACTTTACTGATCTACCTTGAACTTCTCTGTTCATTCATAATGAGACTGATCACGTATAAGGCAGGGTATTCGATTCCATTACATGTGTTTTGTTTTTCAATTTGAAAACTATGATATGTTTTGTAAATATAACGAATGAATACTTGTCAGAGTGCATTTATTGTCAATATTGATGCTGTTTGGGTGACAGATAAATATTCTTGGCGTCCTAGCAGGCACCATTGTATATATCTGTCACCAAAACGGCATCCATATTGACAGTAAATGCACTCTAACAAGCATTCATTCATTAAATAAGCTGTCATTGACGGCATTATTTTATAAACTTGTCAAATCAACTCTATACCACATTAATAGTAATACAATGAAAAATTTCCCTGAAAACAAAATCACCTTATACATTATCATGATTTAAACCCTTAAATTTACTGTTAAATCTCTTTATAATCACCCTCACCATCCCTGTTTCATTTGCCACCTCACTTCTTAATGCCACAGTTTTCAAAAGTCCACTTTTCCGTCTAATGCCATTTAAGGTTTCCCTCCATCTCATCGCCAAACCAAATTTGGGCTAAGCAAATGGTGGCAGTATAACCAGGTCTTACTGTAGTTTTTCAGGCATGGAATAAATACTGAATTGCAACACAGTGCTCTTCGGAGGTAATCTTTATATGCAAGTTGACCATACACATGACAGTCTATGAAAGTATCCCTTTAACAAACAAACCAATATTAAACATGATAAATGTCTATCTATAGTTAAATGCTCTGCCTCCTTCACAGATCAGAATTCCTGAATTTGAATTTTTATTGAATATTTTTAATTGTATACCATCTATTATTATCTTGGATATATGATATTTTTTTTCACCATTGGTGGATATTATATTTTTTATGCCTACATAATTCTTTGGGAATAATAGCCTATAGTGGAAAATTTGTAAGTTTCTCTAATTTCTATTGTGTAAAAGTTTTTGAAATGCTTTTACCCTAAATGCGTATGTAATTTAATTCTGTTGTTTCATTTCTTTCAGCTGGCAATGCACACTTACTGATGATGTGGGGAAATGATGGAAAGTCTTTCATGCAAGCTCTGCATTTTGCATTCGCATTTGGTGGAATAATATCACCATTTGTGGTTGCGCCATTCCTACTTCCACAAGATGACATCACGCAACATGATTTGCTGAACAGCGCATCAAAGCAAGTTACAGACAACCCTCTCCTTAATCTGACCACAGTCATTTTCTATAACCAAACTTACACAGGATTTAACGACAATTCAACTTCATCTTTTAATGATCCGACTGCAGAGAAACCACAATCACAGTTATACATAGCATTTTTTATCTCTGCTGCTTTGACATTTCTTACTGCCATTCCAATCTTTTTTTCATATGTTTCTGAAAAAAAAAATTCTAAAAAAAAGAAACGTACAGATAATGACCAAACAAAAACTGAAGACAAGAACACGTCCAACGAAATTCCGCCTGTTCTAAAAATATCAACAATAGTTTGTCTCATGTTTTTAATGGGTGTTTATTGTGCAATTGAAGATTCTTTTAATGGATTTTTAACCACTTTCTGTGTCAAACACATGAAATGGACAAAATTCAGTGGTGCTTCAGTCACTGCATTATTTTGGGCATTTTTCGCGGTTGGAAGGTTCCTAGGTATATTTTTTATAAGGTTTTTAAGGCCTGTTCGTATTATATTGTTTCTATGTTTATCTTTGATTATCTCATTTCTTGCTTTTTTAATTACCTCCCTTTATACAGCAGATGCCGGCATCTGGATATGTGCTGCTTTAGTTGGCCTTGCAATGTCTGTATTCTTTCCCTCAGTATTCACATGGACAGAGGGGGAAATATTTCCTGTCAATGGTAGAATAGCTTCTTTATTCCTTATTTCTGCATCGGCAGGGTCCATGATAAATCCCATTGTGTTAGGGGTGTTGATGGATAAAATAAACCCAATGGTGTTTAGCTATCTGTTACTGGGGCAAACTGTTGTATTATTTGCTATATTCCTTCTTGTATTATACTTGTCACATAAGATCAAACATTTGAAAGGCAGATTTGGAGAGATAGAAATTGAAATTAAATGTGATCAAGAAGTTAATGTTGATAAATCAGAAACAAGAAGCTGAGAAAATGTTTTAAAAAAATCAGGAGAGCAAAGTAAAGCCGATCTATTCCTTAAACTTTTTAGCTCACCAGGCCGATTTTAAGACTTCTTCTCAAGAACCAATGGACGGATTTCAACAAAATTTGGCAGCCGAGTCCTAGGAGGGCTTTTTAAGTTTGCAAATAAAAAATGGTCTATTAAGTAAAAAGGGCTCCCAGATGGGCAAAAAAGGGTCTTCAAAATTCTCCTGAACCAATGATCAGTTTTCTTTCAAATTTGGTACACAGTATTGTTAAGCAATTATCTACAATGTTTGTGAATGAAAATAAATTCTATACATAAATGAGCCTTTAGCAGTATCATACATGTACATATAGGATACAGTTTTTTTGCAAAATGGATTATTATTTCTAACTCCAAATTAAGTGATTTTTTGTATACAGATATAGGGCTCATTAGAAATTTGTTAAGAATTATCTAAGGATCATTGTAAGATAGTGTCAATTAACTGACCATATTTGCCATGTTGAAGGCAATTGGTTTTTTTCTGTGAATTTCAACTAAATTTTGTGTCCATAACACTTGTGTGGACATCAATTGAGAACTGTAACATCAACAGTAGAATATGAAGAAGTTGAGGGAACAGAAAAAAAATGATCAAGAATAGAGAAAGGAGGTAAAATTCCAGTGGAACTGTCTCATAAAATGTTTTATTTAAAGAATTATTTATCCAAATGGTTTTCAAAATGTGGACTCGGAAGACTTTCATGATTTTTCATGAGAGTGGCCTTTCAAGACGGGGTCCACTGTATCAAAGTAGCGACACTGAAATAAGCAGAGGTGACTTTCCAATCAATTCCTCTGAGACTGTTTTTCAGATATCTTTTTATATATATTTTGTATATTTTTGTGCATGTGATAGAGTACCATCAGTTTCAGATGGTAGTTTACATGATGGCATTGTCTTTTCATTTTGAATGAACAATTTTAGGGAGTGATGGGATTTATATTTATTTAGGACTTTTTGTTTTTTTAATACCTATATTTCGGTGAGAACAATGTTAAGGATATTGTCAGGTATATCGCCTACCTATTTTTTTAAAAGCTGAGAAAAATTAATAGAGTTATTGGACTTTGGTTTTCAGCGGTCAAGAGCGTCATACATGTTTGTATAATTTTTAGAACAATGTTAATAAGCTGTTCCATGAAAACTTTTTACACTCGAGTGACAAGGAAAACTTGAAATGAATTATGTATATACATAACCAGTATTGTAATACCTCTCTTTTGTTTGTTTGTTTATTGTTGTTGTTGTTTATTTTTAAAATTTGGGGGTCATGGGTGATGTATATGAATTCCATTTCACAAATTATGTGTACATGTTCAAATAATTATCATATTTGTGTGTTTAATTGTTCCTATACATGTACATCCCACTAGGAACTTTGTTAGTGATATGAAGATGTTACCAGTACATAAAGGTGAAGTGACACAAATTCTGACCTGTGCTCTAGACTAAAGCCAAACCCCCCCCCAAAAAAAAAAAGCCTCACACACACATTCTGTGACATGGGATATTGGTTTACTGTCTCACATAAAATACCCATGACTTTAATTTCTTCTGCTGCATATACCTGGTGAATGATTAGATACAATCAATTTTAAGAAAGCCTTAACTGAGCTTACCCACAGCAGTGATCAATTCTCAGGTTGATCGGGTTGGCAGGACAAATGATGTAATTGTTTGAACAACCACAAGCAATCTTAATCATTACAGAATCATCACCTGCTAACTTACAAATGCAAAAGAGCCCAGGACTAGATTTTACCCAAGATGCATGTGCATGAAGTTAGACTGTGTTCAGAATGATTATGCCGAGATAGAGTAGGTTTTTTTTAGAATTCTTTACTGTAATATGCCATCCATTATATTGGACTTCAGTTTTAATGCTTTTTCTAGAACACATATGACTTTCACTTATATCAAGTGTTTTACAAAAGTATTTTTTTTTATTTATAAAATAAACATAAATGTGACCCAATGTTTTTGAAGTGAATGAAAATAATCAATAAAGTGTTCCCTATTCATACCCAAAAGATTTACAAATATCTAAGATACTGTAATGAAATAAAAGATGAGCTTGAGATCCAAGTAAATCTTGTGACATCGAACTCCGACCTAATTTCAAACAAGAATCTGTCTGCTCAGCTTGTATGGTAAAATGATATGCCACTGAGCCATTTATCTGATTTAATGACATACACACCTCAGCCAATACTATGTACATGTGACACCGAGATTTTGTCAGAAGTTGAATGTCATATAGGCCCACATTGGTCATCAAGTTGTATTATGTACAGGTGTTCTCATTTGAATCACATTTTTCTCTAACTTCAAAATAACAAGTCTTCTTTGTTTCAATTGACTTTCTGTAAATATGATTACTAAAGATGAATGGTTAAATCAATGTTAAATGTTAGAACTAGTGTGAAATAATAATGGCTATAAAATCAAGATTTGAACCCATGACATTTCATTGTGACACGCCCGCTAATCTATAAAAGGACCATAGATTTACTACAATTAGATGTCATTAATTATTACCACTACGATACCATAGAAGCTTTCAAACAATTGTGCATATCACTTGTTAACAGGTTGATTGATTGATTGAATTTAGTGTTTGTGCCATATTTTTTATGATTTTTATATATCATTCATAGTGCCATAATTTATGTTAAATTTCATTAAATTTTATTTAGGAAAATTTATAACTTATAAATGTTTTAATTATATTTGGATTTAAATGATAATCTTTTGACAATTGACCGATCACGAAAGGTCTGACACTACACCTTTTGTTTTGGCAGACTTTTCAAACATTAATTTGTGTGATTATGACGTTGATAACTACTGGCCAAAGGCACTTGTTTCTAACAATGAGGGTTGAGAATTATGTACTTTTTATACAATAAGTAATTCTCAACACCCTCCATTGATAGAAATAAGTGCCTGTGCCTGTTACTTTGGACAATAAACCAATACAGGTGCCTGCAACAACTTTAAAGTTGTCTCAGTAATTGATTTTGTAACATCATTTTCTCAGAATCTATATAATTTTGCCATCCAAAGCTATGAAACCATAGTTATCATGAAAAGGTCTATATTGTTTTCATGCATTTTACATGTAGGTCATCTAGACCTTGCGTTGAGTCTTGCCATTTAAACCATTTACCCCTATAGACACATTTGGACTGGTCCAAGTCATTGATTTACACAGGAGTCCAATGATTTTCAGGGGTGGATAGGTTAAGACATTTCAGTAATTTATACTTCTACCGGTACTATACTTACGTTTTATATACAATTACATGAGATGTAATTAGCCTACAAGATGAAATGCATTAGTGTATATTTGTATTAATTTAGTATGGTGATTATTGCTGTTTTTTTTTACCGGTAGTAATTATAATTGTTATTAATTAAAGTCAATAAAATTATTGAATTTTGATATTTTCATTCTTATTTCTCTTTTGAAGCCTTAGTCTACATGTATAAAAAAAACCTGCAATTTTGTTAATGCATAGTTGAAATTTTATGCCTCGATCCATTTAATCTTCGTCCCTAGATGCGAGAGGGCAAACATAGAATGAATGCAATAATATAGGGTACATGTACAGTGAAGCCTCTTTATAATGCCCCTCGTTTCATTTGCCACCTTGTTTTACGTCACAATTTTTGAAAGTCCACTTTTCCCTATAATTTCATTTAAGGTTTCCCTCAACCTATCACCAAACCCCTTTATAATGCCAAATTTGGGCTGAACAAACAGTATAACAAGGTTTTGTTGTATTTGTAAAATATGTCCATCCACAAAAAAAATTATGGTGAACAAAATATATTAAAGGGCTACATAGGCTCAGGCTTCAGACATTGCCCCCGAGATTGAAGATAGGGAAGTTTATCGTCTCTTTTTTGCAACATTTTTAGATTTCATTAAGTAACTTTTGTTTCAAATCTCAAATAACCCGATATTTGTTATGATCATTTCTGATTTATAATTCATGAACAACTTTTTATTAAAGGGACATTAGCTGTTTTTTTATTTTTGGTTTTTTGAAGATTAAACTATATGTAGGTGTTTTGATAACTGGATGACCAGTTAAGCGTACCTAATCGAGTAATTAGTTAAAAGCAATCAAAACAGAATAATTGTATAAAGACGCGTCATAGACTATCTACAAGTCCAGGCTTTCTGAGAGTTTGTCATTCAAGAATCTAATCCCAAGAATTGAGATTCCTTTTCATACCCTCAATGTCTGACATAAATGTGTACTGCATTCTGGAAGTCACAGAAGTTAAATGTCATAAATTGTATTGTGACGTCATAACCATACCTGTCAAGTCTATCGATTTCAGTGGTAGTCTACCGATTTTTTATTTGTCTGCCGCTGAGAAAAAATGCACCGATTTTTCTAATTTTCAACCGATTTCTACCACTTTTTGTCCATTTTCCAGCAATCAGTAGATGTTTTTGTCAGCATTAAATGTTTGTTATCGTAATTTCCAGTCAATAAAAATAAAATGAAATTCTGGCGATATTTCTGCACTTCATTGAAGTATTAATCCATAAGTGCCTTATATCTTCGAAATGGTCATCAGGAACATGGAATAATAACCCTGTTTATTAATTAATGTCATTAGACCATAGAGTCAGAGGTGTTATTATTGTACGTGTGCTAGGATTAATTACACAAGGACCTGTACTGTGGTCAGGTACCTAATAAACAGCTTGATTACCTGTATACTTAACCCTACACACCTATAATCACTATCCATATGTTCTGTCCTATATACAGACATCAAAGATTAACATCATTAATGTTATATTAATTTCATGCAGCTTCTGTATCAATCCTCAATGATTTTGCTTTAAAAATTTAGCTGAGAATCGTGGTGTCTTCTATGACGTCCGCACTCCTCCTACTATAGTGTTAGGGATGCATCTTAAAATTGTCATGATTTCAATACAAAAACAATGTTTTCTTTTAATTACATAATATTTTAAACAAAGACAATAACGTCTTTTGTAACTCATTGAATTGAATTAAATAAATTGTCAGTAATGACAGTTAACACATTTATATAACCTCAATAATCTTTTTTTTATTATTATTTAAAGCAGATTTGATTTTCCCTATCACATCTTTTTTTTTTTTTGAGTGAACTACTCAGTCAATATTTGTTGTTTTTTTTATAATTTAATAAAAAAGGTACAATATGAAGATAAAAACCTTCATATAAATATTTGGGTATGCAAATACTTTTGTAATAAATATTCAAATCTACAAGAAAAAAAATCAAGCTTTCGACTTTAAAAATTATCATATTTCCAAATATTTAGCAATCAATTTCTTTGAGGCAAGTCTAGTTATTTATTTTCTGCATTACAAATGCAGCTGTTGTATTAGAATATTCAGAATTTAGTATTTTAAAATTTGTTATAACAAATTTAGAAATACTAAATGTTAAAAATTCTAATATAACACAATGACCAAGACATCATTTTGAATCTCCCAAGCTGTTTTTATTACTGTATTATTTTAGTCATGTGTGTACATGTATATATATTACATGTATTAAAAATTCTATTCCTTATTAATCACAAAGTTGACTAGAAAATTGAAAAAAATGTGATATTTATATCATCAATATTATTGATTATATATTATAATTCCCTTTTAGATGCATAAAATGGCAGATATTGCAGTTTAAAATTACAATTTGTTTTTGTTTTTCAGGGAGGGGACACCCTCTACCATATCCCCCCCTTTCAGTTATTTAAATGCCTTAAAAGCAACTGGTATATATATATACATGTATGAGAACGACATTGCATCCGTAAATGTTTGACCTTTGTACATGTACACACTTTCTACCCCAGACAAATTTCATACTGTTGACAGGTATGCATAACGCATGTAACTTGTCATCCACAACTCTGTGGATGACATGTTGATCAGTTTGCACTAGTTATAAGGATAACTCTGTGAATATGGGAGAAAATTGAGGAAATCATGCAAAAATGAATGAAATGACAAATTAAAGTCTGAAAAGACCTCAGGAATACATCAAAAATTCATATTCCAAGTTCTATGAAAAATAAAACTTGAATCATAAATCCATGTAGATCACTCAGAAACAATCCATTTTTCAATTCATGTAGCGGTTCTGGAGAAGAAGATTTTTTAAGAGGGGTACCTTTTGGGACATATTCTGCCCCGCACTGGATCCACAACTGGGCCAATCTGGCTGAAAACTAGAAACTTGGCAAAGGACCTTGAGGCATTTGCCTCCCATAAAGTTTCGTCAAAATTCCTTCAGTGGTTTTGAAAACA
Source organism: Atrina japonica (assembly GCA_030159075.1). Classification (NCBI taxonomy): domain Eukaryota; kingdom Metazoa; phylum Mollusca; class Bivalvia; order Pterioida; family Pinnidae; genus Atrina; species Atrina japonica. The sequence goes on along the minus strand of BROG01000010.1, from coordinate 2,800,406 downwards.
AAAGCTGACATTGTGAAAAATGCACCCCTCTTCTTTTGCAACCTTAAGAAATTCTAGAAATTAAATTTCTGCAAAATTCCTGCACAAAAACATTTCTTCACCTAACACATAAAACAATGCATCAAAGTGAATGCAAGGGGATATAATTGAGGAAATTATATGAAAATGTAAGAAAAGCACAAACCTGAATCACACATCCATGTAGATCACTCAAAAACAGTTCATTTTTCAATTCATGCAGTGGTTCTAGAGAAGAAAATTTTTAAAGAGGGGTACCTTTTGGGACCTATTCTGCCCCGCCCTGGATCCACCCCTGGGCCAATCTGGCCGAGAATGAGCACTTGCTTCCTGTCAAGTTTCGTCAAAATCCTTTCAGTGGTTTCAGAGAAGAAGTTGAAAATATGAAAAGTTTATGGATGCCGGACAATGGACGCGGAGTGATCACAATAGCTCACTTGAGTCTCAGTTCAGATGAGTTAAAAACATTAAAAATTCCAAAACCCCCAAAAAAAAGATTTTCCAAATTTAACTTCACAACATCAATGCTAGAACCCTAAGGGCATCAAGGCCAAATATCATCAATCTAGCACTAATATTAATTGAACAGCAAGTCGTAACCAAAACTTAATGTTAGAGCTAAATGTAAAGTTTGACACTGTCGCTGACGTAAAAGCAACAAGTGTCTTGTTTTCGCGACTTCGTCACAGAGAAACAATAAAACTACCTGGTACCTCTTTGCCAGCGTGATATCCCTTTTAATGATAATATACGTATACAAGGCAAATATTCATAAGTAAATTTTCATAAATCACAAGTAATTCTCCAACATTAATTAAAATTTCTTCAATTTGAATATTGAATCCTCTTTGGCAATTCTAATTGCTTCAATAAGAACAATTTAAACATACAAGCTGAATTTACATCATTTTCTATAAAACTACATGTAAAAATAAAGATGATGGACACTAGCCTAAGAACGGACAATAAGAATGCATCAGAAATAAGAGTAGTAATTGTAGAGAATACAAACAGCACATTATGTCTCTTTCTCTGCCTTTCGTTATCTTTCATTGTGGAGACAAGCGATATAAGCAGAACATGTAAATGTTGCCAATATGGAATTCTCTTTCTCTTTTTTTTTTTTAGTAGTAAATACACCGGATATGATGGAATGGTATGTTCTTCATTTCCTGAGCATTGTCCCGCCTGAAGTCCCATAGATAGTGATCTATCAAAATGCTATTCATGATGACATCCTTTATATCTTTGCTTTCTTGGAGCAGTTTCTTTGTCTCTTTGCAAATCAACTACAAATGTTGAATAAGAAAGATTATTTTTAGTTTAAAAATTGAATGAAGGATGAAACCAGCAATAACCAATGGTAGTGTATTAGACATCATTAAAATGATTTACTTGAGTGGTGCATGTTCTGTCCTACGTTCAAGGAGCATTTTATCAAAATATGAAATTCATTGTCCTAAAGGTTGACTAATTTGGTAAATCGAGAGAGACATGCACATATTCAAATGATGGTTAGGTCCATTTGTGTTCCTGTCTGTTCAATAACCAGGGAGTTAAATTGGTTGCAGGATCCAGGGGCCAGCCGGTTCCCTAGAAAAAAAATATCTAGGGGCCCAGGTTAAAATCTAGGGGTCCAGCTATTTCTTCAGATGCATTCATACAGAAAAGTGAAAAAGCCAAAATTTTCTCAGTTTTATTCAAATTTTATTTCTCTTTCTATATCACTTTTATAAATCGTGTTGCATGCAATATTGCTCTTGAATCTACATGTACCAGCCAATAACAAAATTCCATCCATTTCATTGAGAAGGAATGGTTCTTATTAATTTTTTGTACTCTTTGGAGTATTCTAGGGTTGGTGTCTTGCTGGGGTTTTCGGCAATGTAACACCACATGACGTGACTTACAAGTCCAAGGAATGGTTGCAAGTCAAATCAACCCACGCTCCTGAATGATTTTGGCACTTTAGAACTTGTAAATCAGCTCTTAGTATAGTTAAATAGGCATCTGGAAATATTCATTTCAACACTTGGAAATATTTATCAAGGTAACGAAATGGTATTAAAAAATTATGTTTATCTCAGAAGAAGTTTCATTTTCAGAAATAATTTTTTGAGTATAACAGGCTCTCTTGATAATTATAAATCACAAATTAACGTCAGTGAAAAAAAAACTTAGTTCACATACATCTCCAAATTATCTGTTTTAATTTAAACATGTCATTTGCTATCAAAACATGTTTTGACCAAGCAGTCGTTCGAAAGGAACAAAGGATTCAGAGTGGAGCTAATTGTTGTGTAATTAAGGCGATCAATTACGAGATCCTAATGTTGAACAATTAACGTAATCTGCTGAAAAAAGGCCTACCTCTCGATAGTCCCGAGTGCCGATAATGAAATAATTTGCAAGCAACTGTCAAAAATACAGTTAAAAAGAAAAGTCAAGAAATCACTATGTGTCGATGTGCACGAACTAAGTACTGATTTCACCATGTGCACTGTACTGACCTAACTAGGATTAAAAAATCACGAAACTTTCTCGAAAGTTGATCACCTTATCAACATGTACACATCAGTGTGTATCAGTAATATGCTTCAGCACAATGTTGTGACATGTGAAACATTTAAACATCTCACAAACCTAGATTTACATGACAAAATTGTTGCCATCTTGGCAATCAGTGGTGCAAATTTTGATCGCCAAAAATGGTCACATATGCGACTGGGCAAGTGGTAATTTTACTCCCTGATAACCTCTACATGTCTATCAAATTTTAAATGACAGTCTCTCTTGCACTTCTAGGATATCAACTTGAAATTCGGAGATTATAACTGAAGTTTGCAAATATTTTTAACTTGGCCTGCATAGCCAATTCGATTTAAATACAAGCTTAAAAAGTTTTAAAAATTCTCAGATTTCAGTAAATTCTGATAATTTTTTTGTGTAGGGTCTAAGTTTGTGCTAATTAACAAGAAATTGATGTCAAAAAATGACATAAAAATCATTTGTAGCAATTGGATCTGTTACCAAAGTATAGCTGAAGATTTCTTTTAACATTTACAGATACTAACACTACAACCACACTATAAAACTCATTCTTACCTCAGTAGCCCAGATGCTGCACCCTCGAATCTCCATTTCATATTGGTCTCCAGTCTTCATCATTTTACCTGAAGAAATGAAATATAAATTTATTGAGTTAAGACTGTTCACACTGACCTACATCATAGAACAAGTTTTGATTTTTGTGCTATTATGCTCCCGCCCCACTGCTATGTTAATGGTATTGATGAATCCATGTATTTAAGAAACGGAGATGAACAGTTAAATAATATTATCTGTACGGGTCTACCTGAAATTAAATCCATGAATTAATTCATTGCACACCTGTAGCCATATCTGAACTCATCCTATTCAAAGAATGGTAAAGTACACTGTCAGAATTAAGGAGTGTTTAATTTAGAATCCAAATTCCAAAAAAAGGAAATTTATATTCAATATCAAATTGTTCACCCCTGATTTATGACAATAGACCATACAGTTTATTGATTTGGGTGAGTCTAAATGTGACCACAGGGGTTGACGAGTTAAAACACAGTGATCATGATAAACAGAGATAAGTGTGAAAATTACAACCCATGGAAACCGGGTAACCTACATGATAAAAATTATTATGAGGGCATTTCTGGCCTTTTTCAACTTTTTAAAAGTTTGTAAGTTTACTTGCATAAAGCTGGCAGTTACTTCCCGGTACATTGCAACAGGGCTCTTTCTTCCACCATTTTAAAAAAACTAGCCCCCATCATTAAATTGAAAAATTGTTGAGAAATATTTGGTGTAAAACGGTACTTAAAACAAAACAAAAACATCTTTTTCAACTGAAAACAAGTAAATCTGAAAGTTACAGGGTCAATCTGCTGAAATATACAGTAAAATGTGCTTTAGCAACCACCTGTCTATAAAGACCACTTGGTCATAAAGACTGTTTTGGCTGTCTTCAATAGTAACATTTGTGTCAGAACTGACTGTGTACAAATCAAGCTCTATATAAAGACCACCTCCCTATAAAGACCACCTCCCTATAAAGACCAACTCCCTATACAGACTGGTTTTGTTGTGTCCCTAAGGGGGTCTTTATATACAAGTTTCACTGTACATGCATATACACACATAAGTGAGGTTATGAACTATACTCTACATTTAAAGATGGTAAATTACATGAAATAGGTTCCTACCTGACTGAAGATAATCCATTAGTTGATCAGAATATTTCATGGCTCCAAAATGAACAAGAGCTTGTGGTATCCTGTAAAACAATCAATGGAATTTTAGCTAATAAACAGGAAGTATCGGTATATAAAGTCATGACCAATGTCGTAATATCAAAACTCAACATCATTTTCTCTATATACAGTGAAACTTGTATATAACAACCTCCTTAGAAACACAAGACAACCAGCCTTTATAGGGAGGTGGTCTTTATATAGAGGTTGATTTGTACACAAATGGTAATATTGGGGACAGCAAAAAACAGTCTCTGTGACCAGGTGGTCTTTATTCACAGGTTGTCGCTAAAGCAGGTTTTACTGTAGAGTAGCTATTTTTTTCTTTTTTTTTTTTTAAAATGAATGTGCGTGAATTGAAAATTTTCATCATTTACATCAAAAACACTGGGTCAAATTAATAGTATTTCATAGACATTGATAACATGATAACATGTACTCAGGATATTTTATTCATAGACATTGATAACATGTACTCAGGCTATTTTTCACATCTCTGAAGTTTTCTTCAGATAAGCAAAACATTTTTGTTATAAATATACAGTAAAACCTGTGTTTAGTGGACAGTTGCCAGACTATTAAATTGTCTGTTATAGAAAGGTGTCTGCTGAATAAAGGATAACAACTCACTGCTAAGATATTTATACATAAAATCAACACAATTGTTCTTGTAATCAACTGTAACGATGCAATGCAAGGAAATTTATACCAAGCAAAAACACAAAACAAAAGATTGTAGGAGTGTTTTTCAAGATAAAGTCGGGACTTACAGCTTAGGGAGAAATCGCCTGTGGCAATGGAAGCCGATCATAGTAAGACTGTCCACTAAATTCAGGTTAAAAATACAGAATTTATGCTTATTTGGGCCAAAAACTTTATCCGTTGTCTGGGTAAGGGAGGTGTCCATTTATTTAAAACAAACACTAGTACTCTTGTATAACATGTAAATCCGGACTTAGACAAATTGTCCGTTATGGCAGGGAGTCTGCTGATTCAAAGTGTCCATTATGGCAGGTTTTACTGTACAAATATATCTAGTTGCAGCATAAAATCTGTGTTTTTATCTTAGAATTATTATATGTTAGTTTAGCTTGAGTATTCAGTAAATTTAGTGAAATTGGACCTAGAATTTATAAAGTTACTGAAGGTCTAAAATCAGAAGGTAAAACTTCACATGCAGACAGAATTTTTTTTTCTGAACACAAGAAAAAGACACTAGCTGATGAGTTATACTGCTTTTCATGGAAAAAAATGGCAGATTCTGTCACCTGTTGGCCTCTATTGAAACATGTGAAAGGACTGCAATAATGTAATAGTAATACAAATAAAGTCAAGTGCTTTACACCTAAGGGATTTTCCACCCTATCATACAGGGCTGAAATAAGGCACCATTCCCAATGCAAAATCAATGAATTGTTTTGCAATTTGCAGTCAAAATTTCCCAAGTGAAGTCAAATAATGATGAATTCGAAGACATTCTTGTATTTTCAATAAGTTTTGTGTATTTCCGGAATTCCTAATTTCAATAAAATGTTGCTAAAATCCAGGCCCCATTTCCAGAAGAGTGTGAAAAATCTCTGCACCTATATATGGAACAGAAAATGTTGGACAACCTATTACCATGGTATATTTACGTATTGATTCTCAGAGTAATACCTGTAATCTGCAAACATCGTAATGGTATCAATGTCGTAAAATTCTCCATGACCTTGACCTTCAAAACAGGCCCATATATCTGCAATCAAAATCTGGGCTCGCTTATAGAATGCCACTGGAATAAAAAATAACACTGGTTAATTATTAAGCTGCTTAGTCCATATGAAGTCTGATTTCTATTGTTTATAGTTTCACAAAAAATGTGATGTGAAAAGACATGAAAAAACAAACTATATCTTGTATTTGACTGAACAAATATTTGTAACACATGGTAACCACTTGTGGTTGCCTAGTGGTAGAGTGACTTGCAAGCAGGAGGTCCTGGGTTTTGATTCCCAATAACTCAGGTGACCAAAAAATGGCTATAAATATAGGGACTATATTTTTGTTAAAAGTATCCCCATTCTGAGTAAGTTGGCTTTGAAGCATTTATTCATTCTGTCGGTACATGACCAGGTGTTTTGGGACTGCTTTTTAGACAGAGATCGATCAGGAGTACAAGGATTGACAACTCTTTGTATGAGATTGAAGTAAGACGTCAAAGTATACAACAGGCAGTAATTGTTTCCGCACCTCACACTCTGTATACAATGTAAATGTTACAGGTCTTTCTTTAAAATCAATGTTATATGTCATGATAGACTTTTAGCACATCAAAATGCTAGCTCTCACTGCATTAATAGCACCTGTCCATCCAGGGCTTTTTCTACAGCATCCATAGGGCCAAAATTTGGCCCCATTCCCAATGCAGAATGCATGTATTTTTCCCCAATTTGATGAAAAAATTCCCAATTTGATGTTGAGCTCATGATCGTAATGAAAAAAAGTAATGTAAGGGGATATGCATTTAAAAAATGCAGTTAGATTTCCATGTGTGCACAAAAAAATTCCCAAAATGTTTAACGAAGTTTTTTTATGTTAAAATTCCCAATTGTGCTGCCAATGGCATTTTTCAAAAATTAAGAGAAAAAGGCCTGCCATCCTACAGGTCAAAATTTGTGACATTTCATCTTTGGCTTAAGTGACATTTTCCATTTCAGTGGAAAATTCTTGGTGGGATATAAAACAACTGCAACAACTGCAACAACAACCTCAACTAAACAACAACAACAACAAAAAACAACGGTTCTGACCTTTCTTTCCGTCATATTCTGCTACATCTCTGTAAGACGGAAAATCCGCCACCACCATACTCAGCAGCTTCTGAGCACTTTTATCACATTGCTGGATACAATTAATGAAGCTTCCGTTGTATTTCTGTAAAAGATCAGTTAAACAGTTGAACCTCGCTATTAAGACCACCTAACTGACAGACGGAAAAGTGATGTTACTAGGGAGATGGTCTCCTAAGTGAGGTGGTCTTTAGGCATGATTCTACCGTAAATGATTTAAATGACCTATCGCTAAATGTCTGACACATGGCTCTCCATGTACTTTTTTATGTCATTCAATTTTGATGTCAAATTCTCACAAATGTTTGATGAGTCATTTGATTATGACATCATAATGTAAAAGTTTGTCAAAAGGGGCTGTGTGGGGGCATTTGGCAATAGGTCAATTCTCTACAGGTTACAGGTAAATTTTAAGAATCCTGAAAATTGAGGTAGACCAGGAATTTTGGCCGGTTTTTGATGATGTGGTTTTCATTTTCATTTTGCTTTTGTTTGTTTTCTTTTTTTATACAAATAAATCATTGTACTTGTAAATATTTACAAAACTTTGACACATTCTGACACCTATATCATGTATATTATAACATACCTCCAACAGAACTTTTCCAGTTTCTTGTAAAACTTGAACTCTCTCCTCTAACAATGGGATATCCTGTTGTGTGTCTGACTTGAGTATTTCTTGCAATTTCTCTTTTGAAACACTGACATAAAAGTTGGGATCTGTAATAGGAATGCCATTCTGCAAAATAAACAGAATAAACAATATTTCATGAACTGTATGACTCATGAGGGTGCTTACATGTATATATATATATATATATATATATATATATATATATATATATATATATATATATATATATATATATATATATACTCAACATTTTAGTGCAATCTGTTTGTAGAATTATTTAATTGCCCGCAGGGATCATTCACGTTTCATTGCTTGTATTTATAAGATATCACACAGACCCATTTGGATGCACTTGTTGAACTTCGCTATTTATAACTGTTTACTGTAATACAACATGTACAATGTATATCAAAACATTTTTTCTCAATGTTTAGAATTCATTATGTCAAATAACAAACATAACAAACTGAGGTAAGCAATTTTGAATGCATGGGTTATCAGGGGAAGTAGTTTTTAGTGTCGTGAAAGGAAAGACATTATTTTAAACAATACTGGATTAAAAAATTTGATTTTCACAAAGTTCTTGAAGAAAAAACATTCACAAAGTAAAACACATCTTGAAGAATACAAAAACATTACTTCATGCAAAAATGAATGAAAATGGAAAAGACACAAAAATCTATTTTCTGATTCCAATGAAAAATACAAATTGAATCATAAATCTATGTACATCACTCAGAAAAATTCATTTTTCAATTCATGCAGTGCTTCTGGAGAAGAAGCTTTTTAAAGAGGGGCACCCCCTGAGGCCTCTTTTGCCCAATCCTGAAATTACCCCTGGGCCAATCGAGCCAAAAACTACAAGTACCTTGAGTACTTGCTCACTGTAAAGTTTAGTCAAAATCCCATCAGTGGTTTCAGAGGAAAAGTTGAAAATGTAAATTTTTTTTATGGACACACAACGGATGACTCATGATGCACATCAAAATACTAAATTAAAATGTTCAAGCATTAAAAAAGGGCTAACATGTGACTGTTTTACAAAAAATGACAAGGTATCTGTGATAATCCCGTCAGAAATATCCGTTTAACCATTCAGCTAGCTGACACCTCACGTTAAAACTTCATTTCTGACAAGGGAATCAGCGATACCCTGTCAGTATAAAATATAGTCAAATGGTAACCTCTAATTTCACACAGGATCACACAGCTCATGTACATGTGTTTACACAAATGCAATATTGCTGTATTCTGTTCTTACAAATTTTGGTACTGTATTTAGTAATCTTACAAGAATATATACATATATGGATTATGGGTAGGCATATGAATGGTTTTCAAGATCCCAATATACATCAATTAGCATTGATAATCTACCCCAAAAGGAACCTCAATGCAAAATATCATGGATGATTTAATTTCAGAGATTAATGACATAATTACTTTAAGACAGAGTAAACTCATCAGCCCCTGATAAAAATGGACTTTTCTATAAAGCAATGACCAGTCCAAATGTGTTTTTAGGGGTGAATGAGTTAAGCTCTTAGATTTTACCTGCTACCTACATCCAGGGCTTTATTGAGGGCAGCAATCCATGACCAATAACCTGTGTAACTCTTGCCTTTATAATTAACACTGTACTTCCTATTTTCATCATCGGACCAAAATGAAAAATTCAGCGTATCAGCCACAAATACCCTTCAATGAAAGAACGAAACAATTACAAACTAGCATTCTGAGAAGATTGACGATCACATCAATACTTGTTCTCTTACCTGTGAAGAGTCAAGTGAATGGTAAACAATTACGGTACACATTTTTAATCGATACCTTTAGCAGATGGACTGATGGATGGACAGAAAGATGTAGACTAAACTTTTGTACTTCACAAGATTTAAATAAATGAGTCTAAGACTCAATTGACTGAGTTGCTGGAATGATCGAATTCTGCAGAGGACAATTTATAGGAAGTACATAAATTAAATGAAAGAATTATACAACAAAGTTACAAAACAGTTCTACAAAGTTTCAAGGTTTTACATCTGACACATTAGGAGGAGTTGATTACAAGAAAAAGATAGCCATGCTGAAAAAAAAAAATTGTATGTACTGTATACCAGTATACATATTTGTTCTACAAAGATTCAAGGCTCTGAGCTGACCTGGCTCTGTCGGTGGCATGCTCGACTCTTGATCGTGAGTTCTTGAGTTCAAGTTCAGCCAGCGGCAGGTCGGTTTCCTGTCCTTCGGATGAGAGAGTAAAAACCAAGTTCCGTGTCACAGAAGGTGTCAGCACATTAAAGAACCCTCACTGTTCAATGGCCGTAAGTGCCAAGCATAGGCCAAAATTTGAAGCCCTTCATCGACATTTGATGACGTCCATATGAGTGAAAGATTCTTAGGTGGGAAGTTAAACAACAAAACAACAACAAAAATTCAAGATTCTACATCTGAAACTGTAGTAGGAGTTGATTACACAATATAGGTAGCCTAGCTACTTTATCTGTATAGTCATTTACATGTACACTGTACATGAGTCGCATGGGAAACCATGCAATTTTAATCCATTCACCCCTTAAGACACATTTGGACTGGTCTAAGTTATTGATTTACTGAAGAGTCTATTGTTTTTCAGGGGTTGATGAGTAAAATAAACTTACAAAACTTCAAATAAAATATCCAACAAACCAATATTCATGAAAAATGCAATTTATCTGAAATAACTTAAAACCGAAGTGTCTTTATCTGACACTTGTAATAAACTTACCAATCTACAGCAGAGTTATCTGCCCTCTGTGGGTTAAGTGCATGTTCTTCTTTCCATGATTTGATATTGTATTTATTTTCTTTCACACAATTCACCATCTGTAGGTAAAACATGTAAGAATGAATTATATAAAAGCAGTTTCAGTGTATCTTTTACCTCCTACTCCCACTTCACCCCTCACAAATGTGGCAAGATCAGTGTTCGAGACCTCAGGTTTAAATTTCAATCAACGTATGTTTATAAATGAACTACAAATGCACTTGTATTATGGGTAAATACAAGTTCAAGTCATCAAAAGTTCTAGTTTTGGAAATTACTGCCCACAATATGAAGTTTGAGGTAAGGTAGATATATACACAAAGGTGTCATTGGAGCCTATAGTATGAAGATATTCTATTCATCTACTGATAATTCAATACAAACAGCTTAACTGAATACTTGGAAAAGTTTTCATACATTAATGGAGACCATATGAGAGAGAGAGAGAGAGAGACTTGGTGGATCAAAGATATAATAGCTAGGCCATATATCCCACTTCTCTTTGTGTGGTATGCAGGTTGTGATACTTTCTAGGTGACCACCAAAGGTCCCAAAGCCAGTGGTCATTTAAGCCTCACTTTAATAATAATGAGATAGTGACCAGTTAGATTTATGGAAGGATTGTGTGCTGTATATAGGTATCTAGTATTATGCTACGAATGAAGTTACAGTTTATATTTTGTTTCAGTCAAGAGTCAAGATTAGTGATGGGCGATAACCATTCTTTTAATTCCAATTATCAATTCCAATTTTATAATCGATTAATCCCTCTCAATGTGTTTTCCAGGCTGAAGTGCAGAGTATGAAAAAGAATCTACAACTTTACCTATTTATCACAGAGTGCAGGTGAAATACTGCATGAAATAAATAAATAAATGCTTTGTTTGTCTTACTTCTAATGGATGTCCCATACTACAGTGATAACTGATATTTAAAAATTAAGGATTTAACTATCTGAATCATGAAAACTGGAGAAGGCAAACAGAATATGATATGCACTAAATTAAATGTAAAAATTATTTGATAAAAACAAACAGATTTTGTAATTGATAATTTATCGCTTTTTCTGTTCTGGTTTCAATTAACTGAACATTAATTATGATTGTCTATCACTATTAAAGACCCTAGCTGTTGACTTTAGCATCCCAGATAAGAAGTACATGTATATTGTATTTTACCATAGGACAATATCACTAAATATTTGTTTTTAAAAAAGTCAACTCAGGTTTGAGTGATTTTCATACACTGAATTATCAAACAAAATGTTTATAATTTTTCCCTTACTATCTGTGCAACTTTTCCAATCCCTTCTTCATTTATTTTCACATCTTTGCTGGTCCTGGCAATAAATTCTCCTGCTTCTCTTGGAGGTAGAACATCGTCCATTTTCTGTTTTGATCTTTTACATAAAATGTATGATATAGTGGGTATACATAATCATAACATACCCAATATATACATATTCATTTGATCTGATTAATAATTAACAAGAGGTCCATTGGGCCTTATAATGGTCACAAGAGTAAAATGTGATTACAATATGCTGGTTATTCGTTCATGACAAGTTTTTTTTTTTTAAAAAAAAAGGGGGCAATAACTCAAGAGTGTCAAACTGACAATTTCTACTGTTTACATTTTTTGTAGATCTTTGGGCGCAGAACATTTTTGCAAATCTTACTCTCAATCTATTATTCTTTTCAAGATACAGGCCAAAACAAGAAAAATCCAGATAAAAGAGGAATTTTAATAATTTAATAATTCCCATTTTAGTTGATCTGACAATTTCCGCCCTCTTGACTAAAATTTTTAATAAATATTTGTGTGCCAAGACCTAGACAAACTGTGTTATCAGAGGATGTCCACTGAATCAAGGTGTCCGATATGGTACATGTAGGTGTTAATGTAATTAAGTGGACTTTTCAAATGGGGAGCATACTTGCCAAGTCTCCCCCATAAATAGAGAAACTCTCTAAGCTATCTTTATGTAATATTTTGATAATTTCTTTGAGAAAAATGCATATCTCCCACATGAAAAGTTTAAAACTTCTTATTAACTCTAACTAAAATTTAAAGTCTCCCCATGGCACTGAAAAATATACCCCATGAAAATTTTTCAAGGTTGGTAATTAAGTTTGGGGGGTTGACCAAATGAGGACCCAAGATTTTTATAAGGGTGGGCCACAGGATTATGTATATTTACATGTATAATAGGCAGTAATAACATCTACATAATAGGTCGTCTGGTTTTTTAAAGAATTACTTACAATTTATCTTAACCTATTCAATGAATTCAAGTTACAAGTAGGGGACACAGCCAGTCTCAAATGGGTGAATGCCACCCTTAGTTATGCCACAGGGGCAAGTTATTTTCGTGGCAGATTAAGATAAAAAAAATTCGTGGCGGAGTAAGATAAAAAAAAAACCCATATATGCCGACCACCAGATAAAATATCACATTATAAAATTCAATGTGCTCCAAAGGGAAGTATAGTTATGCGAAAAATAAGTGTGAATATTGAGTGTTTTATTATATTATATATTCTTTAGTTGCGTTTACAGGTTTTTTTTTTTCGTGTCCGTTTCGGTCCATTTCTATATAAACACTCTAACACAAACAAGCTGATTATAAAACTATGTGTCATCTAAAAATTAATGCAGATATTGTGCTTAACTAGACAGTCAACTAGTCTTTGACAATTAAAATCGACACCTAAATATTTGGAATTAAAAAAAACAATATTTTTCAATGCAAGATGCAAGTACACATGGTATAGATACCCGCTGCATAAAATACTGCAATATCGAGCCCGTAACTTTGGTTAACTTGGTTGTGAAAGGGACTTCCTTATATATATGCAGTATACAGGTACAGACAGTGCCATGGATAAGTTCATGAAAAAATATAAGTTCCCCATTTATTTCTATGTAAATTTGTCTTTTAAAAATTAATCCACAGTGTATATTTTTTGTCATCTTTTTAAAAATTTCATTTTCTTAGAACTTCTTCAGAATCTACATCATTGATTTTTTTTAAATTGTGAGATACAACGTATTTTCTTTAAAACAAGTATTTTCTTGGAGAAGATATATTACACTAAAACAAAGAAGGAAATAATGTATATTTCATTCAGCAAGAATGAATGTATGTAACTTTCTAATAAACAACCAGGTTAAAATATAAACGATTTTTATCTGTGTGATGTAGGACGAAATTCTACCCAATAAAAATTATTATTTGTTTGTTTGTTTGTTTATTGTTGTTTAACGTCCCACTCAAGAATATTTCACTCATATGGAGACGTCACCAAATGCCGATGAAGGGCTTCAAATTTTGGCCTACCGACTGAGGCAGTCCGGCTCTAAAAATATATAAATGAATAGCTGCCATTGGTGTGAAAAGTAAAATCTTGACCCTGCAATATGCGTACAATATTTTGCTGTATATTGCTAGCTATCTATGAACACTGATCAATTGATTACAATGTTTATCGATTACGGCAGGAATAGGTCAATGACGTGAAGAGAATCATTAATTAGAAAGAAAGATCTTGCTACTCTATCTTTATAGAAATCTAAAATGCGTGTCCCTCCAGTTTTGCCATGTCACCTCGTTGGACCCCCTTAAATTAGTGATAATTATTTACCACATGGATATTGTAAATGATCCGATTTAAAATCAACAGTTCTCAGATGTTACGGTCGACATAATTTTAAACAAGGCAAAATTTAAGGCTACATTTGGCGGATTTTCGCGTTTATTTGACATGGCGGAAATGCGACGTTCGGTCGGTTTGGACAACCGAAAAGGCGACCTTCGGCAGGTTTTCACGTTGGTCATGACAGCACGAAAAGGCGACAAAATTGAAGTTACGCGAAAAGACGAAATCTTTAGAAGTCTAAAAGGACACCTTTCGTGTTAATTTTCTCGCTTTTTGGCGTTCTTACGCAGATAATTAAAGGTGACAACCCACAGTCCGGCCTTTAAGAACAACGCGAAAAGTCGAAATGGTAGAATTAAATCAGCCACCATACAAGGGCGATGACCCTCAGTTGTGTTTTATTGGAATTTGACTGCATGGATCACGACGTACAGGACATGTAACACCGGTCGGCAGGGGATAATAACTCCTTTTCACCTGAGAACAATTCTGAATTATCCAGAAGTCCGTGATTGGCCAACATTTACCAAATGTATACACTGTTTTCTACAATGCAACGGAGATGACATTAACAAAATTTTATTACGTGTGTTCGATTTCATTTGTTTTGTTTTGGTTTTTGGTTTTTTTTTTTTTTGGGGTGTTTGTTTTGGTTTTTTTTTTTTTTTTTTTTTTTTTTGTTTTGGGGTTTTTTTTGGTGTTTGTGTTTGGTTGTGGTGGTGTGGTGGTGGTGGTGTTTGGTGGTGTGGTGGGGGGGGGGGGGGTGTGGTGGTGGGGGGGGGGGGGTGGGGGTGTTTGTGTGGTGTGTGGTGGGTGGGTGTGGGGGGGGGGGGGGGGGGGGGGGGGGGGGGGGGGGGGGGGGGGGGGGGGGGGGGGGGGGGGGGGGGGGGGGGGGGGGGGGGGGGGGGGGGGGGGGGGGGGGGGGGGGGGGGGGGGGGGGGGGGGGGGGGTGGTGGGGGGGGGGGGGGGGGGGGGGGGGGGGGGGGGGGGGGGGGGGGGGGGGGGGGGGGGGGGGGGGGGGGGGGGGGGGGGGGGGGGGGGGGGGGGGGGGGGGGGGGGGGGGGGGGGGGGGGGGGGGGGGGGGGGGGGGGGGGGGGGGGGGGGGGGGGGGGGGGGGGTGGGGGGGGGGGGGGGGGGGGGGGGGGGGGGGGGGGGGGGGGGGGGGGGGGGGGGGGGGGGGGGGGGGGGGGGGGGGGGGGGGGGGGGGGGGGGGGGGGGGGGGGGGGGGGGGGGGGGGGGGGGGGGGGGGGGGGGGGGGGGGGGGGGGGGGGGGGGGGGGGGGGGGGGGGGGGGGGGGGGGGGGGGGGGGGGGGGGGGGGGGGGGGGGGGGGGGGGGGGGGGGGGGGGGGGGGGGGGGGGGGGGGGGGGGGGGGGGGGGGGGGGGGGGGGGGGGGGGGGGGGGGGGGGGGGGGGGGGGGGGGGGGGGGGGGGGGGTGGGGGGGGGGGGGGGGGGGGGGGGGGGGGGGGGGGGGGGGGGGGGGGGGGGGGGGGGGGGGGGTGGGGGGGGGGGGGGGGGGGGGGGGGGGGGGGGGGGGGGGGGGGGGGGGGGGGGGGGGGGGGGGGGGGGGGGGGGGGGGGGGGGGGGGGGGGGGGGGGGGGGGGGGGGGGGGGGGGGGGGGGGGGGGGGGGGGGGGGGGGGGGGGGGGGGGGGGGGGGGGGGGGGGGGGGGGGGGGGGGGGGGGGGGGGGGGGGGGGGGGGGGGGGGGGGGGGGGGGGGGGGGGGGGGGGGGGGGGGGGGGGGGGGGGGGGGGGGGGGGGGGGGGGGGGGGGGGGGGGGGGGGGGGGGGGGTGGGGGGGGGGGGGGGGGGGGGGGGGGGGGGGGGGGGGGGGGGGGGGGGGGGGCATATTTTAAAAAAAAGAACAACATACTCGTTTAATTCCACTGCTACTATAAACAAATTGAAACTATAAATGATAAGAAACAATATTTAAGTTTATTTTAGATATAGAGGATGGTATAAAAAGATTATCCAAGAAACAAATACTTTGATGTTCAGAGATCAATTATATAGTTACATGCTGGACAAACTAAGATTTACTATATAAATGACCCATAGTAAAGTGTGACGTAACATGACAATACAAGCAACCAAAATTATAAGAATCCCCGGGTAGAATTAAAAAGTATTTGTTGCATGGTAGTGCATGCAACGATCGATCCGCAGCACAGCTTATTCAGTTCGATACGGGTACCTAAGAACAAAATTGGATGAATTCCATTTAAAACTTGTTCTCGCACCACCATACCGTATATGATCTCCACTATGTACCAAACTGGTTGGTAAAAGAGAGTCCCTATGCACGGTATGTAATGAGATGTGTTAACATAAGTAATGTTTTATGACCTACGGTCGAATGCCATATCAGACAAACTGACATTCTCATGATGCTGTAATTTAACCTCAGCTGAACTCTCTATTGTTTTAGCAAATGACAATAAACACACACGCTGTGCTCTGTCTCTGCAATGTGGTATCGAATTAATCAGTTGTCAGTCTTACTCTTGTATTGTACATAGTAACATGTATATAGAATAAAATATAAAAACGTGTATATCCTAGTTGGATTTTTCTATACATGCAGTATAGAACATAACATGGTGTCAGAAGTGCAAAGGATTAATAATTAAGAAGTAAAATGGCTAAAAACCTTACATCTCCAGGACAGTTGTCACTCGGAAATTTAAAAGAAAATTTTCGGAGATTAAAGCAACAGTTTGAAATCTATTTATCTGCATCTGGACTTAAAACTCAGAATGAAGACATTAAGACCAACACATTATTACATGTGATAGGTCCAGATTCTGCTTGGGACAACAAAAAGGTTGACAATTTTTAACACAAGGACACAAGGTCCATCGGAAATTATGGATGCCTTTGTGACCGATCCAAGAATCTTAGCTAAATCTTGTGAATTTGGAGATTAACAAGATTCATTGATTCGAGACCGCATTGTTTGTGGAACAAACGATGACGCTGTGAGAGGAAGATTACTTCGATAGAGCGATCTGACGTTGCAAAAGGCAATAGATATCTGTAGATATGCGGAATCTTCTAGACAACAGTTAAAAAATATGTCAGAAGCAAACTCTATGCCAGTCACAGAGCAAAATGTGAATGCGGTAAGAATAAAAGGCCACGCCAACAAATTTTCTGGAGGTAAGGGGAGCCATACTAAGCACTTTAAGATACGACTGTAATAAATGCGGGAGGAAGCATGAACCTCGAAAATGTCCAGCATTTGGACAGAAATGTAATAAATGCCAAAAAAAGATCACTTTGTAGTAAAGTGTCCATTCAAGAAAAAGAGAGAAAAAGTCAACGCTTTAGACTCGAAAAGATTCAGACAGTGAAAATGAATTTCTCGTGAATAGCATTAATCCTACAGAGAAAACGGAAAAATCAGATGATTGGACTGTGAAAGTCACTTTTAATGACAAGCTACTTAAACTGAAAATAGATACCAGAGCACAATGTAATGTTATATCACTGAATACCTATCAACGGTTATCTAGAAAAATCACTCCAGAAATCGCGAAATCAACTTGTATTTTATTTTGGACACAAAATGTCAACACATGGAGAAACAGAACTAGCCCTCATGTATAAGGACAAGTAGTTGTTCCGAAGAAAAATGGAGTACGCATATGTATAGATCCAAGAGATCTAAATCGCGCAATAAAGCGGGAACACTTTCCCATGAAAACTGTCGAAGATGTAGCAGTTAAACTCAAAGGAGCAAAGCTATTTAGCACCATGGACGCCTCATCTGGATTCTGGACCATAGAACTTGACGAGGAAAGTTCTATGAAAACAACCTTCAATACACCTTTTGGGAGGTACAAGTACAAAAGAATGCCTTTTGGTATCAGTTCTGCACCAGAAGTTTTTCAGAAACGGATATCTGAAATATTTGATGACATAGAAGGTTGCGAGGCAATAATGGATGATGTGCTTATATGGGGAAACACTGTAGAACAGCATAATAAACGTCTAAGGATTGTCTTAGAAAGAGTCAAAAAAGCAAACCTGAAGCTTAATAAGCAGAAGTGTAAGATTGCACTCACAGAAGTGAAATACATGGGTCATATAATTGGATCGGATGGCTTAAAAACAGACCCAGATAAAATTGCACCGATTACCTCAATGCCTAAGCCAAAGAGCAAAAAAAACTTGCAAAAATTTATGGGCATGGTCAACTATTTGGGTAAATTCATACGAAATTTGTCCGATTTAAATAAGCCACTACGAGAGCTTTTAGAGAAAGATGTTTCATGGCACTGGGATGAAAGACACACTGAGTCCTTCAATGTCTTAAAGGAAGCGCTGACACAAGCACCTGTGTTACAATACTATGACCATAGGAAACCTGTTACCTTGTCTGTAGATGCTTCATCTCAAGGACTTGGAGCTTGCACATTACAGGAAGGAAATCCTGTTGCATATGCATCGCGCTCGCTGAATAAATCCGAAAGAAACTATGCGCAAATCGAAAAAGAGCTTTTAGCAGTAGTTTTTGGATGTCTCAAATTCCATCAGTTTGTTTATGGTCAACAAGTACATGTTGAAACTGATCATAAGCCATTGGAGAGCTTATTCCGAAAAACATTGTCTTCTGCGCCTCCGAGAATTCAACGCATGATGTTGAAAATACAACACTACGACTTATTTCAGTGCAGATAACGTTCCACTGCAGAATAAGACCGAAACAGGAGTCAGACAAACGAGAAGTGGGCGAGTAGTGAAAGTACCGCCAAAATATCAAGATTTTCAGATGTATAAATAAATGAATATTTGAGATAAAGGTAAAGCTTATCTCCTACGGTAGGCCAAGTGCTAGTAACCTCTGGCCTCAATATTTTTAATAATCATAGTTGTGTTATTAATCATATATACTAGTACTTAGATTATTACGTAGCCGTGTTGAATTGAATATCAAATTTGAAATTTTACAGACTTTCTACTTTCTTACTATCAAAAACTGAAAAAAATTGGATAATTCTTCTGGCCATATTTTGTGAAAATCTGAAAGGGGAGATGTAATGAGATGCGTTAACATAAGTAATGTTTTATGACCTACGGTCGAATGCCATATCAGACAAACTGACATTCTCATGATACTGTAATTTAACCTCAGCTGAACTCTCTATTGTTTTAGCAAATGACAATTAACACACACGCTGTGCTCTATCTCTGCAATGTGGTATCGAATTAATCATTTGTCAGTCTTACTCTTGTATTGTACATAGTAACATGTATATAGAATAAAATATAAAAACGTGTATATCCTAGTTGGATTATTCTATACATGCAGTATAGAACATAACATGGTATGGTGAGTATGGGCAAACACGGACCTATAGAAAAAAATACAAATACAAAGGTAAGATCAGGTGTCATAGAGCAGTTAGCATTCCCTGCTGCCCGGACACACACATTCCAAAACCAAAGTAAATTAGGAACACATCCGAGTCATCAGATGAAAACAAATCAACATCTTTTATCGAATAGGTATTCAACATTTCAGCTAGCTAATTATTGTTATTTCAAACAGAGTCATTATATCGATAGTTGATTTTGCGAATTGTTAACATTGAACACGATTCTTCATATCTTTCACAAAGTGGTTAACATCCTTATATGAAACGATGACGGGTTGATCAAACTCAAGCATATCAAATCATTTAGGAGATCCGAAAAATTGCATTGCTTGCTGCAGCACACGACTCCACTTGTTATTTGTGATTTGTTTAATATGCTATAATCAAATGATAAGATTCAGCATATCTAAATCAAATGTTATACATTCACTTTCAATTTGCAGTTTTTAAATGTCCTTTTTTATCTTATGTTTGTTTGTTTGTTATTGTTGTTTAACGTCCCACTCGAGAATATTTCACTCATATGGAGACGTCACCAAATGCCGATGAAGGGCTTCAAATTTTGGCCTATGCTCGGCACTTACGGCCATTGAGCAGTAGGGTTCTTTAACGTGCCAACACCTACTGTGACACGGGACCTCCAGCTTTTACTGTCTCATCCGAAAGACAGGAAACCAACCTGTCGCCGGCGGGACTCGAACTCACGACCTTACGATCCAGAGTCGAGCGCGCTACCGACTTAGCTAGGTCGACTCTTATTATCTTATGTAAATTGGGCCGAGTGCTTAGAGCAGCACGCTTTGAACCATGAAGTCTCTCACTTCTGGCAAGCTCAGGTTTGAGCCCCAGTGGAACCTAAGCTGATTATTGTCATAAAGTTTGCCAGATAACGTGCGGAAGGTCGGTGGTCTCTTCCTTAGTACAATTGTAACCAGATTCTCTCCTCCACCATTAAACACTGGTCGCCACCATATAACTGAAAAATGTTGAGTGTGGTGTAAAAACTATTCAAAATTCAGTTTCAAAAAATCTTATGTAAATGCAGATAGTCAAAAGTCGTTAAATTCAGAAAATACCCAGCCTCAAATTGTCTTGTTCTAGAGCCGGCCTGGCTCAGTCTGTAGCGCACTCGACTCTTGATCGTGAGGTCGTGAGTTCAAGTCCAGCCGGCGGCAGGTTGGTTTCCTGTCCTTAGGATGAGAGAGTAAAACTGGGGGTCCCGTGTCACAGTAGGTGTCGGCACGTTAAAGAACCCTCACTGCTCAATGGCCGTAAGTGCCGAGCATTAGGCCAAAATTTGAAGCCCTTCACCTGCATTTGATGACGTTTCCACATGAGTGAAAGATTCTTGAGTGGGACGTTAAACAACAATAAACAAACAAACAAACAAATCAGAGTTAATGTTTCCCTCTTTTAAGTGTTGGAAACAAATATTTTTCAATTACGTTGCATTGTTTAATTTTGCAATCTTTTGGAACTATTTAAGTCGTAATGTGATGATAGTTGATAAAACACTTCATTTCGAGAAATAGTCAAGCTTTATATTGATTAATTGTTAAAGCATTTACGCTTTAGAAAAGATAAAAACATTTAAACAATAGAATATGACTTAATTTTGAAATATTAATTCATATAGTTCGTTTGAACCAGTAAAGATAATAATACGTTTATTCGTCATGTGTATTCATGTGATTGATTAAATTTTATCTATATAGTAAGTTTTTATGTCATTTGGACAATAATGAATAGAATAAAACACAAAACAGAACCACAGGTAGACAAGAAAAATACTCCAACGTTAATTTATTCGGTTTAGCAGATACATTTGACTGAGCAAACACAATTATTTCTGCTGTTGAAGATTGTAGTATATGTCGACTTGATGTTACATATCTTAATAACACGGGAGTAAGATGAAGTTAACATACTTATTATTTGTTGTATTTCTCTGCCTATTGTTTGGTAAGGATGTTTTTTTGTCGATTTTTAAGAATTTAATTAATCAATCAATTAATCAATCATTGTTCAATTTCAAGATCTGCAAATCATCAATATCAACGACTTTACGTGCAAAATAAATAATATCAAAAAGTTCGACAGTACAGTTAGATATTTGGGAAATTGTACCATGCTGATACTCGGGGAAGCATTTGAATTTGTAGGTACAGTAAAAAATCACAAAATCAAACCCTGATTTCAGACAGGACTTTAATGATGTCTTTATACATTTTTTTAATATTCAGGGCAAATTAAGAAACTCTAGAGAACCATTACCGAAGAAATGAAATAGTAATCGTATGACATGAATGTAATGAAATCACTAAAGAAAAATAATATAAACATAATACCATTGTTATAATGCTCAAGACGATCGTTTCTGTTCCGTTTCTTCATCAGTTTAGCTCCAGAAACAGGAAATTCTTCAAAAAAAGTTTTGATTGAAATTAAGATATATCGACGACGTTTGGCAAATTGATAAAGACAATTTTTAAGCGTATGTCCGTAAGATTTTAAAATTAAAATGAAGTAGAAATTATAGGCTCTGCAGATTCAAACGCATTCGCTTCGTTCTAGGATATTTCATTTGCTATAGATTCGAAAATTAACGATGCGATCATGTCCGTTATATGTAGTAATATCCCTCTTTCACATACATAGGATCTGTATAGCAGATGATCCGATATGCCAGGGTATGTTCAACATATGAACCTTTTTAATCAAGAGGAAAACTACTAAATGATAAGTTGAAATCATAATATATCAGGAATCGCGTTTAATGTCAAAGTTCTGCATTTTGCCCGAAAGCGGTTGTTGAGTCGTCTGTAACAATTATGACGAGTATTTATTCCTTACTTATTTCATTAGAATTTGAATATGGACTCACGGTGAGTGTGACCGGTCAACAGGGGTTTCTTACTCCTCCATGTCACATGATCCTACCTCTCGATTTCCAGAGGTCCGTGTTTATCAATTTTTCACCAAATTTGTATATTGTCGCCTTAACATAATGAAGATTAATACTTTGGTGTCTGTGATTTGATATTCATAAAAAATAGCATTTCTTTTCATGCCGTCACGTGTCATTACTGCACGATATCTAAATTGTGGAGATCCAGCCTGGCTCAGTCGGTAGCGCGCTCGACTCTGGATCGTGAGGTCGTGAGTTCGAGTCCTGCCGGCGACAGGTTGGTTTCCTGTCTTTGGGATGAGACAGTAAAAACTGGAGGTCCCGTGTCACAGTAGGTGTCGGCACGTTAAAGAACCCTCACTGCTCAATGGCCGTAAGTGCCGAGCATAGGCCAAAATTTGAAGCCCTTCACCGGCATTTGGTGACGTCTCCATATGAGTGAAATATTCTTGAGCGGGAAGTTAAACAACAATAAACAAACAAACAAACATCTAAATTGTGGATTCGCTTTGTGAATAACAGATTTGACATGTGCCAATACACGCTTATTTCCTGACAATGAAGACAATAGCCAAGAAGTAAAACACTAACTGTTTTCAAGGCTCTCATGCCTTTCATATCAATTTTGCTAACAGGTATATAAATAATTTTGAATTCTAAAATTACCTCGGTCAGATGTATTCTAGCTGTTAGACTTAAGATCAGTGAGACGACAGAGAGTAACACATCTGCGTCCCGCCTAGATGTACACCTCCTTTTATGTATGACAAACGTGAAGATTTCAATTTCCATTTTACTAATCTCCCGTTCCTGAGTAGTAATATAAAGGTAAATCACATTTGAGAAAATTTCAGAGACCTTTTATTTGCCTCACATAATTGGATGTTACTACTAAAGTAATTTCAACTTTGTGAACTTATAGTTGATGATGCAACCAGTAGAAGATATAGCTCCAGATATCGGTATTCTAAAGGAGGAGGAGGAGGGTATTGTAATCCATTAATCAACTTTTCATATTAACCCTTTCAACCCTACGGACCATAGTAGACTGGTGTTAAACAATCGAAAGAGCATACCACTCAGATATTCAGGGATGAAAGGGTTAACGAATTTGCTTAATATTATAGACCCTTTAGCAGTAACAGCGGTCCTGTGACTTTGGTTGGCAAAATGATACAGATACCCGCAAAACATAGATATCGTTATAGTAACTGATTGTTTATTGACGTCATTTTCCGGGAATCTGTATCATTTTGCAAACCAAAGACTGGTAACGTCACAGAACCACAGTTACTGCTAAAGGGTCTATTACTTTTAAGTAAAAACTGAGATTTCCATGCATACTGTGATAACGATGTTATTGATATACATACAGTGCACCCGTAATTTAGAGGCACCATATACACTCGAAAATGTTTCGAGAAAAAGATAATGCTCATAATTAGATTCAATCTACTTTTATAAATCCTTTTATACGGAAATGCATAGTAGTTCAGTGTTTTGTTTGTTTTTTGGTTTTTTTTTGTAATAAAAATGTTTTACGATGATGATGATGATGATGATGAAGTAATAGTAATATTATTACTATATTATTTTAGTGATGGCTCAGGAGGAATTATAGCTGGCATTGTCATCGGTGCTATAGCATTTGTGGCGACAGTAGTTGCTGTCATCATCATTATATGCTGCATTATCAAGAAGAAGACTCCACAAAGCAGCGCAAAAGTTGCTGGAGCTCCTGTAACTCAGAATTCTACACCTGTTTATGGTATCTCTCTATTTATTTTCGTTATCCTGGCGGCAGTCAGACTTCGTTATGAGTGTTGTACCTAATTAATCACAAATTTTCAAAATGAATTTGAGAAATGTTCAGAAAGTTTGCTTATGTAATTTCTACATTTGCCAATATTGTATTCCCTAATGATCTTACTTTTGATTGCTTATTGCCTCATCGATAATATTGGTTTTTAAACAGTTACAGCTGCATACAATCAATATATGTTAAAGGTCACTACTGTATAAAGGGCACCTGCCTATAAAGGCCGTTCAAACATAATCTGTGTGAACTTTTTTATAATTTATAAACCTCTATATTAATACCTCGGCTACTTTTGCCTGTTCTCTTGAATGACATATGGGGAAAAAATAATCTATAATGTGTTGATATTTTGTGCATGCAATATTTTGTTTGAAAATAAAACGCTTTTACATGATATCCATGATAATGTGACTCTAACCACCATTATGTATTACCATATATTGAATTATGAACGAATGCAGACGCCCATAATCAGTATCTTGACTTGACAAATGTAACATAGTCTTAACCCTTTAACCCTCATGACCACAATAGACTGAACATTAGAAAGGAGCATTACATTTACATATTATGGGGTGAAATGGTGTTGATTTTTTTTCTTTTACAGATTGTCTGTTAGTAAAGTCAAAACTTTACTTACACGTAATATTGTATGTTTTGTAATAACATGAAGAGTACAACCTTTTAAACCGAAACAAAACTTGATATACATGAAACTCAAAAACCACCATTTGACTTTTGCTGCACAACTAATGAAATACGAGATACTAGTATTCAGTTTTTATTTCCCGCTTTGCGTCTTAATTTTATAAAATTCTATGATATATGTTACATATTTTAATGTCTATCTGCTAGGCTTTTGTCTAGTGATATTTTTATTAATTTACAGTAGCTGGAACCACACATGTCAACTATGGGTATAATTACTCACAACAACAACAAACACTACCGCCAAATAACGTGTATCCACCGCCACCACCGGTCTACCAGGATCCAGCGTATCCACCAGTGAAACAATAAACATTTCAGGACCACGTGATTGGACATTCGAACATACTGTACACGGAATTTTCTTAAATATAGGTCACTGGTCATAATCATAATTATGTTTTTACAGTCTGCAAAACACGTTATAATCAATACAATTTAAATTGCAAAACAGGTATAATTATCTCGTATACACTTTAAGAAAGAATACTGAAATGTTGAAATACTAATCAAATTAAATAAAGAAAAAAAAAAAAACACCCGAGTGACCTTACTTCAGTTGGTATTTAAAATCATAGTTGACAATGTGTTTAATGTCGGGGTAGAATAATAAACAAATATGATATTACTCAAAAGCTCTAGTATCTCGTTATCATTGACTTCTTCACCAGTCCAAATATACCATTGGAAACTGATACAAATTTCCGAAAAAATAAAAGAATAATAAAAGTTTGTGAATCGATTATTGAGTGACATAATTTCGATGGCACCCTTTCTTAACAACCATGTCAGTTTCACATAGATTTCCAGTATGCTACTACATAGGTTATATTACTTAATAAATTGAATTTTCGATTTTTTTAAAAAAAAAATTATTTGTTTAATATATTCATGTATATTTAACACTTAAATTTACATTAAATTTGTTAATATAGTTAATATTCTAAAATTTAAGTATATATATATATATATATATATATATATATATATATATATATATATATATATATATATATATATATATATATATATGAACACTCGAATAAAGCGAACACGGATTTAGCGAATTTACTGCTATAGCGTAGTGAAATTGATTTCCTCTATACAAAAATCCTACGTCTATAGTGAACAAGCTTATAACGAATTTACACTTATAGCGAAGTAATTCCTGTTCCCTTTCACTTGAATTAAAAATGCAAAATCAACTTTTTATAACAAAGTTTTTTCTTAATTATAATTCTAAAATATTGAAAAATAATTATTTGTTTTACATATTCATGTATATTTAACATTTAAATATACATTAAATTTGTTAATATAGTTAACATTCTAAAATTTAAGTACAATTTAAGGGTCGAGTTGTATATATATATATATATATATATATATATATATATATATATATATATATATATATATATATATATATATATATATATATATATATATATATATATATATATATTAAAACTCGAATGTAGCGAACATGGATTTTGCAAATTTACGGCTATAGCTAAGTGAAATTGATTTCCTCAGTGGATTCCTTAATACAAAAATCCTACGTCTATAGCGAACAAGCTTATAACGAATTTACGCTTAAAACGAAGTGATCCCTGTTCCCCTTGACTTGAAATAAAATGCAAAATCAACTTTTCATGACAAATTTTTTTCATATATATTTTTAAGATCTAACCGATTTCTCCTGTCACAAGGCTATAGCGAAGTGAAATTGATTTCCCCGATGGATTCGTTGATACTCTATACAAAAATCCCGCATCTATAGCAAACATTTTTTTAACGAATTTACGCTTATAAAGAAGTAATTCCAGTTCCCCTTGACTTGAATTAAATTGCAAAATCAACTTTTTATAACAAAGTTTTTTTTCATATAAGAATAGGAAGAATATATGATAAGAATCAGTGGGATATCCGAATCATTTTCGACAAGGAATTCAATTCCTCGCAACGGCACTATTTTTTATTAGATAGATCTAAAATCATTGGTTTTTAACAATAAATATATTAAACATAATACCAAAGTTATAATGCTCAAGACGATCGTTTCTATCAATTAGATTTCATCATCTGAGCTCCAATTTAAAATGCATATGTATTTTCAAAGAGAAAGTGGTATCATACAAGGTCAAATAATACATGTAAAAGTATAGCCGAAATCCGTCTAAGAGTAACCATTGTAAAAAGATGACTATCTTAGGTTTAAAAAACTTTGGAATTTAAATGGTGTTATCAGTGCCAAATATTACTTTTGTATAAGATTATCAGCTGGTACCGAAATACCAGGTACTAGGTTTATGTATACCTAGTGGTTATATATATATATATATATATATATATATATATATATATATATATATATATATATATATATATATATATATATATATATATATATATATATATATATATATGTATATATATATATATATATAACAGAGAGAGAGAGAGAAAGAGAGATGAACGAAATGTTGTAAAATATTATATTAGATTTTGTACTAGAGTACCACATAATGTGCGCAACTGATTTTACTTCATTCTGGCGAAAGATACAGATTTGAGGCTGATATACATTTTTTATAAATGTTGGTTTGATAGCATGGTACTTTGCACGATATTGGAGGTATTGGTAAATCTGTGAAACAATGACTTAGACAGTGAAATGTGTTTCTAGGGGTTAATGAGTTCAAATTAAATTTTGTATTCAATTTTTTTCTCCCTGTTGGATAGATTTAATTTATATTACCCATAATACTTCATACATGTCTGTAGAGCTAGCATTCTGATATTTTGTGGTATCATTAGTTGCGGAAGGTTTAAGTCTTTTGGACTTGTTCATGTACAGTATTTTGTGTGTTTGTTGAGGTCTTGTGTTATAGATATATGATTTAAAAAATAAGTTTAAAAAATATTTTATATATAATTTGAAAACTAATAAAATATTATAAACATACTACCAAAGTTATAATGCTCAAGACGATATCATTTCTGTCACAATTAGACTTCATCAGTTGAGCTCCAATTTAAGTTATGTGTATTTCCTAAAGAGAAAGTGGTATTTAAAAAGGCCAAATAATATCTCTAAAAGTATAGCCGAAATCCGTCTTAGAGTTACCACTGTAAAAAATGACTATCTTAGCTTTATAAAACATTTTTGAATTTAAATGATGTTAACAGTGCCAAATATTACTATAGTATAAGATGAACAGCTGGTACCGAAATAGCAGGTACTAGGTTTATGTATACCCTCGGGGACTCAAACGGTCCACCAGCAGTGGCAACTACCTAGTGGTTATAAATATTATAAACATACTACCAAAGTTATAATGCTCAAGACGATATCGTTTCTGTCAATTGACTTCATCAGTGAGCTCCAATTTAAGTTATGTGTATTTCCTAAAGAGAAAGTGGTATTTAAAAAGCCAAATAATATCTCTAAAAGTATAGCCGAAATCCGTCTTAGAGTTACCACTGTAAAAAATGACTATCTTAGCTTTATAAAACATTTTTGAATTTAAAATGTTAACAGTGCCAAATATTACTATAGTATAAGATGAACAGCTGGTACGAAATAGGTACTAGGTTTATGTATACCCTCGGGGACTCAAACGGTCCACCAGCAGTGGCAACTACCTAGTGGTTATAAATATTATAAACATACTACCAAAGTTATAATGCTCAAGACGATATCGTTTCTGTCAATTAGACTTCATCAGTTGAGCTCCAATTTAAGTTATGTGTATTTCCTAAAGAGAAAGTGGTATTTAAAGGCCAAATAATATCTCTAAAAGTATAGCCGAAATCCGTCTAAGAGTAACCACTGTAAAAAATGACTATCTTAGCTTTATAAAACATTTTTGAATTTAAATGATGTTAACAGTGCCAAATATTACTATAGTATAAGATGAACAGCTGGTACCGAAATACCAGGTACTAGGTTTATGTATACCCTCGGGGACGCAAACGGTCAAACTAAGTAATTCTCGATTTTCATTGTATAAGTCATTTAAATGCTTAATTCCATGTTTAAACTATATCTTGAAAATAAAAAAGTATTATCAATTTAAATGCCTCTTTTATACCACAACGGTTGTGCTAAAAATCATCCCACTCTGTAATGATTCGTTTATTATAAATTGTTTGCAATTCCTGAAGAACATTTGTCCAAAATTTGTTATTAAACTTTTTATGAGTGTTTTCGAATATATTGCTAGCCACATTGACATATTTTATCAAAATCAAATAATCCTTTCGTTCCTCACATGTGGACTCGCGGTGGGTGTGGCCGG
This sequence comes from Atrina japonica, assembly GCA_030159075.1. Classification (NCBI taxonomy): domain Eukaryota; kingdom Metazoa; phylum Mollusca; class Bivalvia; order Pterioida; family Pinnidae; genus Atrina; species Atrina japonica. The sequence continues at coordinate 2,771,056 of BROG01000010.1, read as the reverse complement.
TCGACGTGGAATGCTTACTCATCTATCACTTGATTTCAAGAGGTCCGTGATTGTCCATTTTTACCAGATTTGTACTTATATCCCGGACATCCTATTGATTTATACTTGGTATCTAAGACTTTTGATATTTTTACTAATAAGTCCCATTTTTGTAATTTTAGAGCTTTGATATTAAATATTAAATAATGTTAAATCAATCATCTTGATTCCGCCATCTTTGTAGTTTTGAGAGATCGATGGTGCCGCACTTATTGTATCGACTTTAGAATACCATAGATAATAAAAAGAATCATATTTAAATCTTGAAAAAAAATATTTGAAGGGCTAGAAGGGCAATAAACAAATGCATCAAGTTAGATATCAGCAAAGTTTTTATAACTGTTAATTGGGTGTTCATTTTTATTTTCTAAAACCTTATTTCTTGCTAACAAGTTATTAATATGCAAATAATTTTGTTAATCAATATCATATGGATTGAAGTCGCCTACAATAATACAATTGACATCATCATATTTATTCTTGGATCATCTCCCTTACTTGTTCACAATTTTGGACTGTCGTTATTTGGTCCATCGATAGTAATGAGTTGTTTGAGGAATTACTAATATTAAATTCAAAGCTGGTCGAGGACCAGTGGCCGTGTAATAATCGTGTTTTTTTTTTGGTAATATTTTATTTTAAACATTGTATTTTGCCATGCAATGTTCACCATAAAATGGTTACCTCTTATTCTTGTTTTTTTTAACCTTATTTTTTTCTTGAGTGATCAAATATAGCTGTACTGTAGCCAAATTGTACAGCGTGTATGGGGCCAGTTTTATTTATATGGAGGACCAGTAATCGGCTGCGTCACTTCCGTGCGTATCGGGTAGTGTTTAAGCAACTAATGGGTATGTCTACAGTTGTTTTGTTATGCTTATATGTTTACTTTACTATACCTCCTTTACCATTGAATTTTATGAAACGATTAGATTATAAATATCTGTCAGAGGTCTGATGCTACAGAGTACTGCGTCTCTAATACGTTAGTGACTGTCACCTCTGTTATGATCTAATCTTTCATGTTTGTAAACATTTGTAAAAATTTTGGTAGACCCATAGAAGGTCATTTGACATTCGCAATTAGTGTAAATGCATTTGTCACGTATTCTTGTCACACTCTAGTTTGCGCACTGAAATATATCTTTTAAAGTCATTTGTCCCATACAATACATATAATGTCTTTTAGGTAGTCTGTCGATACAAACAAAAATATGCGTTAGTGCAAACTGAACTATACGTCATTTTATAGAATATAAATGTACGTCAGATCAATGTTGGAGGATCAATATCGATATCTTAGACAATAACATAATTCTATAGAGTCAAACCCACTTAATATATTGAACCCTGTTACATTGAAACATTTGAAATGATTTTTATTCCCTGGCCAAAATTTTTATTAGTAGTATTAGTATTAGTATTAGTATTAGTATTATATCCTGGGTATTGTTAAATCCCTGTTTATTTGAAATGAAAACTAAAAATGAAGAAGTACCAATGGAGAATTAAACAAATGTTACATGGAAACCTTTCGAGTTCACTGAAAGGTAAAAAATTCATTTCCCTTCGACTTCAATGTATATTGGTTTGGCTGTACAATAAAATTGTTGGCTGCAGTTGTATTTTTATTTCAACAATGTAACCTTGTTTACAACTGGTAGTGCTTCACACCAAAGGAAAATCTGCATTCAAATAAGATTATATTTATTTTCAACATTCGTCAGTCAACCCTATAAAATGCAAAACATATTTTATCACCTTAATTCCACTTATAAATGGCAAAACTAGTTTTGTGGTTTAAGTATCTAAATATGTTTTTAATGTTGTAGTGGTTTTAGGTGAGTTTTGATCGAGCCTTATACATTCCGCCCAGGTATAATCTGTGGATTGAATATATCACCGTGTCCGAGAAAATATTTTTTATTCATGCTGAGAAAAAACTCATTCTCCTGCATTCGTTAGGGTTAGATTAAGAAAAATAAAAGCGAAAATGGCTGAAAATTTGAGCATTATTACAATAAAGGACGAAAGGAAAGCAAAATAGAGTAGTTTATTACAAAAATAATGATGTGATCAATATCAGACATATTAACTTACACGATGTATAATTGTCCAAGGTATTGATTATGCATTGAGAACTGTTAAGAACTCTTTCAATCCTACAGAACACAATAGACTGGTCTGAAGTAATAGAAAAAAGCACAGGGGTGAAAGGGTTAATACAGTATTTGCATTTTTTCTGCATCAGATTTTCATAAACGTTTATATCTTATTTTAAAATAATAACAATCAACACATCAAAATAAATACTTAGGTAAAAATAAAAACAATAAACAAGAGATGCTCTTATATCATACAATAGGATTAATCAACAATAATATGACACAGATATAATAATTAGTAACAACAGATGAATCTAATACTACATACAAATGGTGTCGATCCACCTCGCCCAAACAAATCACTATTCTTAAAATTATGCATGACATGAACTGGTCGGGGACCAGTAGCCGGTTAGGACCAGTAACCGGTTATCACATGATTTCGGCTGTACAGAACACGATATAATCCAAATTGAACGATTGTTCATAGATATTAAATTAATTACAAGATTGGATTGGAAACTTGCATAAAGATTTACCCGCTTTGTAAATATAACTATTAAATAGATATTTGTTTGTGGTAAAGTTCTGCAGTATCATATAACCGATATATGCAGAACACTGTAATTAACATTACAAAAGAATTGTAGAACTCAGACATGAAACAAAAACTGAATTATTGTTTTAAAATCTTTCGCTTTAAATAGTTTAGTTTGGAAGAATAAGAATGAATTGTGAAAATATCAGTATGTAGATTACTTCAGTATGATCGAATACAAAGTTGTACTGCCATGTTCAACATATCTTTATATACCATATTTGATGCATTTATTTGACTTATGGCAAGTGTGATCAGGCAAGAGGGGATGATTGATCCTTCATGGCACCTGATTCCATCCCTGGATTTCCATAGGTGCATGTTGTCCCATATCTGCCATATATGTTTATTTTATTTTGGACATCCTGAGAAGTTTTACATAGATATTTATGATTTTAATAGATATTATAAAACATTGCTCTGTATTTTCTAGGTAATATGGTGAGCTAGCTTGGCTGAGTTGGTAGCGTAAAACCCGAGGTCCCGTGTAACAGTAGGTGTCGGCACGTTTAAGAACCCTCACTGCTCAATGGCCTTAAGTGCCGAGCATAGGCCAAAATTTAAAACCTTCACCAGCATTGATGACGTCTCCACATTAGTGAAAGATTCTTGAGTTGGACGTTAAACAACAATACAACAACAACTATGGTAGTAATTGAATTACATAATCCGTTTTGTTTACCTGAGGCGAATTTAGTCGAGAAAAAAAATGACCCGAAAAGATGTTTTTGGTCCTTCCAGAAACCCTGGTCCTACTGCCTTATAGTAATACTAAGTCTATACATATTTTTCAATGTGAAAATGTTCTTAACGCCATTATTATTAGTATTGTCATTAGCTTACTTTTAAATTGAAGATCAATTCAAAAGTGAGCACATGACTACTGTATTTGAAATTAAACCATGAAAATGCAATGAAGTTATATACAATAAAGGTGTACGAAGTGACAAACTGCAGAATTCTATTAACTAAATTGAAATACTATACAATTCAATATATATATACATATACGGATATATATATATATATATATATATATATATATATATATATATATATATATATATATATATATATATATATATATATATATATATAATTCAATGCCCTTCAAATAGAAGTATCGTTATGCAAAAAGACTCAATAATAACTAATTTTCAAGTGAAAGACGACAATATCTATATTAGTTACAGAGTATCCAGTCTGCAAATTATATACATATATATACACAAGAAAATTTATTTCATGCTCAGTGCGTTCGTCTTATACATTTAACCTTAATTTCATAACACTATAACAACAACTATGGTTTACACAATGCAAACTCTTGTAGATCTTTACGCCTTAACTGTAGTTCTACAAGAAAAGTTGCCGACGGAATTACGTCACTGAAATCGATAGTTGCCATGACAACTTTTTTTTCTCGGAAATTTGTATCAGTTTCCTCTGAAATGTTAAGATTATCACTATCGGGCAGAATTTATAACAAAATACATGTACATATATTAGTTTTATTTTAGTTATATTATGTGTGTGCCTTAATGAGCCTTGACACTAAACACTTTGACCGTACCTCTTGATTCCCAGATGTCCGTGTTTGTCTTTTTTTGTTTACCAGATTTGTATCTATATCTTGGACATCTGAGATTTTTTATATATTGATTCATGTTTCAACGCAGTATTCTTTCTAAACGTGGATACACTTTTTTATTGCTTCACTGGCGGACAAGCAGGATCCGCGTAGGCCGGTGGTGGCGGTGGGTACACGCTATTTGGCGGTGGTGGTTGTGAGTGATATGCAGGACCAGTCACTGTAAATACATACAAATAACACTAGACATAACCTCAGCAGATAGATGTGAAAATATGTTACATATATCACAGAATAATACATTATATTAACACTTTATAAAAGAAAATATATTGCATAATGTTGAATATGAATAGTATCCCAAAATAGGAAGCAAAAAACAAAATGAAAATATGAAAAGCACGTCGTGCAGAAAAAGTCAAATCGTGATTTTTAGTTATTATTATTTTTGGTTTCGTTTTAAGAGGGTGTATTCAAATTCAACTCTTAATGTATTTAACTCTGTCATTAAAATGCTAATTCAAAACGTGCAGACATTATAATAGGCTGGTGCCTCGCGGTGAAATTTCATTTATGACAGTGGAATCGACGATACTCTGTTAGTTTTTTTTAAATATTACACTGGTTATTGATATATATATATAGCACTAAAAAACCAACAATACTATATATCCTAGAGTGTCGGATCTAAGTAATAGATATAGGTCAAGACAAGAATATTATGTAAAGCACTAAAATGACTAACGACACGGACGAAATAAAAGTTAAATTTTCGGGACCACCTGTCCCTTCATCAGGACAATATGATTAAAATAACATGAAAAACGTACACACTCACACCACACACAGCCGGAGAATGAACGAAATACTACATGTTACAAGTATAGGGTGGATGATCAAGTCACAAAACATTGAAAATTGAAATAAAACATATGGATAACTAAAAAACTAAAATTAAACTACCAACTAAATGTGAATAAAGCTAAATCTAAGTGTAAATAGCAAGTAAATGCAAAGTTACAAAATAAATTTGATCTATAAATTGAAATGAAAGTAACTGGGTGGATTTGATGCCTCACAAGTTCGATTCATAATTTCAGAACAATATACAAACTCCAGCATTCATATATATATATATATATATATATATATATATATATATATATATATATATATATATATATATATATATATATATATATATATATATATATATAATGTGTGTGTGTGTGTGTGTGTGTGTGTGTGTGTGTGTGTGTGTGTGTGTGTGTGTGTGGTTAACAGTTTATAGTTACTTGTCTATGACGGCCACTCAACGGACAAGGCAAATGTGGCCTTTATATAAAAATCTGTATAGAGGTCTATTCATTGTAAAAAGTTAACAAAGATTATGTTAGAATGGTATTCATAGGCAAGTGCCCTTTATATAGAGATTGCCTATACTGCAAGTTTGACTGTTTATATCTCTAATTGTTTACAAATATTAACGATTACATGATAAGAAATTACACTTAAAGTTATCAGTGACGAGAGTGATGGAAAATTTTGAAATGACATAGGTAAACATTCTGAACATAAAATATTTTTCAAATTCATACTTTGTAATTAATTAGGAACAACACTAAAACAAAGTTTGATCACAACCACAATAACTAAATAAAATTGATAGTTACCATAAACAGGCGTAACATTCTGTTGTGCAGAGGCTACATGAATTTTTCCGCTCTTTTGTGCATTCTTTTTCTTTACCAGACAGATAATAACAATGAAAATGATCACCCCAACAAATACCAATCCACCGATGACAATGCCAGCTATAATTCCAGCCGAGCCACCGACGCTACTAAATATAATTAAATTATAAATATTAATACATCATTATCATCATCATCATCATCATCATCAACGGAGCAATCTCCCATAGACGGAATGTTAATATTTCGTGTATCAGACAGGATATTCGATTCCATTGTTTGGGGTTTTTTTTCAATTTGAAAACTATTATATGTAAATATAACGCATGGACGCTTGTCAGATTGCATTTAATGCATTCAATATGCATGTAGTTTGGGTCACCCAAACGGATAATGGGCATTTCTTACACTTATCTGCAACATTTATTACTACGATGGATTAATGTAATATTTAATTCATTTTCCCCTTTTTATTTTGTCACTGTACTTCACCCAGAGAATGTAGCATTTCAAATCGATGATCAATCATTTTTTGAACAAATTCTATTACAAATTAGTGGTTACACAATTAAATATAGCTCAAACAAGAAAAAAGAAAAACATAAAGGAAAATAAAGTCAAACATGAAATTTCGAATTTAGATAATCTGGCAGATTCTCAGCAACTTACATTTGAACAACAACAAAGCCTTATTTATCTTAAAGAACAAATTAAAAAAAATTAGAAAAGACCACATAAAACGACTTTTTGTAAGATGTCATTCCAAATGGACCGAAGAAGGTGAAAAGGCTTTTGTAACCTGAAAAAAGAAATGTCAACAAATTTTGTCCTGTTTCTAAATGGGGGACCAGAAGAAAACAGATGAAAAGCCTACCAGGACGAATATTAGTGCTATCTTAACAGTGCAATACTTTAAACAAAAAAGAAATATTGTCAACAAGTACTTTTGTCAATAAAGCTCTAGTTTGGCGTCACTTCAGAGTTTTACAAGTAAAAAAAAAATAGGTATATGGGGAAATATTTCAGATACAAAAAAAAGGATACTCTCAGGTGAAAACTAAGAGAGTTTGATCTTTTACTATAAAAAATTGTATTCTAATCAGGTACGACCTCTGGAAACCAAGATGATCAGTGAATCTTAAATCTATTATCAGTCGCAATACTTTAAACAAAATAGATTTAGAAATATCATAAAAATTGCTTATAACGAAGTACTCTTTGCATTAAAGCAAATGAAAAACAACAAGTCTCTAGGAATTGATGGCGTCACTTAAATGTGGAAAATTTACAGAAAGCCGAAATTACAAGTTTAAAAAAAAAAATGTCTAAGTATTGTGTATATTTTGGCTCAGATTTGCATTGATATGTATTTGTCTTAAACAAAACTCTCGATATATCAATTCACAAAAGGACACCGAACAAGGTTTCTGTTGAAGTCTGCTTCGTATAATATCTAAAGGTGACAAACTAAGAATGCCGAGTTTGTTGAAAGAACGTCTCCGAACATTACTGGAGACCTATTACTGTACTAAACGTATCCTACAAATTACTTTCTTCTTGTATCGCAAATAGAATAAAGTCCGTTTTACATCTTTTAATATACGAAAATCTATGATTTCATAGGATTTATGAAGGGTAGGTTTATAGGAGAAAACAAAAGGCTAATTAGCAACTATATTTTGAAGTTTCTCATTAACACGAATCTAAAAGGATAAAGATAAATGTTCCTGGCATACTACTTCTTATTGATTTTTTATGAAAAAGCTTTTGAGCTCAGTCGGTCTCCGTTGGCAAATATAATAACAACGAAAACTATAAAACTCTTTATCTTTGGCCCTAACATTTTTATATAAAAAATGGATAAACATACTGAAAACACAAGGCTAATAATGCAAATCTATGTGATAAATGTTCTCAAATTTCTTTTGATATTTTGATCGCGGTTATAACGACAATGTTTATCCTGTCCCTAACATTATAAAATGGATAAACATACTGAATCATACAAATCTTTAACTTGTGTTCCGAAATCATGGGACTCTTAATAAGACATGGGACTCAAAGACATAAAAGGAATAAAAATTGACAAAGAGGTAAAACTCCTCCAATATGCAGATGACACTGTAATTGTTTTACATGGTACAGAACAAAGCCTAAAAGGCACTTTAGATCTTCTCTTCCAATTTGCAAAGTACTCCGGTTTAAAACCTAATACTACAAAAACATGTGCAATCTGGATTGGTTCAAAAATAATTTGATACAAATTTATGTAATGAATATAATATAAAGTGGGTAAATGGATCTTTTAAAGTTCTAGGTATTACTTTTACAGCTTATCTCAAGCATCTTGAATCAGAAAATTATGGAGCTAAACTAGCCCAAATTCATAAACAAACAAAAATCCGTCAATGGAACAAAATACATTTTTCACCAATTGGAAATATCACTGTTATAAAATCACTTCTCCTTTCTAAATTAACACACATATTTACTGAACTTCCAAGACCAAATCCTGAATGGATGAAAAAAATTGAATCAATTTTTTACAAATTGATTTGGTCAAATAAACCTGACAAAATCTCAAGAAAATGTATACAACAAGATTATTTTAAAGAGGGCTGTCGTATGGTCAATATTTCTTTATTCATAAAACGTTTAAAGTCGACATGGATGAGACGCTTACTATCGAGCGAATCTACCTGCTCTAGTGGGTTTCTTACAATTTGCAACTGTAACATAAAATTGATTTGTCAATTTAGCTCACAGTATTCAAAAACAAAGCAAAAGCAACAACAAATCCATTTTGGAAAGTTTTTTTTAATTCTCCGATAGATTTTAAAGAACAATCTAAATATATCAAATATATTTGCAAGTCCACTTTGATATAACGTACAGATTACAATGTATAATAAAACTTTATTTTTTAAACAGATATACGAAAAAAGCATACATATTATGCAAGATCTTTTTAGATAGTAATGGTAAAATTATTTCTTATGAAATCTTGCCCTTCATAATATAAATAATCCCCCTTTTACAACATTCTCAAAACCTGGGCAGACCTTAACATATAACCACGAATTCCTATACTAATTTGCTAATACAACCAATATTTCTTAATTTGTTATGTAAGGATGAGAATGAAAGCAAGAAGAATCAATGACGTCTTTCAAAAATATAATATTACACTAAATCAGAGATAAAATGGTAAAATATACTTCGTCTACCTAACACTTTTCAGTGCAAAATTTTATACATTCTTGCTCATATATGCACCACAGATACTAGACTTATTTGGCTTACAATCCAGAATATTTCCCAGAATATTATAGGAACAAAACATACCTTGTGAAATATAAAAGTAAAACCAATCCAAAATGCAGTTTTTGTGACTTAGAAGAGGAATCAATGGAACACTTATTCTTTTACTGTTCATATACCACAAACATTTGGAATGAATTATATTCACTCATAAATGAAAACTGTTTTATAAGAATTCAATTACATATGAATGATATATTACTTGATAAGTCAGGGAAACAAAACAAGGCATTAAATCTCATAATATTACTTGTAAGATATTAAGTTTTCACCTTTTCAATCAAGGTAATATACCATCCTTTAATTAAGTGTATACTTATTCAAAATCTTAATTCTTGACAAAGAAGATGTGCTATCAAACTTGTTGAAGATAAATTCAAAAAAAAATGGCAGTCATTAAGTAACCTTTTCCTATAAAATATTTACTTATCTTAATGTTTGGTAAACAATTAAATTTCATTTATAGTATTCAATGTGTGTGTGTGTGTGTGTGTGTGTGTGTGTGTGTGTGTGTGTGTGTGTGTGTGTGTGTGTGTGTGTGTGTGTGTGTGAATAAACATGTAATTATTTGTGAAAGAAGTTCTTCACATTAATATTATTACTACAAATTAGTATAAAAAATAGACAAATAAATACACTCTGACAAGCGTTTATTCGTTATATATATATAAAGAAAAAATATTTAAAAAAAGATAAATAAATACACTCTGAGAAGCGTTTATTCGTAATATATATATATATATATATATATATATATATATATATATATTTATATATAATATATATATATATCAATGGTTCTAAAAAACAATATTTAGCTAATTTGTTATTATGAAAACTTTATTATGGAATACTATACCCTCCACTTGAATACCGCTTGCTTCTATAGCTTCTATAGCTTCTAGTTCTGCTGCCTGTAGCTTCAGCTGCAAAGTTCACAAAATCGGATTTACTTTTGAATATATATACATATCATATTTTTTGTAGTCTAATATACAAAATAGCCATTCAAAGGCTTTTCAGAAAGCTTACCCGGCCGTTTACATAATTATACGTTTTGAAATTCGAACTATGTATTTGTATTTACAATGTAGGTCACGTCGTCAGAAGACATTTGGTTTTCGTATATTCATATTTAAGTAAACTGCACTTACACAGAGCGCTTTATACCTAATTCGTGTATTTCTTTATTTTATAAAATATTAGTTATTCGGTTGAGTGAAACGAATTATATATATATATATATATATATATATATATATATTATATATATATATATATATATATATATATATATGCATATATTATATATATATGCAAAGCACTAAAACCAATTACATGTATATATCCTAGGGTATCGGAACTAAGTAAATAGATACAAGTCAAGAAACGAATTACTTAATGCTCTAAAATGGCTAACGACACCGACAAAAATGTAGTCAGATTTTCCAGATAATATGTCCTTTCCTCGGGAAGAAAAGCAGAAGGTTGACATCAAACGTGATTCCTTATTTTCCTGTATTTTTTTCGCTGGACATTTCAACTCTCAGCAGTTCTTTTTATTGAATATTCTTAAAGATACCATGTCCAATATAAGAGCCTGGTTTATTTTCTTCGACTTCTCCAGAGTGAATTGAAACTGTACTTAGAAATTCAAAGACTGTCCTAGATATAAACTGGTAAATTTTACAAAATATCTTAACTCTGCTGTCAAACTCGTGGATATTCAATTTAATCATTTGCATGTCTTAAATTTAAACATATGATTGATTGGTTAAATCCATAAATAAAATCGACAATGAAATATCTTAATTAAATACTTACCAAACAATAGGATGATAATCACAACACACAATAGGTATGTAAACTTCATCTTTCGCCCGTGTTATTAAAATATTCAACATCAAGTTCAAGTGTCCTACAATGTTCCACAGCAGAAATAATTGTTTGTGCAGTCATATGTATCTGTTAAATTGATTAACATAGTTAACGTTGTAGTGTTTATCTTGACTACCCGCGCGTCTGTTTTATTATATCTATTATTGTCCACCTGACAAAAAAAACTTACAATGTAAATGTATTAATACTTTTCAAAGCCCGAATTACACGCATGTACGTGATGTACAAATTGACCTATTATTGTTTTGACAGAATTATGTCAAAATTATGTTAATCTTTTAAAGCTTACATGCATTAACAAATGATTAATACAAGTTTCAACATTTTCGAAATGACACATTACAACTCAAAATAGTTCCATAAAAATCGCCAAATGACATAACCCTATGTAAAGCCATTCCAAGTTTTTGTTTTATGTTTAGCACCCGTCCCTAAAATAAAAACCTACATTTCTATCAGAAGAAAAACCACAAAATGACAGAAAAAACACAAAACATTTTAAGAAAAACTAAATAAATGCAATTTAATGCACATTTAAGTATTTTCCTGATGTGTAAACAAAAGAAAAACAAAATAAAACTGATAATAATAACCATGTCTATGGAACAAACTTATAAATAACCTATGAAATAATAGTTTTCAAATTGATGAAAATAAGCGATCATGTAAATCCTGTCAACCCTATAGACCATAATAGACTAGTCTGAAACAATAAAAAGAACATACCACTCAGATATTCAGGGTTAAAAGGGTTAAATTGATCATTGAATTGTTCATTGTGATTTTTTCTGTTTATGATCGCAAAATCAATTCATCCGCGGACGCAAAATAGCGAGTAAAACACTAAAAAGAGGTAACAATGGTCACTCATTAAAAATTTATAAAATAATGAGGAAAGAATCTTGATATTTTTTCATATTTACCTAATATAACATCTTGGTTACTAAATATAACACAATGACTTCTGAATTGGTGAAGGAAGTGAAAAGAATACTAAATTAGTAAGTTTTGGTAACCTTTAACCTTTAACAACGGTGATTATCCTCAGTGTTGTCAATTTTCGAATATTCCATTGTGTTATACGCCTTTTTGTGTGATTTATTTTAGGTATATAATTGAGCTCATCCATGTTACTTAAATCTGGTGAAAATGTAACACGCTCTAAATAAGGGACCTGGTCAAATTTAATTTACATTTTTTGCAAATATCTCTGTCATTACCCAAATTCGTACCAATCCACATAGCTTGCGTTTTGTCAATATTTGGCTTAAGGTCAGTAAATTTAGAAAACTGAAAAAGTAAATCAAGTGTACTTTTTAGACATTTTTTTACTGCCATCTAGAAAAAGGCTGGAGAGAAACTAGGACTAACTGCGCCAAAATCATATTAATACTCATTAATGTAATATAAAAATCTCAGTTTTCCAAAGTTAAAATCAAGGTTTTTCTCGAGAAAAACTAGGTTTAACTAATTTTTGTGATTTTGGCGCAGTTAAACCCATTTTTTCTCAGTCAAACCTAGTTTTTCTCCAGTTAATGTGGGTAACTGAGAACAACTAGGTTTGACTCCACAGAAAAAACTGGGTTTAACTGAGAAAAACTAGGTTTTAACTCATTAATGTGGTTTTGGCGTGCCAACACCGCCATCTTTTGTCAGTCTTAACAGCATCACTTAGTGAAACAAGTATTTTCTAACAAGAACTATCTACTGTTTATAAAATCTGCATAACGTTGGCTGTTATCATCGGAAGAGTATTTGCTACAGAGAATACATCCGACATTAAGTACTTACTCAGACAATATCTGAATATTGTATATTTTTGACATTTGTATTGCATTTGTTCATGGTAACACATAAAGTTAATTTTATCAATGGGAGATAAGGTAATTAACAAAAGCCATGTCTAAACAAAAATTAGGTTAATGTGAACCTGTCAAAAACAACTATTGAGTTACTATATTATCAAGTTATGTTTGGCTGATACCGAATATGGAGGTGACATGAAAAAGAAAATATTTCTAGTGCGTGAGCACGGACTAGATATTACACGTATTAGCGAAAAAGAGTTGAACAACTCGGAGAAGAAAAGGCATAAAAGAAATGCACAATTTGTTCTAAATGTGAAATGAATTATAGACAAAACACATATCGTCATGAGTAACAATGGTAGCAATGACGTCAATTTAATAGCATCCGTCTTTGAACACCCAGGGATGATTGTATTTCAGTAATAACTCATTCGGCGTTATCTCTTATTTATAAATGTTCTGTATACCTGTACCAAAACATACATTTTAGGGTTGTCAAATCTAGCGGCATGTTATCCGAGTATTTTTACATCGAACAAAAAGTATATATTAACGGAAGTTAATAGCCATTGGTCAGTATTAAAACAACATATTAAACAGGTATTTAATTTAGCATACTTTTCACTCATTCGAAGGCTTTTCGTTCCTGCATTTACACCCAGCCTTCCTCCCATTGTTATTAATATTATCGTTATCATTATAAATTCCAAGTTTAATTGTGTCTGAAAAGTATGGAACACTGAATTTATGTATTTTTATTTCTTTATTATCATAGTTAAGTGAATGGATATTACATGTGTGTAGATACTGTTGTGTTACGAAATAAATCATTACTTTTTCTTCCATATCTATTGTAGAAAGAACTAATTTATCAAGCAGAAACAGTTGCCGTTTTTATTTGTCATTGTAAAATAACGTCTATTAAATATGCAGGCAAACTATTGCTTCTTTCATTATAGATGTTGTTTCTTATTTTTGTAAATAATTTATCTTCGTTTGAGTATGAGCAAAGGAGAGCTATTTATGAGTTACCAGCTAACCGAGTACTCTAATCCAAAGCTCCTGTAACGAATACTAAATGGATACTTGTTTTTTCGAACATGATTTAAAATCCACGCGAACTTTGTATTTTTGAAATATTAAAAATCAAAGTGTGTGTGTGTGTGTGTGCGTGCGTGTGTGTGTGCGTGCGTTAACAGGTATTTAATTTAGTGTGTGTGTGACTCACGTTGCTGGATTGTGCCGACCGAAATTGATCAAACTCAAATACTTAAATGTGTCTACATTATGACATTTGAGCACAAGATAAATTTATCATGAAAACTTTGAAAGCTATATTTCTTTCATGAATTGATATTTCTCATTTCACTAAAACCACAACAATTTAATTGTATTTTAAGTATTTCGGAATAGCTATAAGTTGTGTTACTTCACCTGAAAACACTCTCTCAATTATCTTTTGTCCGAAACACTTTGAAGATAGAGGATGTGTTATACGGTCACCCAAATATGTTATTAGGTACTCGTATCGAACAGTGGATTGATCGTAGCATGCAATACCAAGTAACATACTATATGTGTATTTAAATAAGCACTATTCTATTTCAGCGCTCTCAAGGGGTAAATACTTATCTTGAAATCTTGAATTCGCACAATTAATTTCATAAGATTTGTCTTGTATACAGAATGACAAGATGGAGAAAGCTCCTTTTAGCGAACCTTGAATTAAAAATTACCAGCGCGAAAGGCAGTAATAATAGAATACCGCTAAAATAAATACATTCACAGTATATTTCTTAATTCTACCTGTTTTTTTCTTTTTTGTTTGTTTTGTTTGTTTTTTTTCTTTTTATTTCACCATTGTGTTACGCTACAATCAACTATTGATCAGGTATACAACGGAGGATAGTAGTTTTAAATGATGTAGACAAAAATATGGTAAACCTAATTATATACGGGAGATTACCTTTGACCTTAAGAAAATTCCCTGGGCAACCGCA
This sequence comes from Atrina japonica, assembly GCA_030159075.1. Taxonomy (NCBI): domain Eukaryota; kingdom Metazoa; phylum Mollusca; class Bivalvia; order Pterioida; family Pinnidae; genus Atrina; species Atrina japonica. Next base: position 2,756,001 of record BROG01000010.1, on the reverse strand, counting down.
TAATACAGACAGAGAAAGTAAACCCCTAAAAATGTTTAAAATATAAAAATTTCTCATTTACCAAAAACCATAAAATTTAATAGGATGTTTAAGAACATAGATATAAATCCGGTAAAAAAAAACTTCAAACACGGACACTCTGGAAACCAAGAGGTTTGTCAGAAACCATGGAGGAGTAAGCATCCCCTGTCGACCGGTCACCCAAATATGTGATTCCACAGTCAAGAACAATGAAACATCGTGAGGAGTGTATACCTCGTAACAATTGGTACAGACGTCTCAACAACCGCAAACGAAAAGCTCAAAGGGGTAAACATTTCACTTAGTGAAACTTGAATTCGTCGCAATTAAGACATAAGATTTGTCCATAAAATTTGCGGAACGTTGACATTAAAAATTTTTCGCTATCCCTGAATGTCAATAATTTGTCAGTGAGTAGTTTAAAGGCTGTATATGAATATCTTCATACCGTTAAAACGCCCTGGCATATCGGATCATTTGTGAAATATAAACTCCATATGCAGGTTTCTGAGGGTTTTACTACTTAAATTGTGGAAAATTTACGATGGGTTTTTTTTCGTCGCGTTTATCATTGTGCTTAGTTGGTAATTTCCCTATTGTGTTTATATTACGGAAAATACTAGTTTGAAATGATGTGTACGAAATTCTGTTGTATCTTTAATTTCTGTTCGCTGGGATATATCGCATTACAAATGTATGAAAATTGTCATGGGCAACCGACAAAACGTCGTCGATATATCTAAAAATGTTTAAAAGCGTCAAACAGGCACAAGAACAGAGTTATAATCAGAAGGTTATAGATAATGAAATAAGTCCTAAAGCAGGGTCATACAATTTAAATATCTATGTATGGTCATAAAGTATATAAATAACGACCATGTCTTGAAGTTATTATGCTGCTATATGAGTGAATAACTAAATGCATTGGAATTTAAAAATCTTCTTTACTCATAAACATTATGCAGAAATAGTCGTATATTGCTATAGGAGTACATAAGTATATATGTTTGTGTAATGTACATGGAAGTCCACAGCAATTAATTTTGTGAGCTCTGGTTCCGAAATCACAAATATAACTCAATATTAAAGCTAACTCTTTATGATATATATAGATACAATATACACGATTTATGCTTCAATTGGACATACAATCGTAAATAACGATGATAATTGTTGCTCATTTGACAAAAACGTCAGTCAAAATAGTTGAGTGCATACTCATATTTTAAGATTCATCAGGTATTATTTCTAATTTTCGTGAGAAAAATGTCAATTTTATTCAATGTTGTCATATAAATGAAAAATAACCACGTTTTTTCTATCCAGTCACTTCCAGAAGTACTATAATTTTTGAATTTTGAATATTGTTTAACGCCGCACTCAACAATTTTTCAATTATATGGTGTGGAGGAGAGAAACCGGTTACAATGTACTCAGAAAGAGACCATCGGCCTCCCGCAAGTCAAGGGGGCAGAATAATGAAATAAAAGTTTAGCTTGAGTATTGAATTATTTCTTTTTATATTATATTACACATCCTACTCAATATCGATATGTTGGTCATCTGCCAGGGTTTGGGCTCATTTTCAGTTTCATTATCATAATTCAATGTATGCTATTTGATATCTTTTTTGTGTCTTAACCATTTTATTTACAAATACAACAATTTTATAAGTCTTATTGACTCCATTGAGGAACTTATTCGTTGAAAGGATTGTATGATCAATTCTTGTTAGAAACGAGAAAAGAATAAAAATTCTTACCAAAGTATCTCAATAGGATGTCAGGTATTCCGGTAAAAATGGAAACGGGGAAACCAATTGGGATCAGGTGCCATGGAGGAGTAAGCATCCCCTGTCGACCGGTCGTGAGTTGTTGACACGTGAGGAGTGTTGTCAAGTAAGAGTCTCAACAACCGCCAACGAATATGCAACTTCATTTTGTGAAACAGAGTACACCGTAAAATTTGGACGTTGACATTTTTTTTCATCTCAATAATTTGTCACAGTAGTTTACCTCTGTATATGAAATCTTCATATTTGTGCCCCTTTCTCATTTCTATAGAAAACTCCATGTGACTTATTACTATTTAGTGGGTGAATACGATGGGAAAGCCGAATGTATACGTTTTTCGTATAGTTTCAATGATTTCCCGTCGTGTTTATATTTTCCAAGCTGTGTACTTGATTCTTGTATCTTTAATCATATTCGCATTTATTAGTTCATATGTAATTGTTATGACAAAACGTCGTCGAATATCTAAAGTGAGGACCGGCTAACCTTCTTTTGCTCAGCAGTTTCGTCTGCTTCGTAGAATAAAGGAACGCGCTGGAGCTCTTGATCCCATTGAAGGACGTGAGTTCGAAAGTCTACGTCTCCGAACATTACAAATATATTGGCTTCAGCATGTCATTCGGATTAGGTGTGTAAATCAGAGTGGTGTTTGACGAAATAAGTATCCTGATAGCCAATCACTAGATATTTAAATTTTCGGGTACCACCTTTAGTGAAAAAGCAGTTGTCTATGATGCTAAAAAGTCTTTCTTTTAATTTTTTATGTGGAAATAGTAGTGTAAAGAGTTGAGAAATCATAAGTTTTGATACTGTGAATTAAAGAACCTTCAAATTTTGCTCTGTTTAGAAAAGGCCGTTAGTGCTGGAATAAGCAACTGTACAGTAAAGTTTCTCCTTAACCCTTCAAGGAGTAAAGATAAAGGTTTGGGGCATTTGCTGGTGACGTCTCCTTATATGGGTTTTTATGAAGTTTAGGTATCCAGTATAAATGTGGTAGCTCTGATGTATTCAAAGGGAATTTTATATATTTTCTAATTGAAGTACAGTAAAATGCTTCAAGGTGGTTGATATTTTTTTTTTCATCTGACAGTGTTTAATATGTCCTTTGATTTTGTATTTCATAGAAAATCAAATATTTTTGAATAAAATGTATTTTCAGTTTCATATTTTCGTGTCCATCCTTTGTATATATGGCATTTATTATCTTTAATAAAATATGGCTCAGTCGGTAGCGCGCTCGATCTTGATCTGAGGTCGTTTTCCAGCCGGGGGCATTCTATGTCCTTCGTATTGGTAGTAAAAACCGATGTCACAGTAGTGAGACTTAATGAACCCTCACTGCACAATGGCCGTAACGATCATAGGCCAAAATATTGCCCTTCACCGGCATTTGGTGACGTCTCCATTGAGTGAAATATTCTTGAGTGGGACGTTAAACAACAATAAACAAACAAACAATGAAATTAGTTCTGACATTATATTGATTTTGTACATCAATTTTTAAAATATTTTATATATTGTATACCTTTGTTATACCGATCTTTATAAAATATTATTTTATTTCCTAATTTTATTCTATACCGTATGGGTAAATGTTATAGTGAGATATGTAACACATTAACATTTATTGACTTCAGATATTTGAAAAATTCAAACCAAACGTTATCTGTATATTTCGGTTGGATTTAATTAATATAACCAAACCAATTTATATTTGACGTATTAAAATATTAACAGAAATACAAAAATTAATTTGGCTACAGTAATACGTAGGATGAGACCGAGGCAAAATGCTTTACCTGCATATCCCTTGTTTCGCAAAATATACAGTACTCGTGTTGTTTTGGAGTTTGGCAAAACCAAGGTAGACCTATACAGGAAACTGACAACTGAGCAATGCTACTAATGTGGTGAATTTTCCCAATCGTCAACTCTCTCTAATGTTCTTATAATACCTATTGATTATGTGTTTTTTCTTGTCTCTCAAATGAACCGTTACAGGAACTCGCCAAAGCAATAGAGCAAAAGATCGTCTACAAATGTGAACCTTTCTTCTTAAAAGGTTTCATAAGGATCAATCCGGTGGCCAATTTTTTAGGATTGTTTCGGACAGGGTTCTGGTGGGAAAAGGAGAAAATAAAAGTACCATGATAATATGTAATAAGTACAATAAGTCTCCCAAATTTATATTCTATCTCATATTAGAGATAGTGTTAGCTTTTAAAAATGTCAGATGCATGTAAATGTACATGTTCAATTTCTTTTACAAAGTTCTTTAGAAGGTTGAAGGGTAATGTACGACATTCCGAGGTTTAAAAATTCATTTTTGAATGCTTTATTTACAATTAAATAAAAGAAAATTACACTTGGCCGAGTGCGACAAAATCCAAATGTTTTATTTTGCAAAGGGACAAAGACATATTACTTCGGTGATGACGAAGTTGGCGAGGCTATTTAAGTAAAGGTTTATATGTTTATCCGTTAGTTTAGAATATAGCTTATGTTCAGAAACAACAAAGTAACATTCATTGTTAATGAAGTGAGACGAACTTCAATTATCATTTTAAACATTTTGCAATATCTTGACCTAGTATTTGGACAATGATATTACTAGACGCAGGTAACTGTGTTTATATATTTGAATGCTGTTTTACCTGTAATTTCAGTGTTTCATAGTTTGTCGGTTTACATGTGGAAGTTCAGTAGTATCTTTCTGTACCAGGGTTCTCATTTTCAAAAGTAAAAACTGGTCACCACCAAGTAACGAAAACCTGTGACGTAAAACACCATTAAAGCAAAAGCAAAAAAGGAAAAACGTCCAGTCAAAACTGCCCACATGTATGGAGTCGTCGCCACCAATATGCAAGTTTTAGGTGTGATGTCAGGAATCAAAACCGGGACCTTCCCCTTGCAACATAGATACCTCGTCACTATACAAACCCGAGCGTGTATAATCCTTCATCTGATTGATGACCAAATATCCAAAATGAATGGAGTATTCTTAATCAAACTTTTAAACACTTACACATACAAAATGATAAATAAGACAATAGAAGTAGAAACTCTTTTTATTGCCGATCGAAAATAATATTGACACAATGGTTAATTATATTCTACAACATTTATATCAATAGATCGCTTGTGGTAGGGTAGTCTGTTTCTTAACATAAATTCCAGATTGATAATTTGATACAATCAATTACACGTATTTCCAATTTTATCGCAGACACCCAACACCACGCAGATAGAAAATATATATGTTTATCATGTGTACAGTATTGTGAGCAAACTGATATATTTTTCCACTAATATAATGAACACAATCAGAACGCTTTACACTTTTTAAATCACGGTAAACAGCAAGATAGTTACGATATAGAATAGTGTAGCTAAGGCTATGTATTTTGAGGATTTCAAAGAAAGGGTTGTTTGGAGACAATGTTTTGCCGTTGTGATGATATAATAGTAAAACACCATCTTAAAGTTCGTTTTAATTTTCACTGATCTTCGGGTTTGAATTTGCACAGTTAGATTGTACATTCGAAAATTCTTTCGCATTAGTAATTTGGAGGTGGTGGTGGGTATGCTGGCGGATAGGCTGACGGTGGAGGAGGTGGATACATGTTATTTGGTGGATTTGGTTGGTTTGTGTACGTCGGTGGTGGTTGAGATTGGTTTGTATATGCCGGTGGTGGAACATATCCATTGTTTACAGGTCCTGGATTTTGGGTCGCTGAAACAGACAGAAATTTTTTTTTAATTTGCATCAGATTTTATTCCATTTGAATATAAATATACTATATTAATTTAAAAAGAAAATTAATTGTATAATTATATACATTATATACATTATATACATGTATATCACAAGTTTCAAAGTATTATTCGAAAAAAAGGTTCATGTGACACTAAACAAATTAGCAGGTGAAAACTGGACAGGCACGGTCCTTTGAAAATCAAGAAGTGGGATCAGGTACAATGAACAGTAAGAATCAGCTGGCAGCCGGTCACACCCACTTTAAGTCTCTGTTTAGTATTCCTGTCTGACTTTAAGTTTATGAAAGCTTGTCATGTAAGTAAGGACAAAAACCCTCTATGGTCCCTTATATAAATCATATAGAAAACACAAGCAGAATTCTTATAAATATTGTTTTAGGTCGATATTCTTACATTTCACTACTCATTTATTTACAAAAAGATTGACCTCACACATCACATTATATGAAATGTAATGTAATTTAAAGAGGTTTTAGCTGTGGGTTTTTTTCAGATAATTTATTTCCTCTTTTACTACTTAGACTGATATTCAATAACAAAAAAGAGATATACACAATCATTGAAATTCCTATATTCATATATATTTTGTGAAGATTGCTCTAGAAACTCGGGTTTGACACTTTTTGACTTTCAATTGATTAATTCAACCTTACTATTTGTATATTGATACAACACTGGACTTGACCTTATGTTCACAAAATATATAGGTATATAAGATTGTGTATGTCTGTCTATAGCTCCTATTGTACATCAAGTACAAGTGGTTAAGGTAAAAAAATCGAAATAAGTTTGGTAAACACAACTAACGCCCCTTTAACCATTTTTAAAGTGTTTTGCAATAATGCAAATAAAGTTTATTTCTTCAACAAAAAAGACAAAAAAACATCACACATATAAGAAACGTGGCGGCTGATTTAGAAGAAATGTTCTATGTGCAAAATGAAATTGGGTTTACCGGATTAAAATAGAATTTCTGTGAACGAAAAACACAACTGGTAAGGTATTGTGCGTATAATATACTAAAGTATTGGCAGATATCTAATGAATAGTGATTAAAAATCAAACTCAAAAAGAACAAATTTGGAAATCGAATTTCTCGAAAACAGCAAAATGGTAGATAGAACACTACATGCCAGTGCGCCATATGCTTACTCGTTAACGTACACTAAGTTATGTGTGAAGTTAGTAGTAGTTTGGAGCAGACGTAGACTCGGACGTATAGGTTTATATGTAGGAAGAAAGATACGACCTTTAGTGAAAGTCATTTTAAATATAAGTCTAGATTTATGTCTACAAGTAAAGTTATGACCTTTAGTTAAACTGGCCCCTGTTTCGGAAATATACATCTACGGTGAAACCTGTATATAGGGGTCATAAAAGGGACCAGAAAATATTGATTGACCTTTATGTGCAGGTGACCCTTATACACAGGTTCAATTTAGTCAAAGTATGCAGTCAAGGGACTTGAAAAAACTGGCCCTTATAAACAGGTAATCCTTATATAGAGGTTTCCGTTGTAGCAGGTTTTACTGTATACTAAATCCAAGATCAGTTGGTGATGTCTTATTGATAGGCCGCATCCTCAAGATCAAATGTTTAGGCCCTTTTTGCAAGACTATAACGTTAGTATCATGTTTCTAATATTCAAATAACAGGACGCCTGGAGTTTCACAGAACATAAACAGTAAGCCTCCTAAATACATTCATAAGTCATAGAGTAAAGTCAGACAAGAAACATTGACATAACAAGCTTTGCTTCCATTTTCAAACAATCGGATTTCTCTGAAAAGAGCATCAATATCAATAAGGGTGCATTTCAAGATACTTACTTGATACTGTCGTAACCTTTTGAACATTTGTGGCCGGGGATGAATTGACTTTTCTGACATTCTGTGATTTATAATGGCAACACCAAATGGCTACTGCCACGCCAACAGCAATTACAACAATGACGCCGACTACGATTCCGGCTATCATACCGGCGCTGCTTCTGAAAAAGACAAAAAGCTTTTATAACTTATTATCAATTTGGCCTAATACGGGATTTTCTGCCCAAACAATATAAAATTCATACCTCTGCCAATATTGACAAAACTAAACCAAATATCAAAAACTAAATCCAATATTGAAAAACTCGGCAAATATTGAAGTCGCGTGACTAAACGGAAATTTAAGAGAGAGCGGCCGCCATTTTTTGTGCAAAACTATATAGTTCGTGCATCTTTTCCTCCCAGAACTGGCCGAGTTGTATTTCATATTAGCAGAGTAAATTAATAATATGCTAATTAATAAGTTATTAAATGTTGTGATTTGTTTTCATTTTATAAAAAACAGTTCTAGATATCATTAAAATACCAGGGGCCCCATTTTACGTAAGTTCCTAAGTCCTAAATCCTAACTTTTAGTCCTAACTAACATGACGAAACATAGCTGATTGGTCAGTCCTTTGACAATTATGACTAAGACTTACGGTTTAGGATACGACCTTTCGTAAAATGGGCCCCAGAGACATAACCACAATTAAATCTGAGTTATCTCCCCTAACTTTTTACGATGGTGACGTCATCGTACTATCAGTGGAAATATATTTCCAGTGTTTATATAATGTGTATAGAAACTCGTGGTTTATGTGGAAAGGATAAATAAATTGTCAATTGAGTTTATAAGTGTTTACGTAATCCAATGTTTAGATCCATTTTTTGTGTTTTATCTAACTTCTGTTACAATACGCCAACGACTTTTTTTCTTTTAAGAAAACGACTTGATGTGTAGCATATAGGCAACAAAAGTGAAGACGTTGTGTCGAATACCCTTTTTTACCCTTTCATCCCTAAGTACCTACAATAGATGATATTATTTTTATTGTTCAGAGTAGTCTATCATGACTTGTGGGGTTGAAAGCTTAGGAGAAATAAAATATCAAGGTACTTTATAATACTTACGAACCACCGGAATAAGAAGTGTAGTAGTAGTAGTAGTAGTAGTAATAGTAGGACCGGTAGTACCTGGTCGCCGCGCCATCTGTAAATGAAATATAAAATTATTTCCCTTGTTTGAATATTTTAATTTCAAACATTTTTAAAAAAAACATGCTTTTTGCTGTAATTATAGTAGTAAGGCATCATAAAATATTAAAATTACCTAAATAAAATTACTTAAATTTAGCTTCAAAATCTAATTTGAATTGCTAAACGGCCGAGTTGTTAATACCCTTCGACAGAACATGTTACAAGTTACATATCAAATTAATGGATATATCAGACTAAGAGATGTATCAAAATGAATGTGTTTCAGTACAGTTTTGTTGGTATATAACTTCTAGTGCAAACAGATTAAATATCATTTGAGTGGACCATATTCCTAACTACATGTATAAACATTTTGGAAATTTAACAGTTGAACGTCATTTCATTGCAAGTTCGAGATGTCTACCTTTTTTCTTTACCACCAACTTATTCTACTTTTGGACTTTGTAAGAGTGAAATGCGTCTCATACCAAAACCATAAAATGTCTCTTTATCTTCTAGGTTTTGTTGAGCATCCAGTTTGCAAAGGCAGTAAAACCAAATAATTCTACTTGTGATTATGACATTGATTACGTAATAAGATACGGTGTGATTTGAAAGATATTGGACTTATTCAGTTACAAATTTTCGAACAGCTATTCTTTCTAATGTGCTTTTAAAATCCTTATCATTACGTGTCTGTGAAAATTATTGATATTTGAAATTGAGGACATGTTTTTTTTAAACAACTTGTACTTCTATGGTGCCAGATTCTGATCTCCTGGGTTAGCTGTGCAAAAGCATCACCAAATGGTCATTCTTATACTCATCATCGTCATCATCATCATCATCATCATCATCATCATTATCATCATTCAATTTTCGAAGCAAACCGAAAGGTCAGATGTGTGCGAAATTTGTTGTGTTTAATTCACCTAGGGCTTAAAATTTTGAACAAAATATTTATACCTGAAGTGCTAAAACTGTTGATTTATACAGTAATGTTTTTGTTCTTCTTGTGTGCCTCTGGGGTTTATTTTACATCCAAAGAATTGTGATGGATCAGTCACGTGTTAACGCTTCGTCTCAGGTTCGGTTTGGAGTAAAGCGTTTTTCCCCTTGACTTACCACGATGAGTTATGTGAAAACTTTTAATATATTTATCTTTTAGAGAAAAAATATCAAAAAGCAGTCTTAAACTTTTTAAATCAAGCAAAATAAAGCCGATCGACTTCTATGTCTTATCTGGACGTAATCATTCTTTTAAAAAAAAATATCAGAAAGTGTTTTATTTCAAATTAACTAACGGAAACCCGAAATTAAAAGGGAATAAATATGGCGATGATTCTTCTTCAGTGATAAACATCATGCAATAAACAGAAATATAAAAATGCAGATGAAATGGTTGATAATTTACCTTTTATAAGGGAAAACAGTAGAAACAGCAATATCCGTATATCAAACCCCATAGTGACACAACCGTAATTTCCTTGAAAACCTCCAATAACAATGTTATGTTTCCCCTATATTTTCGTTGGTAATATCGATGGACGCCTTTTCGTTTGTGTATGAGGACTAACACTGGATACAACGGAGAGATTAAATTTAAAACCTACTTTAAAATCCATTTATGGAATGTAGAGAGATTAAATGGTCATTTTTTGTATACAAGTTGACCTCTCTTGGACTAGTTTTAAGCTTTATGATCAAGGCTTTTAATATATTTAATGTAACAATGTCCCGTACATAGAAAGTTATACAATGATTTAACAATTGATATTTAGTAGAGCAATATGTTGTGTTGATGTGTTGAAGGTGATTTGTTACAGTTGAAATTCAATTTTTCTAACTGAAACTTATAAATTTGAAAGCGAAAGATGAAGTTGATATTTTAAATCAATTTGATTCAAGTAATCACATTTCTTCAGACTGACAGGAACTATGTTCCCATGGAACATTCACATCTTACATATTGAACCATGTGTTCTATAGTGGTATATAGTTGTTTAGATCAAAGTCCATCAATGTTACATCTTTGGCATCTTATACTAAAGTAATATTTGGCACTGTTAACACCATTTAAATTCGAAATTTCTCTTAGACGGATTTAGGCTATACTTTTACAGATGTTATTTAGCCTTGTATGATACCACTTTATCTTTAGAAAATACACATACTTTTCAAATGGAGCTTAACTGATGAAGTCTAATTGACAGAAACGATATCGTATTGAGCATTATAACTTTGGTATTATGTTTATAATATTTACATTTACTGAAATGACTCAAATGACTTTTTATCATTTTGATACATTAAATACACATTTTTATGGAAATATCACCGGATTTAGCCAAAGTCCTACAAATTTTCGAATGCCGAGCGCTTGGCAAAGGAACAGCCACTACTATTTTTCAAGTATTTGGTATGAAACGGTTCAGGAATCGAATCCGGGCCATTCCGCTTGCGAATCGAACACTCCACCAATAAACCACCGCAAACTGTTCATATGACGTGAACTCTTAACAAAGTCTGAAGGGTGTTCTTTCCCATATAACCAAGTCTAAGATCAAAATTAAATTGTTAAATAGATTTTGAATTTGTTATTTGTTGTTTTTGTTATGGTTAATAGTGTTAGAATTATTCCGGTTTAGCGGCCATATTGGATTGTAGATCGACTGGTTCGGTTTCACAACCAAATTAGTGAAATATATATTTCAATTTTTATCAATGTTAGTTGTAAAGATTAATTGAAAACCTGACATTATAATTATTAATATTTGGCCAAAATGAATATTTTCAAATACCCTTTAAACCAGAATATTTAATTTGGTTAATTTGTCGAAAGAAATTTCAGGATGTGTTGCCTTACAGTATGGCCGCTGAAGGGGTATATTCTTTTGCAGAATAATGCTTTTGGAAAACCACCATTACATGATGACTTGAACTGCATCAAGTAGAAACTATTTATCAAGCCAAACAGTCTCAAGATTTGATGTTTTCTATATAGACTATCTATATCTGAATCCCACAAAACATTTTAGACCCTATTATAGCTCTTTCAATCGTTTTGTCTAATACGAAGTTAATAGTATTTGCATAATAAATTAAATTATATCTTAGGTAGATATTCACATTTTATAACAAAACGAAATGTGATAATAAAATGTGAGAACATTTCACAAGTCATTGCTACTTATTGTAATCATCATGCATATTATAGCAGAATTGCAATTACATGTATATCATATTATGAACATAATACCAAAGTTATATGACTGTGTTCATCATTGCTTTCAAGATATTGTATAACTGTATATATACAACATAGCAATATATTTATAGTAAATACAGAGGAATCTAATTATCTCGAAGTTCACGGGACATCCCAATTACTCCGAGATATCCAGAATTCAAGATAACCAAAATTTTAGTTTGCATATTTTTCTTTATATACAAATTCGGACCTGTCATTTAATTTTGGCATATCCGAAATTTCGTCTCATCCGATTTCTATATAACAATACTCCATTAATTTTAAGATACTGTATTTTCTTCTTTTGAGAATTTGATGTAATTCCGAGTGTCACCTTACCTTTATATTATATTATTCATTTGATTTGATTTTCATGTCACGTATTGTCCGATTCACATAAGATGACGGGGCGGAGTAACCTTTTGATTATCATACGGATGATTCCACTCACTTTTCGGTTATGACAAGCTGCAGGAAAAAAACGTTGCATTCCTCACTGGATACTCTCTTATGTATAGTGACAAGTATTAACGAATTCTCTAGTCAGTGTAATGTTAATGTTAATTATGCTTTATTACCTAAAATTTAAACTCGTCCAGGTCCAGTAAGGGTTCAGAAGACTCCACCCCGCCATGTTATACGGATTTTACTTTATAGTGCATATATTATGTACTGCATTTATTCACTTCTTTGAATTTCAAATATAACAAAATAATTAATGACATTTATTATTAGTAAAATTTATAATGTCATATTTGTAAAGTTTTGGTTTCTGTTTGCAACAAGGAATTATCTGAATTTTGGTTCTTTTTATCTGTATTAATTTTACTGATTTAGATCAAGTTTCAAACATATGCTGGCGAACAGGCGAATTACATAGATAACTCCAATTTAGGGCCTCTTATTTGCTCCAGACACTGTTGTTGGTGTTGTTTGGTGCCATTATTAGGGAAATATTTTGTCAACAATCATCCATAAGGAACAGATAGGCTGGGTATCTGAGAATTTTCCATTAAAGGGTCTCTTTTGCAGATTTCTACATGTATTTGTTATACTTTTGAATTATTGAAATGTTGGCGTTCAACTATCAACATATCTACAAAACAGAACAGAAACAAAAATCGGTATATATTGATTTATATCCAGGTAAAGTGAAACATCTAAGTGTAACTTAAGGAATGAAAAGACAAACACATCTAGAAAAACACTTATACCCGAAATCAATACGAATCCAATAGTACATAAATTGTCTATATACTTGAAAATTTTCGCCCTTTTTTATTCCACTTTTTACTGATCATAAACCAATAAAGCAAATCTATCTAATCTTAAATTCATGGGCAGATTCCAGTGAGGGGTGCGGGAGTTGCAATCCCCCTTTGAAAAATACAAAACTGCCCCAGACCCCTCGCCTATGAAGGCCCGCACCTTCGGCGCTCGTATTTCGTAATGATAACAAATTCTCATCCCTATTCCTTTCAAAAAAATCTTGGATCCGCCCTGAAATTCACCCGAAAACATTATAGTGACGTGGAAGGCGTGTATGTCCATACTTATTTAGCTTGGAAATATCACTTTCACTTTAAATTCCTCCTCTCTACGCGCAAAACAAAAAATAGCGAAAATTCAATTGGGTCGAAATATTCCAGGTAATCATTATCTAAAAATCGACGAATAAGGTTTTTTTGGTATTCATTTTACTTCTAAGTAGGATATTAATGAAGTTCTGTGAAAGCACACGTTTAAACGTTGCAACTCAACGTCAAATCAGTTTAAATCTATATATAGGTCCTTGTATCAATATTATATTTAAATCCTATCAAACTAATTTAAGGTCAGACCTACGTCACTCAATTCCTTTTGTTACGATTCATGTTCCGTGTATTGTGGTAAGTCTTATGATTAAAATGTTTCGAAATTCTCATTCTAAGCATATTATTTCTGAGTATGTATAAGTCATACAGCCTATTCGAAGTAATCCGGTTGATACATTGGCAGTGTATTGGGCATAATGCCATTATCGTGACTGGTATATCAGTCGTTGTTATGTTTTCATTTGGCAGAAACGCACTGTTTATTCCTACTGCTCTGGGTCTCTTATTTCATGACACAAGTATATGTATATTAAACTGAGTAGCGGTTTGAACAGAACTCCCACGCTGTTAATTTTATCAATATCATTAGATTGATTTGCCTTGATACAAAGTACGTTGAACTTTTGAGTTGCATGCTTACTGTGTTATTTGATATGTCTACAGTAATTACCTTGACTTGTATCAAAGTGGATTTCTGCTAAGTTGCATTTGTCACCGTCATGTTATCTAGCATTGCCGCCACTCTAAATCCCCAATACTTTCAGTGTGTCATTACTGAATGTCAGGGCCGTAACTACCTATGAGGCAGCCGAGGCAACTGCCTAATCTGATTTTTGCCAATTTATATATAAATAAAATTCAATGCATTGTTTTTCGATAAAAAACAGCAAACAAATTCTATATTCACAAATGTTCGATCCCTTGGCCTTTATCAAGTGAAAGACGACAATATCTATATGAGTTAAATGGTATCAAGGCTGTGTAATTTGATAGCTTCATTGCAAGATCTTAAAGGCCAAGGAACCGAAACTTTATGAATTTAGAGTGTGTTTACTGTTTTTTCGCATGTAGTATCATTGAAATGTTTGGAAATACTGTTATTTTTATCTAAATGTCCATTTTCTTTCACATCTGTAACTTAGAGGCCCCAGTCCACGGCCCCAGAACCCCTGCCTCATTTATTTTTGGACCCTAGTTACGGCCCTGAATGTCTCTGTTTACTAAAATTTTCCTCTGCTAGCCTCACACTATTCAGTCTGCTGTTACTAATTGTCTGTGTTTATTCTATTATGTTTTTTTTATTTTCAGTTTGGTATAACTTATTGTAAATCATGGTAAAAATGAACATTAACACTCTTATAATGTCGACAGACCTAAAGCACTTTGTACATGTCTGATGTAATTTGCAGAATAACATTGATATATTGCACACAAAAGCTAAATTTTGATTGTCCAGTGATAGATCGTTCGACTCGCAAGCAGGAGGTCGCGGGTTCAAATATTTGAATACCGGGTTGTATTTAAGACTTTGGAAAAAAGATTGTTCTCTCTGCCTCTGTCTCTTCGCAAAAAACTCTGCACATGAAGTGAAAGTCACGAGTCTTGGTGAGATAAAAAAAACAGCTCAGTGTCACGGCTGGCATTGCGCGTAAAAGAACCTCACAACACAAACATATTAAGTATTTTCTGCAGTTCATATTTTGTGGAATTTCACTTATCGATGGTGCCGTTTTCATATTATAAATGAAAATTTATTGGTAGAGCATAGAACAACAATGAATGAATAAAGTGGAATTCCAAATTAAATTTTTTTCTGAATGGGAAATTAATGTTTGTGTATATTCGCGAACGGATATTTTTGCAAATTGATATATATGACAAAAACATGTATTTGTATGTGTTTCATTGCTGTTTTATGTCACACTCTATAATTTACAGTTATATGAGGCGGTAAGTTTATCATTATGGAGGAGAGAACCCGGATACAATACTTTCGGCCTTCCGCTGGTAAACTGACAAACTTTCTCACAAAATCAGTTAAGTTTCCAATGGGACCCAAAACCGCGCTGACCAGAATATATAAACCCCATGGTTTAACGCGCTAGGCACTGACCCCTGGATCGAGAGAGCCTGGAAATATTTGTCCTATCCTTATTGTTGCGATTATGTTTCAATTTTGTCCTCATGGAGTTATTCCTCTTTCTCGATTCCGATTTGATTTCATTTTACTTTACTTTACAGGTTTTGTCCTGCAGGATTTATCGCTCTTTCACTAATGATATGTTGACTATGAATGAGTTAATACAAACATTAACCTATAAACGTTAATCTAAGTGTTCCAAAAACGCTATGTTTGCACACATTATTGCAAGCTATATCATGTTTATTACTTTTATATACATGTTCAATATTATCTGTTGCAATAAAAGTTATTTGATGATCAATATTATCTGTTGCAATAAAAGTTATTTGATGCTCTGAAATAGCGAAATAATGTATTCACGAATATTTCTGGAAAGTCGAATATAAACATATGTTCACTTGTTGGTACATTCCTTTATAAATCAAAAAAGCAAAATTTTGATAGCAAAACATACGCAAGGTGCTTAAAAATGATAAAACACATTTTTTTTTAAAAAAAATCTGACACCTACAAATTTGAAGAAAAAGAAGCTCTTCGAAACTGGTGTTTGCTGCTACTGAACAATACCAAGGTAAAAATAATAAAACACAACACACATGAATTAATTGTACAATCTTCCCTTTAATTCCAAAAGACCTTTTTCGAGGGGTTGGTTTGTCATAATAGTATGCAATTTCAGAGAAAAATGCGGGAACACTTTCGCCATTTTACGATAGAAAGTTTATTCGGGTCGTCTTAAATCACTTTAGTTTCGTGAATTGCATTTGTATCAGTACTACACTTATTAAGCTTAAAATTGTAATTTCATTTTAAATTCGAATTAAATTAAATGGGAATAAAAATGATAATTACTTAACTAGATGTCTATTATATATTGGATGACACAGTGATGCGGATACCTGCATGAAAACGGAAACGTCATCCCAATAACAAAATTCAGGAATCTGTATTATGATTGTTAAACCATATTGCAGAAGACATTGGCACTTTGTATGTACAGTTCGTTACTAGATGGACGTATCAACCAAATTAAAACGACCGCTAGTGAAGATAAACAGATGAATGTAGATATTGTCCCTGCTTTTTAGGTTGTGTTTCATTTTTGGTTTTATCGAGTCATTCCGATTGATTTCCACGGTTTGTCTGCAGGAGTTATCCCTCTTGGGTTTTCACAGATGTTGAATGAGTTAATACTTTAATATATTATCTAATTAGATAAATCTAAATTAGAATAAAGTTATGTACAAATTTCATATATTATCAAAATAACTAAATAACTAACTATAATTACTGTATTCATGGAAATTTTCATTCCAATTTAAATTTCGCCATTTTTTTACCGTAGATTAGAGCGCGAAGTTATAACGAAAGCAACAACTTCCAGCTAAATAATTGAAGCACGGATTAGCATGCAATCAACGGGACTTATTGGTATAGGGCGAATTTAAGAAGATCTGAAAAAGCTTCCTGTTGTAAAATGTCGAAATAACCAGATGCGAAATTCTCCATGTATACAATATATATGCCCACGAAGAATCCAGACTCGTCACCGATTAATACTTCTAGTATAAAAAGTAAAATCATGTTACATATTTCGATGAGATCTATAGTAGCATCTAAATTTCATGTATGATACTGATTCGATCTGTTCTGTCAAGAAATGTAAATTTCAACTTACTTTACCTCGATTTAGGAATGTGTAAATGATTCCGTCTTAACTTTGACGACATCGCAGTTACCGACATTGTATAGGTAATTAATCTGTTACAGTACCATTGTCAATTTCTCATGAATGTAAAACGTTGTCTGAATTGTAAGTCTTAAACTTTCTTTATATTGTCTTTCTATCGACCTGATATAATTAGTCGAGGGTTTTTGCTGATACGTCTACAAGATTTTTATCTTTCTTTTTTTTCAAATCGTTAAGTGAAGCCAGAAACTACAGATGTTTATCCCTTACCTACAGCTGTTTTGTGATAGTAAGCACAATACGTGTTGTTCTTTTTAAAATATTTTAGCCACTTTTTAAAATGATTTGACATTCCTGAAACACTTTTTTCTGATACGTCATCAATATACAAGATAAATAAGTTATCTGAGCAGATTTATTTTCACGATTTGGCACACAAAAACAGGTACTACGTGTTGACTTTACACTTAATCTACTAGAATATCGACCGAAAAATTTGCCAATTATTTATTCATTTGTCATGAAATCATATTAATGATGTCAGATGTTAAGATACATACATGATTGTCGTATTTTTTTCAGATAATAAAGTTATCCATATACGACAAATATAACCTCTCTGTACTTTTTAATTGTTCTTTGGCGTCCTGCCAAGAACTTTGTACGTATAAAAGTGTGGAAATGCCCCCAAATTTTAATGAAGTGCCACATAAGATGATCTCTGCTAAGGGCTCCTCTCAATGCAATGAAGGTTCTTTAGCCTGTCATGACACGTGCCCTTGAATTTAGTTCCAGCCGAAAGACCCAAGACTTTCACTTCTGATATCGAACTCTTCGCGAACACTTCCTTTTTCAGTATTTTGGTTTTACTCGATTCTGCAAATCGAACTCGTACCTTTCCGCCTCTGAGCCGAGCGTACTAACAAGAGCAGTACTGTTTGTACTAATGGAGAATATAACAATATGAAGGTCATATAAAATGTGCTCCAAGATGAGAGGAAACTGAATGATGGTGTAGTCCATAGCATTGGTCGAAATTTGTGGAACTTCACTGTGAGATGATGATTTCCCCATATAGATGAGAAATCTTGACATATACAGCACTATAGATATTGATAAGAAAAAACAGAGAATTTCAAAAAGAATAATTGAAAACTTGTTGCATAGTCAGGCCTTCCAGTTTTGTCTAAATCGGGTGTCGTTTAAAGGACTCATTCCCAATATAAAAAGGCCAGCATTTTTCCAATGAAAAAAGAATCCACGTCAATAATGTAATATTTAGATATAAAAAAAGAAAAACAAAATATAAAGAATATAAAGAAAAGTTAAATCTCTAAAGTAATCCTTTTCCCGATATTCATCGCTATTTTTGCTATTTCCAGACGATTTTTAAAACTAGCCAAATTTAACATCAATCATGGATAAAAATATGCTGATAATCGTAAGTTTTGGTGTGTTTTGTTTACATATAAACTTATTGAGCAAGAACTCTAAGTACTCAAAAAATGGTGTCTCGAGGATATATGTAGTTTGATGTTTTTTTGTAATTACAACATAATCAACAAAATACAGTTTCTTCTTAATTTTAAATTCCTAATCTAAAGACCAGAGTCATAATAAAGTGTGAGAGCCTTTGTAATACCATTAGACCTACTTGAATTTGAATATATTTCAGTCAAAGAATATTTTATGACTAGTTCTATATTGAATCATCATTTTGTCTTTTGAACTTGAATGAATTAATCTGAAAAAGACAACAATTGTATACCAGAGAATGCCAAGAAATCAAATTAAGACCCACTCAAATACAGTCCGGAAGTAATAAATAATTCATCAATGCACGTACGAAAGACATGAATATTTCATTGGTTACTTTATCTAGATAAATCTTATTACCTACTAAAATATACAGATACAAGAAAAGCCAAATCCTGAAATGCAGTATGAAGTTCAAGGTTTTTTTTACATAATCGTATTGAATCAACGTTTGAGGTCTTGTGATCTATTTCTAATTAGTTCCGAATCAAATTTGCTCACCAACACGACATTGTTTCCCAACGAATGTAAAAAGGTCACGAAAAATGTGCGGCATGGCGGAAATGTTGAACAGTATTCTTGAAATATGTGTTCCTTCGAAGTGCATCTCTTTGTTTTAACTAAATAGTACATGAAAACGATGGTGTTAACAAATTGATTTAATCTATCCCTAGAATGCAACGGAGTCGTCTTTAAAACAATAACATGGATCAGTTAAAATGTAGTTTCGAGGTAGAACGATTTGACATAAACGTTGACTAGAGTAAATATTTCTAAGAAAGTGTTATGCCATGCATTACAAGTACACAAAGCCCTGAGCCCAGCACCATACATCTTGAGAATTTACTAATATCTCAGGAATATTCTAAACTTGGCTGCTTCTTGGCGAGTCATATTTCAGGATTTGCCAAAATTAAGTAAATTATCTAGACTGGAATCATTCTTAAATTATATGATGCCAGGCTCAGGACAGTTAGAATGAGTGAGGTTTTTTTTTCATCAAACGACGTTACGCAAATCTTAAACGTAATCTGCCACCATGTCCTTTTAAGGGTGTGATAAAGTCAACGTCGTTTAGTGAGCATTTAGCGCCCAATTCAAAATGATTTAGCCTTTTGACTACAATTTTCATTTTCTCAATTATCTCGAATATGATCAGCAAAATAAGAAAAATAGATTTATATTTCTCTGTCTAAAGCTTGTCATCCTGACTACACGTGCATGTTCTACTATGACCACCACTACACGGACCATTTAGAGTTCAATGTCCGAGTGATGAAGTTTTATGTTTTAGTTAATACTGACAGTAGTGGGTATACTAAAGTAATGGTAAATGTTAATAATGGCAATAAAACATATGGGCGAACAGAAATATTTTTCTGTGCACTATGTGTTTCTGTATATGTATGTTACACATATAAAAACTTCATATACCACGGTATTAATCTTCAGGATGTCCAGGATATATATATATATATACACGGTATTAATCTTCAGGATGTCCAGGATATATGACTTATACAAATCTGGTGATTATTGGACATACACGGACCTCTGGAAGTCCAGATGTGGGATCGGGTGCCATGGGGGAGCGAGCATCCCCTGTTGACCAGTTATATCCGCCGTGAGTCAACAGTCAAATTGAAATGAAATAAGTGAAAAACAAATCCTCGTCACAGTTTGTACAGACGACTCAACAATCGCTATCGAAAATTTAAAAGAAAGATATCTGTATAATCCAATCCGTATCATTCGTGCCCACGTTTCAATACTTCGATTTCCTGAAGTTGAACAATTTAACTTAACAAATGATAACTGATTCGACAACTGTAATAAATTATATTCAGTTGATGTTTTACTTCTCAAAGCTGTACCTCAAAATAATAGAAAAGATTAACTTACTGTTAAGAGTTGTGATATTTTTACCTACATGTATAATAGGCCACTCTGAACTTTAACCTTTGGATTTTAAGATTTTTGACTTTCCGATTTACATTGACGGCATTCGGTAATATCTTGTTCCAGTCCATCTGCGAAAAATAAAGTATAGATAAATGTTCTGTCTTGTAAAATGAATACTGACATCACTTTTCTGTAGGTTGCTCTTCAAATCTGGCACATATCACTGTCCTACTTTTTCTTTGTAAGTGCATACTATTATTAAAAACCCAAGACGGATCGGAACAACTCGAAAAGGTCTTTTTTCAAATAACATTTAAATATGTTATCAATGTAAGGTTTACAATGTTAGGGATTAATCGTCTGTGGTATGAAAATTACATACAGCGACCTTGATCTTCAGTATTGCTATTTTTTTTCATTTGATAGTCCGGCAAATAACATGTACTCTGTCAATAAACTTACATACCGACTGTAATTCCCTTCATTGCACGTATATAAAGCGATATATTGTATATTCAGTATTTGCAGTCGCGTGCCCCGAGTATTACCCGCTTTACTTTTTAGCATAAGAATACATGAACGAATCAATAAAAAATAGAATATCAAATGTTTATTTCTTATATATTTAATCTTAAAAGCCATACATTAGGCCTACCACAAAACAAATAAAAATCACACAAAGAAATCGGAAACACGAGACTACATCTGTAGCACACTGTACAGCCGACAGGCCCATATCGCGATGTATCTAGGTCATGTTATGACCAGAACCACAGACCACAGTCTGATATACCATAGAAATGAAAGTTCGCTTCGTAGATACAACTTTGTCGAGCATCTCTGATAAACAGGTAGATTTGTTTGCCTTCACCGGATATACCTATCAGAAACAATTCGTCACTCGCATCGTGTGAAATCAGGCCGTGTGAAATGCTTACGTAAGTTACGTACCAATCACTGATTGAATCAGTCATCATGGTTTCCTGCTGATTAATTAAAAAATGTCAAATAAAATGGCTTCTTTCAGTTGTCATGAATGAATATTAGCTGTCTCCCTTCGCGAATGTCACACTCAAACTTTCTATGGTATATCAGTTTAATAATATATCAGAATTCAAACGCAAATTCGTTGTAAATACATTATACAGCCTAACCATGGGCGCGACCATTTGCATTTTCAATTCTCTTCTGACACATTTAACCTTCCGGTAGCAAGCAGACGAATATGTTAAAATAACTTCAAAACAAATCTGACACTTATTCCACCTATTCAAAATTTTCCATATCACTAGTTTCTTTCAAAATGATATGAAAATAAGAAAATAAACCTTAATTCCATTTAGTATTTCCGGACAGAAAAAGGGAACTACTTCTCGTCTCACACAGCTCTTTAGCTGTTACGTCATATGAAAAACTCCCACCGCAAAGCCAATTACATAGTATGAATTTCGTAACCAGCTGACTACAGATTCACAGAAAATAGTAATATAGATGTATATAAATATAAGGATAATTGTTTTTCATTCTTTGGAAAGCATTGAGTATAAATGCAATGAATTATGGATTTATACTAAATGCTTTCCCAAACATGAAAAACAGTCTTTTAGTATTTTTCCCACATGCGATATGATAATCATTATTTGTAACGTGTGATTTTGGCAACACTCTGTTTCACTATATGAAATGTTGAGTTACCTGTTCGATAGCGGTTGTCGAGTCATCTGTACCAATTGCGACGAGGAAGGCGCTAGGACTATTAATATGTAATCGTAAATTAAAGAACATTATCATAGTTATATATATATATATATATATATATATATATATATATATATATATATATATATATATATATATATATATATATATATATATATATATACATACATACATACATACATACATACATACATACATACATACATACATACATACATACATCATCAGATTTGACGAGATCTCAAGTCTGGATAGTTTTCGATACAGGAATTCAGAAGCACGCCAGCAAAGCTGTAATCTGTTTGATTCTACTCGAAGATGCATTGGATTTCATCACTTTAAACCCTCCCCAAAATAATGAAAAAGGGGATTATGAAATTCCTACAAACAATTGTTCTTACGGCGGCCCATTTTTGCCTACGATGTCAGAACTTATGTTGACTTGTTCTTAATTGTAGAGCGTTTATGCTACAAGCTGAATGTCACGGGTTCGAGTTTTATCAGCCATAGATAGGATTTATGAAAACAGGTACTGCGGTGATTTTTCACTCGCCAAACGCTCGGCTAAAATAGGAGGAAACTGAATGGTCTGTCGGATGATGTCTCGTGCCATGATAGGTGAGGACTTATGAGCTGACGTCCACGGAAAGTTCACACGTGGGGCAGGTTTTATGCAACAAAGAATGGCTAAGTCCACCGTCAGAATTAGGGGGTGTATGATTTAGAATCAAAACGTAATAATTATGCGTGCAATATGAATTTGTTCACTCCTGAATTATGACAGACGACCATCATATTTATTGATTCTTAATAATATAGCGACCATAGTTTTTGTTGAATTAAAGAAACCATTAACACTTATCCATAGCAAAGGTTAATATTTGTAGCTAGTGATATATTCACTGATAAATGGAAAAAAATATTGAAAAGACAAACAAAATTTATCTTAAAACAATGACATTTGTTGACGAATTTTAATCACATTTTATCATGGAAAATGGCCCTTTTTACATTATATACTCTCCATCTCAACCAGACTAGGGAGTATGGGGATATTAGCTTAGTCATGAGTAGCCAAGTCCCTTCACATACTGCATATACAAAAAGTTACACACACACACACACACATAAACAGATGCACATACATTTACATAGACACCGCCTTAAAAACGTGTAGAGTAAGATGAATTTTGACAACAAACTTGGTGTTGTCCGTGACGTCATATACAACACAGGTTGTAACTGGGAGCAGTTCGATATCTAATTCAGCTAATCGCTTGCCCCCTCCTAGCGGCAGATGATAATATAATTAGTATATTCACATCCATCGAGACATAATGCAACAAGCAGAAACACAACATACATAATATTGAGATGGTGATAAAAAGAAAGTGAATGTTCTGTTATAACTACAGTCTTTTTTATTGTCTCGTTACTGCTTTTTCATCCTCTGCCAAGAAATTTGTAGTAAGGAAATCATTTATGTCAAGCATACCATGGCAACCGTAAGCGCGAGGAGAACTGAGGCAATTTACACATTTCGCGAAAAAAAAATAGATTATTATTAAACCTAGTCGAGTGATGTGAAATTACGTAAAGGCTTTCAGCGCCGTGGTCGTATTTGACATTATTACATTATAAATGGTGACCGATGGCCTCGTTTGCCATTTGGATAAAATGACCATACCTGAGCTAGCGAATACTACACAATACTTGATACACTCTGGAGTTCACAGATCACTTTAAAAATTTCTATATTATTGTACATCGGAGAATGTGTCGGAGTTTTCTGTTAGTGGCGTTATAAAGGTGATTGTGTGTTATAAATACCAGTCGACTTATATAAAACAAAATTTTATATAAAACAATTTTTTTCTTCGCACGTCCATGTGTAAATGATTGGATATTTATGACCGGCCTGGAAATTTTGTACCGTAAAATTGTAAGGAGCTAAACTCTTTAAATCCATGTTAAATTGCAGGTTGCGTGTAAAAACAGCGAGACGAAAATTACGATAAACAGCCTGAGTAATTATAGACTTGGAATCTTAACTGCTGTAACGAAGACGGGTATGCGGATTACACTGAGAAAGCCATTCTAATGAAAACAAATTACATGTTCGACAGAGTGGAGTAATCCCCTCCGACAGGATTAGAACAAGTGGTTTGTCAAGTCTTAGCACGGAGAAATTCCTAACGATTTATTTATAGATGTTTGTTTATTGTGAGGAAAGCGTTACATACCCGAGTGAATTTATTCAGAGACTGTTTTTCTCTGTCGAATAGGATAAAGTACGAGGAGTATCGAAATATTTTTGAACGTCTGTTCATTCAACAGGGCGGAGAATTTTGTCCTCACTCTAAGGACACGTGTGTTTTGGAGTGTTCACAAGGAAAGGTAAGCTTACTATGTGTATTTTTATGTATTCTTTTACAAGAAAATTTAGCATAGGTATGTGTGAATCAGATTCTATACTGTATCGATTTTATAAATATTAAATAGATCTATTGGCCTACATCTGATTGAAAACATACACAAAAATATTTTGCGAAGAAATGAATGAACATAATATATCAGTTTATCGGTGTAGGTATGGAATATCACATACTGATGGATCACATGCGTATAAAGACATGATTTATAGCGTGATTAACTTAAGAAATACATATGACCAGAAATTGAACACCTGTATTATGTACCAACACCGAACCATTACAACACACCACGTGAAGAGCGTGAGTTTTACAACAACAAAAACGACAAATGAATAATGAATGCACTATAGCTCATATGCTTCGGATGATCAGGTAATGTTATTTTCTGTGTCGGTTAATTAATTCATAGAAAATTGATGAAGTTCAGGAAAAATCACTGTCGATTTGCCATCGGTTGAAATCACACACGAACGCACACACACACACACACACACATATATATATATATATATATATATATATATATATATATATATATATATATATATATATATACATAGGCGTCGGAACCGGGGGGGGGCTTAGGTCCCCCACTTTTTTGCAAATATAGACATAGGACATAGACGTTTCTGGCGTGTGTATGTGTTTTAAGTTGGTTTAGCCCCCCCACTTTCAATTTGCTTCCGACGCTGATGTTAAATATATATATATATATATATATATATATATATATATATATATATATATATATATATATATATATATATATATATATAAATATATATATATATATATAATTTTGTTTTGTGTGTTCCTTCTCTACTTTTCCCCATCACATTGTCATGTTGTAAATTGAATTCAAAATTTACAAAATGACAGCGGTATTATTATGGAGTAAGTCAGGCTTTGCCATTGCTTTGGTTTTCGATTTATTTCATATTATTCAATTAACCTTAAAACAAATTCTGGGTACATACCTGAAAACACAAGTGTCGTTTTTCTTAAAAGAATTAGAAATAATATATTATATGATGTTGATATTGGCATTTTAATACATCATAACCGGGCAAAACTCCAGCAAAAACAGAATTCTGTAAAATATGAATCACCGCCATGAAAGATAAAATGCAACCCGTTACCTATTACTTAAAATATCGTTTTTAAGTATAATAACTTTCCGAAGCGACGTTTTCTATATAACTTTCGCCCACCAGAATTCATTCAATGCATTATACTTCCCTTTGCTTTGTACTGAGTCGGAAAGCGATATTTTTTTTTGCGGTGAGCGATAGAGACATGCACGCGCGGAATGTAGGAATTACTATCCTAATATTATATCAATGACATGAAAAACGTCATCAAAATGCAGTTTTAAATGCCAATGTGTTTACAAGATTTTTAAACCACGATGTCTTTATATTTCATTGACGAGACTCTAATATTTACGCCGTGTCGTGTCCTCATTTCAGTGTCCCAGCGTGTAATTTTTTTTCATTCATTTAATCTTGTTTATTAAAATACATATAATTTAAATTAAGTATTCTTCTCCCGCCTCTGCTTACATACATGGGAATTTTGAATTATGTTTTCACTCAACTTTAGAGCAATTTTCCTAAAATTATCTGCCTGAAATGTATGCTAGGCTTATAGGTAACAAACTGTCACATGAACCAGGGGTTTGTATTGTTAATTGTCTATATATTGTATGATGATAAACAATATGCAGTTTAAGTCAATAATATCTTAAAATCTTGAAAATCTTTCAGTATAAATATGTCATTACAGCGGTTAATATCATGCTAAAGTACCTGGTGTGATATAGCTTATCAGATTACAGATAAAAAAAACCTATATTTCAACACTTGCACACAATACAAAGATAATGATCAACCTGAAGTGCGTGAATTAAAATTCGTATATCACCTTTATTTCTGTAGTACTTGTATTTAAGTATTTGAGACTGCTTTGTTCAGGGTAAGTTGTGTATAATTCTGATGAGAGATGATTATAATGATAATAGTCACCATAATAAAAATGATTAATGCGTTCTTTGACGGACGCAATGCAACTTTTGAAAGAATTTATAAGAATGCTAAATCAATCAGAACTGCTTGCAGAGATCTAGTGGTAGATGCTAAACCAATCCGAACCGCTTGCAGTGGTCTAGTGGTAGATGCTAAACCAATCAGAACCACTTGCAGTGGTCTAGTGGTAGATGCTAAACCAATCAGAACCGCTTGCAGTGGTCTAGTGGTAGATGCTAAACCAATCAGAACCACTTGCAGTGGTCTAGTGGTAGATGCTAAACCAATCAGAACCACTTGCAGTGGTCGAGTGGTAGATGCTAAATCAATCAGAACCGCTTGCAGTGGTCGAGTGGTAGAGCGTTCGACTCGCAAGCGCAAGATCCCGGGTTCGATGGTCACTTACTAGTTGTTAAGACTTTTTAAAAATGGTAGTAAGTGTCCCTTCGCCAAACGTTCGGCAAATGAAGTGAAAGTTAAGGGTCTTTCGAGGCAATTGTGGCGCGTAAAACAATGTTCACTGCATTGGGGTCAGTCCATAGCACAGGTCAAAATTTGTGGCACTCCATCTAAATCTGTTGACATCTCCATATAAGTAATAAATTCTTGACACGTAAAACAGTCAATCAGATTTTAATATTACCATAAGTAATTGTTATGTTTTAAACTGTCTGGTGCCGGTTCTTACTTAAATGACGCACACGAGCGCGCGCTCGCGCAAACATGCACAAAGACACGTGACGCGCGTGTAAGAAGGTTTAGACAAATGTGTAATGTTTTGTTAAGAGTCCAACTCATAGAAATTACCAAAATATTACTATAACGAATATGGAAAGTTTACACAAGACAGTTTGTGAACGAGGACTTACATGAAAACTTGTAAATTTTATATTCACATCCATCCAGTAAATTTCAAAATTGAATGAACTAGCTAGGAAAAAAATTTAGAAACTCGGACATAATAATTTATCGAAAATTTTATCCTCGTTTAGTTCCATGTCTAAATCGATTCTGTTTTAGATCTTAATTCAAAAAATTATTTCACGGTCCGGGGAGTTTGACATGTTGTTGTTTAGTAATCAAAGAAGCCGACTTGTGCTTTAGAAACTAGCTTTTGTATGAAAAATGTAATTGTTAAGCCGCGTTCACTTCATAAATCTTACATTTGTGGAATGATTGTCTCTTTGTTGTTGTTTTAATGTTTTGTGTTTATTTTAAACGATGGCGTTTTACGTCACATTTACGATAATGGTGGCAACGTTTTATTGGTGGAGGAGAAAATCCATTTAATACCTGACAAGAAACCACCGACTTTCTGCAAACTAACAAAGTTTCTCATAAAAACAGCTTAGGATTCAGTTGGATTCAAACCTACGCTAACTGGAGGCTAATGACGCCATAGTTTAAAGTGCGATGCTTGGAGACCCGTTTTTGGCCATAGTTTAAACCCATACATTGAATAATGTCAAATTGTTTATTGCACCAAAGATCCAGTAGATTTATCTGCTTTGATGTAATTTGGTGAGGTTAATAAGAAAAATCAGAACTGATTATAACATATAGTACCGTTTAGATAGGGCCTTACTAATTAAGATATTAATGATATTTTGATACATAGTTGTGCATTCTTAGCTATATTTTCTGCAGGCAATGATCATCACAAAATAAGTCAATTTCACGCTATAAATAGCTTAGTTATGTAGTACATAACACTGATTACAAAGTGATTGATTTCTTAATTTCCTGATGCTACATGGACAGTTCGACCATTATCCATCTGTCGTCATTGACAATATAGCAATGAATCCTTGCAGTCAAGACGAACTAAACGAGTTGTGAACAAGATGAAAAATGAGACCAGGAATATCTCTGATTCCATTAGAAGTGTTTTCGTATCGTTTGTTTTGACATGACGGGAATCAGCACCTCTATAATCACATATGTGCACAATATGCTTACTCTCCTTAGGCGATTTCAATTGCGAACTGTCCGTTCCTTAGTAGTAATATCCCGTCTTCTCCTGTCTATGGCGTTTTCATTTCTCAACTTATTCGTTATGCCAGGGCATACTCCTCTTATGAATGTTTTATATTCTGAGAGCCAAAGGACTCGCCGATAAACTACTCACACAGGGATACGTTGTTGAACGCTTGTTTTAAGGTCGATGCGGGGATCTTGTTAAACAATATGAAGCCCCCCTCTCACGAATATCAAATTGTATTCTGGAGCACGACCGTGTATATTGACTTCCTTCCATCCATTAGATCTGAACTGACTGATGACCTTTACACCGAGCTTGACATTTCCATCGAACTCGAGAGGTTTCAGTGGAACATTTGCGACTGGTGTGGCATGTTGACGGGTGACGCTGACTCCTTTAGAACACCTGGTCTCATCCCGTTTGAGATTTGCAATTGTTCTCGGGGTTGATACCTTTTTAATATCTAATTTGTCGTATTCTATTGGACATGGAATTTTCGGTATCCATCGGTACTTCCTAATTTTATTGAAACTCGAAATTCATTTTAAGCGACCTCTTGTGGTAAAATCTTCACATTTTGGAGACATTTCCAGTTGACCAGGTGTCAAGTAATCTATTGATTTACAGACGAAAATAGATAACTGATGTTCACGTTATTCCATTTTTTTCTTTCTTCTCGTCGTAAAGAAGTTGGAATAAGTTGTTAGTTCGATTTTCAGAGAAATTTAGCTACAGTGCTTCACAGTACTTCCATTACTATAATCAAATGATTGTCAGTCGACATGTACGTTTCGATATCCATATTTTTTCATATATTTGATTCGTTTTCAACCTTGTCTAATAATATAAAGTACGTGACATACAAAACAAACAAAGCTTCAATGACAACATTTTCTGAAATACATTGTACATCCGATCAATCTCTCTTGTTTTTTTTCTGGTAGATGGAATCGAATATGCGATAAATTATATATTTAAGGCTTTCCTTCAACACAGTTCATAAACTTTTATTTTCAATCATAAATGAGTTGCTATTTACTAGAAAAGTGATTTAAATCATTGCAGTTTTACTAAATTGCATTGCTCACTAGGACACCCAGGTTAGCCCATTTAACCCTTCAGACCATATAAGACTGATCTAAATAATAGAATAGAATATTCGATTTAGATATTAAGGGGTGAAAGCGTTTTTAAAAAGTTAGAATCCTAGGCTGTCCGATGATTTAAATATTGTTTCAAGTCAATGTAATTACCAGGATATTCATTTCATCATCTCATTTCATCAACAAAATCACAAGTTTACGCGAAAATATTTTTCATCCAGCACTTGACGATCTATGCAAGCTATGCACAGCTTTAAAAACTTCAAAATAACAAAGTACTTGTACATGTACATGTATTATGACACATGTTGTCTTTTTACAAGTAAAGGACCCAGAGATCTTGAGAAAATTCCTTGATAAATACGATGACCCCTGGGGGTCATATCATAAAATTCGTTTTATACTACACTGTACATAATTCTTGTCACTATTAGTAAGACATCATCGTTGTTGTTTACATAAATTTGTACCCGCTGGCTAGAGAGAGCTACATATATATGTATATACAAACGCTGTAGCTGCCATCTTTATCGGGAGATAAATGAGTTAATGTTGCAAAGGGCTTCTGTGGTCATCATTAGGACTGTAAGAACAAAAACTAAAGCAGAAAACAAAATTAATGACTTGAGGTGGCATATGAAGCCGCGAATCAGTCACGGTAAAAAAGCATAGAAAAATAACTGAAATATATTACTCATTTTTATGTGAATATTTCATTTCAAATTCCTTTACCGTTGTCTCTGGATGACACAAACTGTACGCGCACCTTTTTTTTTCTTCTTTTTTTGTAATTCTACGTTTTTGGTTTTATTATTCAAATCACATTTTAAACTGAAAATAAATAGTAAATAGTATTTATATACGATTTTTAAAAGACCTTTTTTGACTCCATCGTGATAAGGAATTGAAACTATTGATATTTTCATGTTCCAGCATTTCTATCCGCCTAGGATGGACGATAGGTTATGGGATGGAGTCGGAATTTTTGTATGTTTGGCTTTCTGTCTGCCATTAACATTCTATCCTAACAGTCATGACACTGATACAAAATTTTATTCTAAAAATAAGATACACGTAATAAAATTTGTCGGTAAAGGAGGACTCTTGTCTATATGTTTCCGACCAAACAAGATAAGGTTTGTCCATTTGGTATAATTAGATCTTGAAATGTATCTAAACGACATCAGCAACACACATATGCCCGCGGGTAGGAAGTAAGGATTATTGAAATGATGTGTTTTATCTCTTCCGTGCCCGCAAACTTTATTTTAGGAAAATAACCTGCAAATTCTTACAGTTTTTTATACAAAGAATCATGAAAGAAATACATGTACTTATAATCTTTGTTCTGGACATGGATTATCCATCTATTTTGTATAATTTCCATCTAATGTCAAGATTTCTACCTATTGTCCCATTTCTACTTTCTCTGTGTCACTTTATCAATGTTACCTCCGGAGTAGATGATGTATGCACTGAAATTATGACACTAATATAATATGTCACAGTCGTTGAGCTTGGTGGTCAGTGATCTCGATTTCAGTATTTAGTGTTTGAATAAAGTACGGCTTTAGCTGTCCTTCGGGCATATATCTATTTATGAGCTCAGGATATTGTCTGAATCGTAGATATTTATTTATTTTGCATATTAAAAGGATATCTTGATAACTAATCTTCGGCCATTTTTATATCATTATGGTTGAACATTTTTTACACCAGTCAGATATAATCGTAATCTTGGATTACCATATTTTTATTCACAGTTACTGCGTGACCCTTTCTTTGCAAGCGTAGTTATGACCACATGGGAATTATTGATAATCAGTTTCTTGCAATTTTCGACGTGACATTAATTTAAAAATAAACGCTAGCGGTGGTCTAGTGGTATCTAGAGCTTTCGACTCGCAAGCGGAAGATCCCGGTTTGGATTCCCTGTAACGGGTCATACCAATTTAAGACTTTTTAAAAGTGGTAGTGACTGTTCCTTCGCCTAACGCTCGGCATACGAAACTTTCGAATAAAACATAAAACCGAGGTCCCGTCTCACGGCAGGAGTGACACGTAAAGTAACTCTTGCTACATTGGCGTCAGGCCATAGCACATGTCAAAATTTGTGGCACTTCACCTAAAGCTGGTGAATTATCAATATAAGTGAACAATTCTTGACGGGACGTAATACAACAATAAACAAAAAGACATTGATAATATCACCGCAGTCCCACTCCAATTCTGAGCGCAAGGTACAGAGTACCAAGGGACATAACTCGTCAGCTACATTCGTGCGTATCATAGGTTTAAATTTAGGTATCTTCATCTGTATCTCATTCTGGAGACGTCACTATGTTAGTGAAAATTTCTAGACAGGACACAAAGCGACCATCAAAGCAAGAAAATAGAGACGTCGACAGAACACGAACTATTTTTGGTTTATCTAATTTATCTGATAAAAGTAATCAATACTCACTAGCGATTTTATATTTAGTACCACAGTAATTGAAGGGAAAGTGAAATTAATGGTAAACTCGGAAATTACAGAAGAGATTTAGAAACTTTACTGCTACCAGAGACCAATTTATCTACTGTGAAATTGTCAGTATTAGCCTTATTGATAAATTTATCCACTGCTAAAGTGACATATTGACGAGAGAAGAGAACAGCCCAGGGTGCAGTCAAACGTGAAATTATTACCAGTACATGTATATAAATTCATTGTTCAAACAATTTTATTTTCGCATTCTTGAGAAGAAGTGAAGAGGAAAACGGTTTTAATGATCTGAAATATCCATGCCGTCGTGTAGAAAACGTTTTATTATAGGCCTTCAATGTAACCTCCATCACTATTAAAGCTGTTTAAATTTTCCGCTTTACGAGCAAGGGTATAGCTCAAAATGTACAGTCAGTTTGTATGAAAGGATTTAAGACAGAAGTTGTAACAGAAGTTACTTATATCCATCGCTAGATATAGTGGTATCTTGGCTATGATATTTATCACAAACAATGTAAGTTTAATATTAACATTACGATTTCTTAATTTGCTAACTTTTATCTAGTTTTTATACTCATATAATAATATATTATATATAGAATATATAACTTGTAACATCACCAATAGAGAAGAATATTGATTTATTAATTCTGCAAATTTTCATTTACGCAATCTATATTAATCTTTTCTTCTGTTCTAACGATCCACCGGGATAAAGACGTTTATTTGTCACATTGCCCACGTGAAAACCAATTTAATTTCCTGGAAGAGATTTTCTTATTTCACCCTAGGCATGACAAACCTTTAACCGGAAACCATGGCTTTTGTTGAACTTGTTTTCTTACGAATGTTCTTTTTGTCGTCTCTTTGACCGAGAGATTGATATATAACATGGTAAAATAATATAAAAGGGTACGGAAAAGGACGATATTGCGGAAGGTTTGAAATAAGTCCCGATCCGAGTGATCATGTCAGTTATATCCATAACGAGGCTTTCCGAGATGGATCTACTGGTTATAGACCCTATTGATCAATATAGAGATTATAAATATCAGCTGCTTTTAAGCGGTGTACTGAACCTGAGAGAATAAGTCAAGACTGTGTTACGAGTTGTCGGCCTCCGTGTTCGAATAATGATAGCATCGCGCTTTGAATCACGATGTCACTAGCCTCTATTTTGTAAGTGTACAAACTCCTTTAGGTCATAAGCTGATTAAATGGAGAATGATATCAGTTTACTTACATAATTTCGTATGAAACCTCTCGAGTACACTATTGTAGGGTTTATGTCTCGACCATTCATAAGTGATCGTCACCAAATATCTGAAAAAAAAAAGATATTCATTGTGGTGTGAGAAACCACTTTAATGCAATTAGCAGACAACATGTTGATTTCCGCTTGATAATTATATCTTTATCAAATAAAATGCACATTTTGGCAATCAACCCATTTTGTATTTTATACAGCAATATAGATAAAATGCGCAGTCGTGTATTTTATTATACAGCTGTTGAAATTACACAACGAAAATAGTTTTAGAAATAACTAATGTTCCCAAGTTTTTTATGTTGAGTAAATGACTTAAAGTTGAGGGTTTTGTGTTTCAAAATACAGATGTATTAATTCAGTAAAAAAAGATGTAAGACCGTTACGACTCGATAACTTGTTTAACTACCCCAACATTCTGTACCGAGGAACCATATACAATGATTGAAAGTCGAGGGTTTTGTGTTTCAAAATGCAGATGTAATAATTCAGTATAAAGGATTAAGACCGTTACGACTCAATAACTTGTTTAACTACCCCAGCACTATACCGAGGAACCATATACGTTGTATATGCTGCCACGAGTAAATTTTTACATTCAAGTTTAGAGTGATTATCTCTAAATTTGGTTTTTACTGTATCGAAAGTTAGCATGTCTCCGAAGTTTGCAGTATACAGGAATATTGACTTGATATCTCGAAATTTGGAAATGAAAGAAAGATTAGTATACGCGTGAAGGAATCCTGTAAAGTAGATGAGAGAGTAGCAGTTAATGTGAGCAAGACTTGTTCTAAATTGCCTGTTGAAAAATTATTGCTATGGTTTTGAGTTATTTGTCGATGGATATTTTTGTATAATTATGATCCACAATTTGTTGATGCATAAGATTTAATAAATTAATTGGGGAAATTTATCATAATATTTGTTTTTATAATTTTTCATTATTGATTTATCTTTTCATACATATTTCTGTCTTAATTATTCAAAGGGAGTGTATCCCTGTGTTCAGATTGTCTATGACTTCATGTGTTCAGATGATATTCTTTCAAATAATATAGAAATAGCATAATATGATTGGATAGCCATAAATTTAACATGCAATATATTGATACCCTTGTTCTCTCTTCCTCTATATTCAGATGTTTCATTTTCTAAATTGAAAGATATCTTATTTAATTGAAAGTAATAAAATGATACGTTTGGAAATTAAATTATTAAAAAGAAATTGAGACAAGTGCGAAAAAATGAACCATTTAAACTTGCTGTTTTCTTATTATAACATGGTATTGAGATACCAATTTCATATAATATGACTTACTTTAAATATGTGTTTATTTTCAGCTATATGTAAC
Organism: Atrina japonica; assembly: GCA_030159075.1. Classification (NCBI taxonomy): domain Eukaryota; kingdom Metazoa; phylum Mollusca; class Bivalvia; order Pterioida; family Pinnidae; genus Atrina; species Atrina japonica. The sequence goes on along the minus strand of BROG01000010.1, from coordinate 2,720,920 downwards.
CATCAAATATGATCAACTCTATCACTGCCTTGTTTACGCTGATGAACCTGCCGTTTTTCGTTACCATGGCTACACCAAGCCCTGAAGTCGTCATTCCAGGAAATCCGTCAATTCTAGTATTGTTTGATTTTCATCAAAGAATGAACAGTTCCGGCAGTTGCTCTGATTTTCGACCAAGATCTGTTGAGTTACTATGGTCCATGAGGTGGCTAAATGATGTCACACTTCGCAACGACCCGGATTCCCATTTAGGTATGTCTAAGTGTCCAATGGTTCTAGTATTATATGGGCCGCCGTGGCCGTGTGGTTAGAGCATTGCGCTTTGAACCACGAAATATCTCACTTCTGATCCGCGCAGGATCAAGACCTGCTAACTTTTGTGAGAAAGTTTGCCAGTTTACTTGCGGAAAGCTGGTGGTCTCTCCCTTGGTACATTGTAACCGTGTTCTCCCTAAAAATTGGCCGCCACCATATGAACTGAATAAATAGCTGAGTGTGGTGTAAAACACCATTCAAAATCAAAATCAAATCTAGTACATTTTTTGTATTAAATTATAACATACTTAAAACAAAATACATGTATCTAAATTAATAGATATAAAAGTGAAAATGCATCGTTACTATACTAATATTACAAAGACAAAGGGAGATGAAATATCGGCGCAATTTTATGACATTATAAAAAACAAAACAAAATAATGATTGATAACTCTAAGTAACCATACAAACATGTGGTCTACTTGACCGAGTGGTTAGAACATAATAAATGATTGCTCTTTAAACCACGATGTCTTTCACCTCTAGTCACTTAGTACGGATCGAGCAACTCCGCTGATAAGGTCGGGAGGTTTACTTCAGGGTCATTTCCTGTTTTTGTACTCCGCCATTAAAATATGAATACGACTTTTTTAGTGTAAAAAAACAAAAACAAACAAACAAACAAATAATAAATAAACCATTTTTAGGGAAACAGAAAATTACTGATAACTCGTGAGTATGAATGAAAACTAACTTGAAACATAAGGTGAACACGAAATAGATTAAAGGGTCAGATAAATGTTACTGTTGCAGATCACAAACAAGTTATTGTTTTGTCTGTGGTGAGATAAATAAGATAAAAAACAAAGGTAGAAACAAATAGAACGCCCGAGGATGGTATAAAGAACACAGAGATTTGGTTTTGTGTTTTGTCACCTAACTATAGTTATACAGTATAGAGTAGACTGCTACGTACTCACCAACTCAATGTGATGTGGGAAATAAAGGTTGTTGGAATATATGTATATGGTGGGCACTTGCTAATACATGCCATACATTAGGCTATGGCAAATTTAAGACGGAGTGAATATGTTTTCTGTCGTAATGGGGCGAAAAAAACCAGGGGCGAAAATGTCCAGGTATAGATGATCCACTGTTTGATTACGTCGTAGATACATTAGGGGAGATAACTCTTGAAGTACAACAATTTTGATATTATCAGATTTTGCTGAAAATAAGTAAAAAGAGGTATTTCAATGATATTTTTTTATTGAAAATTAGCAGTTCGAGGTATTTTGGTAAGATGAAGTCAACGGAAAGGTTGTTTACCATGGCAAGAAAATAAAAGCCTGTGTTTGGTAAAAATTTTGATTTTGTCAGATTTTCATGAAAAATGGTACTTTGGGGTATTTTTGTATTACGAATTCAATGGCAGATGATATGAAAGTGTTAGTTGCTATGGTAACAAAAAGGCCACTGATTGGTCAAAATAAAGATATTTTCAGATTTTGCTCTCATTATATCATGTATTGGCAATGTGCCAATACTATTTGTCTAAAATGGGGGTATTACTTAGCCGTATATACTGAAAATTAACACGGGTAGATATTTATTTCTTTTGTTTAAACAAAAAATAACAAATTGTATTAATGAAAGAAACCTGTCAGACTAGTTTTACACACATTCTTATTTCACCATTGCTCTTTATATTGTGTATTGGCACACATTTTGGGAAAAATCACGGGGTGGGATACCACTAAGCCGTAAATATACTGAAATTTAATATGGATAGATATTCATGTCTTTTGTTTAAACAACATATATGAACTTGTATTAATATAAAGAAACTTGTTAAACTAGTTTTGCACACAATTTTATTTCACCATTGTTCTTTATATTGTGTACTGGCACACATTTTGGGGGAAAACAAGGTGGGGTACTACTAAGCCGTATATACTGAAATCTAATATGGATAGATATTTATTTCTTTTTATTATACAACATATTGTATGTTGTATTATTAAAAGAAACCTGTTAAACTAGTTTTGCACACATTTTTATTTTGTTATATCTATTTATTTATGCAATGGAGCTATATTTTCCTCTGCCAAAATACAATATAGGATACCCCAGATAGGCTACTATTTTGCCAATTAGAGTTTTGTATGCTGTAAATTGTGCTTATTTTGAAGAAGCCATTCTTTTGACCAAAACATTCAGTTTCATATCTGTCAATGCCCAACATTTAGTTAATATGTCAAAATTGATGGTGTCATATATGAATTCATTGATTTCCCTCTTGTACAGTTTTATAAGGGTATTACACATCAACCTCACATCAATGCCAAAAGTTTAAAAATATGGATAGCACCTGCTTTTTTTGGTTTACAATAGTATATTTTGCGTATATTTGTGAAAAAAGAAAGAATTTTGAGGTTTGCACACATACATGTACATCCATCAGAATTCCTTAATAGGGGATCATCCTTAAATGCAGTGTTTCTTGAGGGGTAGGTAAGTGGGTTGTTATACATTAATTTAAACTTGGGTCTAAGGCATCCGTGGTCGAGTGGTTAGAACATTACGCTTTTAAATATCATGAGGTCTCTCACTTCCTGTCAGCGCAGGTTCGAGTCCTGCTGGAACCTAAACTGATTTTTGTAAGAATGTTTGCCAGTTTACTTGCGGAAGGCCGAAGGTCTCTTTCCCGGTACATTGTAACCGGGTTCTCTCCTCCTCCACCAACCATCAACCGACCGCCTCCATATAACTGAAAAATTGTTGAGTGTCGGGGTTAAAACAACATTCAAAATCAAATTCATATAACCTCGGGCCTGAAATTATACCGCTTGAAATAATATTTGTGTTATATTTAACTGTAAACTTAACAATAATAAAAAGTGATACACAAGTAAGTCAATACGACAGGTGTTGATAATGAAGGGTAATCATAACAGCAATTTTGTAACGAAGAACATTCAAATTTACCTATAATGCATTATGCCTGCAGTTTTACGATATTTTATAACCTCCGTAATTTAGGATCCCAACTGCGCTCAATTAAGATATACACACATGTATCGATGTTGCAGTTACCTCCACAAAATGAGAAATAAACAACACTCATTTTTCGTGATTAGCGGTTGACTGAATTAGTTTTGTATCTGCTCGATTTAGTTTGGTATCTTTTGTCACAGAATAAAGTCGTGCTGATAATTACAATAATCAGATTCTGTGACCTTAAAATTTTCTGTCAACACGTTTAATCAAGGGACTAATTGAGTTTCGATTAAATTTACCAAAGCGAAGTCACAATAGCTTAGAGTGTGGTGTAATCTAATCAGATATCTAAATATGATGAAATAATGTCGCAGTGTGATGGATTACTTTAACGAAATTGATTTTGATGTTACGAAGTTAATGATAAATAAATGATCTAGCTTAATACACCACATCAGTGAAATGATGATGATGATGATGATGATGATGATTATTATTATTATTATTATTATGAAATCTTCGTCATCGCATCTTTATTTATATTTAAAAAAATTAAATGCATTAAGATTTTGACATACCTGGAATATTTTCACATTATTGGCCCATTTTACAAATAAAACATCTGATTATGTTGGGGGTCTCCGTGGCTGGATGATTAGAGCATCACGCTTTGAACCACGAAGTCTCTCACTTCTGGTCAGCGCAGGTTCGAGGCCCGTTGGAACCTAAACTGTTTTTTTATTTTGTGAGAAAGTTTGCCAGTTTACTTGTGGAAGGCCAGTGGTCTCTTCCGAAGTACATTGTAGTCGGGTTCTCCCCTCCACCATTAAAAACTGTCCGCCACCATATAACTGAAAAATTGTTGCGTATAGCATGAAACTAAAATCTAAATAAAATATCTTATTATATTGGCAAAGTCAGCATGCAGTTTTCTTGTACATCTGGATTAAAATTACTACAAATATTTTCTGACATAACCTAGTGAAGCTAAAGACTCAAGCACCATGTTTTCTTTTTCTTTTCCCTCCGTGTTTTTATGTTGTAAGGTTTCATTAATGATATAATGATTCTTTTATGTCATTGCCTTCAATCTTCAAGAGCTAACACGTTAGTTAAAAGATAAAAAATGTTAATCACAACATGAAACGACTAGCTTCCGTGTAATATGAAGTTTTATTGCATTACGAGTATTGCTTAAACATATATCAACGGTTGATCAGAGCGTACAATTTCTTTATGGAACAGATTTTATCTGTCGAAACAATTGATATAGAAGATTGTTCTACATGAAAATTGATTCTTAATCTTTTTTTTAAGAAATCGACAAATGCAGTCACATTTTAAATCACAAATGAACCAATGTTAGCACCTCCATTACACCTGATCCCACCTATGGATTTTCTAGAGCTGTGCATACATATTCACTTCATCTGTATATTGTATTATGGACTTATTCACTGTGGTAATAAAAAACCAAATTGCGAAATTATTAGAATTATTATTACCCCCCCCCCCCCCGACAGAGTAGTTAAACCATGAAAGTGTCTTACCTCTAATTAACATGGGTACGAATCCCCACTGGAACCCAAGCTGATTTTGTTTGAAAGATTGAAAGGCGGTAGTCCAGTGGCCTCTTCCCGGAGCGTCTCCCTCGTCATACAAAATGACTACCACCATGTGATTTTAATATTGTTGAGAATGACGTAAAACAACATTTAAACAAAACAAACAAATTAGAATTATTGATTTATTATGATATTTCAGGTATGATCGTGTTCGACACGTGTGGTTCAGTGAGGCGCAGTATACAGATATTAAGTCAGTACCTCTCTAATGATGACTGTCAAAACAGGAGCACTATATCAGGTAGGTAACTTTTCATATTAGGTCAATTTAGTCATAAACGTTACCACCTATTGTTATATTCACCAAACATGATCATTTAACATTCGCTGTTATGCAAACAACCAAACGTGACCCGTTACCATCTGTTGCTATGCAAACAACCAAACACGATCTATTAACACCGTTGCTACACAAACAGCCAGATATAATCCGTTACCACCCGTTGTTATGGAAACAACCAAACACGATCCGTTACTACCACATTTTTGTAAGACCTGTTGTAAGTTTTGATTTGTTTTACCATAACGTTAATATATTTCAACCATGTAGCCAAATCCTCAAGCTAAGTGCGAAGATCCTTAAAATCAAAGAATATAAGTAGTTTATTAAATAGAAATTAAAATCTATAATTGAAAAAACATCCAGGAAATAGATGAAAAAGGTTTCACCTAGCATTTCCTTGCTTGAATGACATTTAAAGTTGGGACGTTGACAGTAAGATTTTAAGGGAAATATGCAATAATCAAAACAAATGTACTGTTCATTTACAGGTATCATTACTTATACTGCACCAGCGGTACGGTCGGCAGTTTCAGAAATTTCCAAACCTATGGGTCTACTATATACAGATATATCCGAGTCAGATTTCATCACTTCCGGTCAGAGAAGCTCACTTACCATAGCAACAATATCTATTTGGAAAATCCAGGTAAATTTTGAAATAGTTTTTAGATTACATAAAATGACACTTGGAATGAAAGGAGGTTAGTTATATATGTCTGTATGTTGTTTGTCCTTCGAGTTCACCATCTTTGTAACTGAGCAGGAGATTGTTTTTAAATAAGAGTTCTTAGAAGTAAATGCCGCGATTCTGCGTAATATTTTTTTTTTCGTTATTTTTTGTTAAGACAGTCCCTTGGGAATACAAGAATAAAGCATTTACATCATTTAGAAATATGAATTTTGCATCTTAATTTGCCCTCCATAAAAAGATATGTTTTTGTGAAATATTTTATGATATATTTATGTACATTTTATGATACACATGTACTATATGAATTAAGATTCTATGACCGAGCACACATGAATTAAGACATTGCATGGGTAAGCATTAGCATTAAGTGCAGATAGTTTATGGTACAATGGTCAAATATGTCATACATACTGAATATATCCATTTCTGGAAAAAGTTATTAGAATCGAAAATTTACTGCTTACATTGCTCTTGTAGCAAAATAAATACATTTCCCTATAATGGAACATTTGCTTTGTATATGATTTCTAACGACACAAGAAATGTAAACGCAAACTTTACATTTTACTGATTTTTTGTGATTTGGCTTTTAGCACAACGAATCATGGTAGGTCAGACGTTTATCAATTAATTCATGGTTGTTGTATGTCGCTGTTTATTTTGTAACTTAGTAAATAATGTTCTATCAGATAATTATTTTCACTGAAAAACTGCCAGAGTTAATAAATATCATAAACATAATACCGAAGTTATAATGCTTTAGATGATCATTTCTGTCAATAAGACATCATCATCTGAGCTCCAATTTTAAAAAGACTTTCTAAAGAGAAATTGGTATCAGACAAGGCCAAATAATAAATCCAGACGTATATTCATAAGTCACCTTATTTTTTTGAAGTATGTTCCTTTTAATACTTGTACATACCGCAATTCACTTTGTTTCCATATATTTCGCACGGTGTCTGTGTTTGACTGTTGGATTATTATCAGGTTAATTACAAAATCTTTGTTCTGGAAATATTAATATGTTCCAATACATCAGAATCACGCTGTGCCTATGTCAGTTTGCTTTAACTCGTTAATTATATTGATCTCCCTCTATAGCACTTTACATAATAACACGTAATTTATACAATGTCAATTTAAACAGTATTAACTGTTTGAATCGTTAATGTTTGAAATATGTAGTATACATTATTATATTTATTTATTTGTTTGAATACTGCTTTATGCCACTCTCAACTATTCTTTAGTTATATAATGGCGGTCAGTTTTTAATGGTTGAGGACCAGGGTAGAGACCATCGACCTTCCGCAAGTTGACAGACTAATATTTTCACAAAATCAGCTTAGGTTCCAGCGTTGTTCGATCCGCAAGCAAGCACTGAAAAGATGTGAGAGACTTCATAGTTTTAAAAGTGTTATGCTCTAACCATACATTTGGCCTCTACTGTGTTAATTGTTCAGTTTTATGTAGGACTTGTCTGCTGATATATAAATTTATTTTTCAGGCTACAATTGAATTGATCCAGAAACTGAAGTGGAATTTTATGGATATATTATCATCAAACAGAACGTCGTCAATTGCTTTAAGTAGTATGTTCATAGAAATGGCTGAAAAGTATTCTGTCTGCCTAACATCCTCACAAATTGTTTCCAAAGAGTCTTTCAACATTGATGCTATGTCCAAAAATCCTATTATATTCTTTGTGTCGAATGATGACCCTGTTGATGCTATTTTATCAGACTTGAATTCAACAGGGAGATTTGTTTTAGTTATAGGGGCTCAAAATCGGGATTCTGCCCCGACAAATTTTTCAAATATTATTTTCCTAAAGGAAAAACTGCCTGGTTTGGAATCACTTACAAATTATACCATTAGACAAATAGATGATATTCCCCTGAATGGTACCGAAATTAGCACGCAGTCATATTTGTCCCTCCTGCCATTTTGTGAGCGTAATGATACGTCACAAGGAATCTTATGTTCGAGAAATGACTTGCAGACATTTTTGGCAGGTCGTATGAAAGGAAGAGATATATTTGCAGCCCTTACTGCCCTTTACAATGTTGAGACAATACAAAGACGTGCAAAGTTATTGAAGTGTGAAGGCCTGGATTACACGCAGTGCCCAAATGCATTTCAGTATTCTGTTGTAAAAATGGATCAACCAACAAGAGGTTACCCCCTTAATACATTTGACCTGTCGAATGGAGCCGCCCAAATGGAACAGACGACTAGCATACTTTATTTGCCATGGAATAATACAGGAAAGGTAGGGACCTTCGTTATATGCAAACACAATGAGTTTGAACTTTTCCATACACATCATTTTCTTTTTAATTTATGCAATGCACATTAAAGTTTGAATATAATTAAATTGATTAATTTGAAATTGCAATATTATATGTGTATTTATGAAATGCAGTGATCAAATATTTACAACGATTGAGAGCAACAAAGAGTGGTTACTTTGGCTAAACATATTTGTTCATATTTCAGCTTTGTAGGGCTTTATTTTGGTTTTAAAATTACAGAAAATTTGCACAATTTAGTTTATGATCAGTTATACTCCAATGCATCATTAAACACAGTTGATATTAGGCGAAGCCAATAAAATAACACACAGGGGATGGATACAAGTCCACAATGGGAATAAAAGCTTCGTTTGTTCTCTTACCGAACACCTGGTCCCATCCCGTTTAGGATTCTCAATTGTTCTTCATGTTTATTTGAGACCATTTCTAATTTATTGTATTCTAATGGATTTTATGTTTCGATTATGCATTGATACCTCTTCATTCTTACTTAGAATTGCCTACGATGGGAACATTACTATAAACAGTTGTAGAAATTAATAATTAGATAATTCTAAGATGCTGAAAAGATAAACCACTCTATACTTCCAGATTGTAGAGATGAACAACACGACATTGAAAGTACAACATGACACGGTATGGAAGAAACTGCATTATGCCAATTACAATATGTCTTGCGGGAAAACATGTACCATATGCAGAAAGTATTTTCCCAAAACAAATCAGTCAAACAATAATTTAATCATGTCTAAACCTGGCGATATATTGATTGGCGGGCTCTTCCCGATTCATGAACGTTCGAAACTTGGTGAATCCTGCGGCACACTTTCTTGGGAAGGTTTACAAATGGCGGAAGCTTTGGTGTACGCTATACACAGAATAAACAGTCAATACCTGACTTTATTTCCGAATGTTAGTTTAGGTTTCGTTATTGCGGACAGTTGTGGATCCAGTGTATATATGGATCAGTATCAGACTAAGAGTTGTTCAGGTGAAGGAACAGAATCAATCAACCTTTGTAAAGCTGTAACAATGGTGGAGTACGTATCCAACAGAGATGTATTTACATTTAAACCTCCGTCCGCTTTGCCGACTTTTGTAGCCTCATCTTTGGGTGTGACCTATGATGGAATTGTGTACCAGCGGTACATACAGGACTCAATAGATCTTCTTGTTAGCCTGAACTGGACGTATATTAACATAGTATATTCAGAATATCAAGCCACAAACGAAGTTTTCATTAGGAGTTTGAGATCATTTAAGGAAAACAATATTTGTTTTGCGAATTCCATAGTCGTGAAAGCGGACAAAGCGTCTTTAGAAAAGGATGTCGCATCTTTGTACTTGCCCTCACTAAAATCTGGAGCCTTTGTTATTTTAGCCAGCTATGACGATGCAAAAAATGTGCTCGATATTTTATCGAGTCGTCAAAATTCATTTAGTGATCTAAATGTTTTAACATTTCCATGGAATTCAATTATGACGCCACATCCGGGTTTGGTTGAAATAAAGTTGAAACCAGTAATTGATTCTGATTTCGTAGCTTACGTTAATGGATTAGATATAAAAAACAATAAACAAAACCCGTGGTGGGTAGAGTTCCATGAAGAAATGCATAGATGTAGTGTTAGTGTCAGAGAGGGAATGATATATCCGACTTTATGTAACAATATTCCTACAGCCACTGCGGATTTTGAAAACTCACCGAAAGCCACGGTTATTATGCAGGCCGTGGAATCAGCAATCATTCCTTTGGCAAAGGTTTACAAAGAATTGTGCCCCTTGCAAAACGGTATATGTGAAAACTTTAGAAAATCATCGACATTGAAACAACAGATTTCTGAGGCAACGAATTCTCCCAAGTCATTGAATAGCGGTGGTTCCATGGCAACCACTTATTGGAATCTTAAGATGACAAAAGACATAATTAATTACCACATTCAGAATTCAACACTAGTGCCAATAAAGGTAAAAATTACCAACCATATCTTTATCATAATCAATAATGTTGTTGACAGTTCAGGACAGAATATTTTTCAAGCTATATAGACCGAAAATGAACTGAAAGTGACGAAGATACTTTTCATTTTCGGTTTATACAGCTTTATAAGTTGTTAATATCGACTTTAATATCAACATAGAAAGTAATTTATGTAGTCGTAAAACCATTTTAATATGTTGTTATTGTCTTTCATTTTGCTTGTTTATACATTGATATATTTGTATTATGGTGTTTTCACAACAGTCAACATTTTCTCGAACTATTGCTGACTAGAAGTCCGAAATCTTGTGGTTCACAGAACGATGTGCTAACCACTCTAGCACTATGATAAGTAATTGTATCACTAGTTATCATAATATATATATATATATATATATATATTCTTTTAAATGATAATTGAGTGCATTTTGTTTTACAGGTAGGAGAATTCACAAAAGACAATGTTTTGACGGTAGATAATGACCTTGTCAAGCTATACAGCTCCGAAAATAAGTCATATGTCACCATACATAAATGTCACGATTGGTGTCCCGAATGTTACGCATGTGCAACAAGTATTCCGAAACAGGAAGTAGAATTCAAGTATACGCCAGGAGATGTAGTCATTGCCGGGATGTTCCCCATTCACGAAAAAGGGAGCAATCCATTTTCTTGCGGAGAATTTACAATAACCAAAGGAACTGAACATCTCATTGAGGCATTTATGTATGCGATTTCCACAGTAAAAAATAGGTATCCCTATTTACTGCCAAATGTGAAGGTGGGATCTTTAGTTCTGGATACTTGTTCTGATTCTGATAAAATTGTTCAGAACTTATTCAATTTTGAGACCTGCACAGCTTCAATTACAGATTCATCACTGGTCTTAGGACCTAAACTCGTATCTGCATACATCAACTTTGACGAAGAATCTGTTGCAAATGACATAGATGCTGTCGTAGAACGCTTTAACAAAATGTCGTTTTCCTTGAATACTGATCCTGTATCACAATCCGGAAGTGTCATTTCACAGTTATATTCACCCTATTCAGTCACTGGCTTACAGACGCTTGTATCTGTACTGGTAAATATGAACTGGACTTACGTTGATTTGGTAATATCAACTGATTCAGCAGAAATGGAAAAGGCATTTCTTGACATAGTTAACACATTTGGGGTATGTGTTTCTTCAATAACGGAAGTCAATACCGATGAACAATCGACAATTACCACTGCAGTCAACAAATTGAGGACATCATTTCCAAGTGTTGTCGTTATACTATCTATGGAGAAAGAAGTCCGAAATTTTTTTGCGACTCAAGTCGCAAGACCGTTGCCAAAAACTTTTGTCATTGGGGAAATAGGCAAGCACTGGATACAGACTGGCGATGTTGCACTTCCCTCTGGTTCGATAGTAATTGATAGGGACGGGAAGGTGAACACTGATTTTAAAATGTATTTTGATGACGTGATGATGCAACGTAAAACCGGTGTTGGTAATCCATGGTTGCAGCAATTTCTTATTGCACGTGACATATGCCGAAGCGGAAATCAGCAATGTGAACCTCCTTCTGATATCTTAATTGATGCCTCTAGGATTATATTTGGCGTGGATGTTGTATTGCATGCCCTTCACAACAAGTACATCAATCAGTGTCCACAACAAAAAGGACTTTGTCAAGCTTTTGGGAAACAAGGAGCTGCCATTCGTGATGAAGCGTTCGCTAACATAACGTTTGATTACATGAGTAGCATAAAAGCCCATTATCCGGTAGAAGGTGATGATCCTGGAACCTATATTGTTAGAAATTTTCAGACAAATGGACTTGTTGAGGTAAGATCATAAGTATTTGCAAAAGGAATTATAGTCTTTATTATGAATAAATAACACATGCGAAAAAAATCTTTTTTTCATTTTGCCAGCTATTTTCCTCAACAATATTATTAAAATAACATTTAGAATTGTGTTTAACTCATTCACCCCTAAAGACACATTTGGAATGGCAAAAGTCATTAATTCATAGAAGAGTTCATTGTTTCTCACTGGTTGTTCAGTTAATAAACTTAGTAACAAAAACAAGACAACACAGAGATTATCATACCTTTGTCTAGCCTCGGAATATAGCTGTTCGCCTGCTAGTGGATTTTTTTTATAGTATTGCGTGTTCCCTTGTGAAACTCTCGGTAGGTCTGTCAGATATGACTTTTTTCAGTTTCCCGTGAAAAACCACCAATCTTACGCAAGTAACTGGCAAACTTTCTCGCATTATCAGCCTAGGTTCTATCGGGACAATAACCTGCGATGACTACAGGCGAAAAAAACGTTTGATTACTCTGTTTTCTTCAGTTTTATTAAGGAATTGTTGTTTTATTGTAGGTTGGACGGATGACGGACGGATTCATGAAATTATATCCGGAGAAGATTCAATCATACGGATCGTCCGGTATCAAACTAGGATCACCTCGGATTTCCCGTTGCTATGGAGGATGTAATTGTATTGGAAATAATCAAAGCTTTACGAATGACACTGAAGATACAATAATCCTTCCTGGAAATATGGATCTTGTTTTCTACAATACTACTGGAAAATTAAACAACGAGCTTTGGATTATGGTCGTTATTTCAGTTGCAGCGGGTGGTACAGTTGTCACCCTTGGAATTTTGTTTTTCGTCATTTACAAAGTGAGCGCTGGAGTTCTAATGAAGAGATACATTGGACTTGGGATCTTTTTGCTATTTTCAATTATGTTCTTGTACCTGTCAGTTCTACCGTTTGCGTTTACGCCAAATGATACGATTTGTGCTGCAAGACATTTTGTTCCAGGCCTTGCCTATGTTATATGTTTTGCCACAATTTTGACGAAACTTATGAATTTAAGGGCCTACAAACTGATTGGTCTCGGTGGTGAGATCTCAAATATTAACCAGTTTTTGACAATTCTATTTATAACTGGTGTCCAAGTATCTATCGGAGTGCAATATCTAAGTTTAAAGAAAAACGTTTTTCAGACCAGGACCGATATCAATGGTGTTGTGCAGTATGCGTGTATGTTTGATAGTGAGGAGTTCGTTACGTATTTAGTTTACGCAATGTTTCTCGTCGTTTTATGTGCATTCTATTCCATTTGTGTTCGAAAAGAGAAGAAAAATATGGGAGAAGCTAAGTTAATTCTCATTTTCTGTTGGCTTAGCATTCTAGTATGGACTGCATGGATCATTGTTTTGTTTATTCAACCACGTGACTTTACAGAACCAACCATTTGTGTTGGGATGATAACTATCGCCACACTTATGGTCATAATAGTATTTTTACCAAAACTTCACAAAATTGCAAGACTTAAGTATGACGTTAAGAAGTCGGGCACAGAAAACGGTGGCTACAAAATAGATCCCGACTTCATGTTTGAAAGACCTTACACACTGCCAGCAGCATCAAGAACGTCATTTAAATACTCAGAAAAAACTCATCCACGAAGTATTGCTGGTTTTGATACCAGTCTTAGTTATTGATATTTAAATTTAAAATGTGATAATACTCATGTGTTAATCATTCCTGGAAAGTTTTGAAAATGGCTTTTATGAAAAGAATCAAATATAGCTTCTGCATTTCATTTGCTTTTCTGACACATGCTTCAGATTTTGTGACCAAGTTAATAACATTTGTTATGGAAGAAGAAGAAGAATAGTAAAACGTTTCTGAATACTGAAAATTGGCAATATACATAATAATGATTTTCATGATTATACCAAAAGGATTCACAGAAGACGATATTTGTCGGAGGTCGGTGTTTATACAATGTTCACCAAATTTTTCCACTGTCTCCTACACTTTCTGACGGTGTATGAAATACGCTTAGCCAATGGAATTTTAATATTGTCTGTAGGTCACAATATTGATCTAATGCTAATTGAAATAGATATATTGAATGAATATACAGAATGTATTTATGCACAAATATATGTCCATGTATTTAATAAATTCTAAGTATTGTAACAGTGTATGTTACGTTTAACACTATGATATTGTTGAAATTTTTTAGCCTGTTTGTGTATATGACTACGCCACAAAAAATCCTTTACACAAAGATCAGTTACTTAAAATGTAATTTTAATGCAACATCTTACAACATATCTAGATATGTAGTAGCTTGGGATCGTATTTTAATGTATAAGTTGTATAACGTACAACTGTTATTAGACTTCTTTGTCATGGTCAAGTGATAGGGTGTCCTTTCCGCAAGCAGTAGGTCCAGGTTCGATTGTTAGTATCAGATTTTTCCTAAGACTTAAAGGCTGTTACTGGTCGTCTGGGCCAATTGTAACGAGGATTTATTTCTCACTTTTTTTCATTGGAATTATACTCTGGAATCATAGCGGGTGTGAACGGTCAACAGGGGATGCCTACTCCTTCTTGGAACCTGATCCCACCTCTGGATTTCCAGAGCTCCGTGTCTGTTCAATATTCACTAGATTTGTATATGTATCCTGGACAACCTGAAGATTTATACTTAGGTATCTGAGATTTTTTATATTTCTTCACCAAGTACTCGACATGAAAATAAAAGTAAAGTCTTTTGGTTGGCACTTTAAATCGGTCCCGTGGCGCGATGAAGAATCCTTTCTTCATTAGGCATTCATAGCATGCGCATGAGTAAAAAAGAGAGGCATTTCATCTATAAATGATGACGTCTCTATTTAATGGAAACTTATAGGTGAGACAAAAGTTAACATTAAAACAATAGAGCATTGTTATTCGTCTTCCCGAATTTCTAAAAATGTCTTGCAGTCAGAGGACACGACACGTATAATGTTTTAATCCGAAATATTGTGGTAATGTTATAACAGTTACCTTCCTTAAAGAAATCCAAATTTCATGATGAACTGAGTAGGGAAAAGGAAAGATTAAATAATCGTAAAAATGATTATTGATTTGCGCGTTCCAACTTTTCACTGATGTTGTGATTAACCTTTTAACATACACATACATCGAGATATATCTAAGCATATACGCTGAAAATAATTATTTTTGTGATTGTGATATTTATTTAGACTAAGTTAGTATAATTTGGTAAAGGCAAGATTATTTACACAATTAATGGATCGAAGTGCACAATGTCATGTAGAAAGGGTTATACTGAAAGGGGAATAACCATTGTAGAATTTGTATTATCTTTGTGATAGAGTTATCTTTCTTCTCCAGACTTTTTTGTTGACAGGTACAGCTTCAGCGATAGAAAATTGGAAAATACATCTCCCAAATACTTGCATCAATATCATAAACATAATACAAAAGTTATAATGCTCAAAATGAGAGTTTCTGTCAATCTATTGATCAATAAAGTCAGATTTATCTGCAACAACCACTTTTTGTCGTTGAACGCGGTCATGAATATTTCTTCGTTTTGATTTTTTTTTCATGGATGAAAACACATGTAATAACATCACATCAATATGAGTTTTCCCTTTTATGAAGGATTTTTTGTACAATCTAGCAATTGTCATCGTCTATAGGTATCACTCATAGGTTCATATCGAGATGATTTCATTCTACAATACTTTTTCAGTATTAAGGTGGTGGCCAGTTTTCAAAGTTGGAGGAGAGAACTCGGTTGCACGATAACCTGGAAGTAAAAAAATAAAATCGAGAAGATACCACCGGCCTTCTGTTAATAAACAGGCAATCTTTATTACAAAATCAGCTGAGATATTTAGTGGCGCTCACATCAAGACTAACTAGAGGTAGAAGAATCTATGTTTAAAGCGAGACGTTCTAACCACACGGTCATAACTCAATAGTTAATCATGTTTCAGTTATACGATGGCCACTCTTTAACAGTGAAGGAAAAAACTCGGTTACAATGTACCCGGGAAGAGACTATCGGCCTTTCTGCCAGTAAACTAGCAAAGTTTCTCACAAAACAGCTTAGGTTCCAGTGGGAATCGAACCTGCGTAGGTATTTTATTTGTTTGTCATAATTATTTGATGAGTTGAACAAACATGGCTACATCGATGAGAAACATTATCAAACAGAATAGCTAAAATATTTCACTCTGAAAAAGATTCTTAGATGCCATAGCTCTTTTCTCCGTCTTATTTGTGATACAATTTTTGAATTAACCCAATGAATGATTATTTATATTAGTAATAAGAAATATTTTATTACAGTTTTTATAAAAATATTCGTCAGATTCCGATGTTTTGGGTTTTTCGTTTTGATGTTGTTTCACGTCCCGCCATCTTTATTCCAATCATATGAAGAAGTCGGTAAAAAGTTACAGTCGAAGTACCACAATGATTGACAAATGCTATGGACTTATGACATTGCAGAGAGGGTTTGTGTTACATGCCCTGTCTGTCATGACATTCGGTCTTGCTTTTCAGTGTCACCCGAAAAACCCTGTGACCTTTACTTCTTATACTGAGCGTTTGGGGACGTGATTACCTTGATTTGAAGTCTTGAATGTGACCCGGTACCGGTCTTACCCCTCTCTGTCAATCTGGACCACCACAACCTATTTATAACTCAATGTCCAAAATATACAAAATATATGAATAAACCAAAATTAATTGAGATCAGATCGACCTGCAATTGGCAATGCGTTATTGTTTAATAAATATTTCTAGATAAAATATTAAGCTGTTTAAAAATTTAGAAAAATATATAACAAACAAAGCTTAGATCCATCATATATATCCTGGACGTCCTGAAGATTTATACTTTGGCTGAGGGATTTATATGTCAGAATTCTGCTAGCGTAAATTGTAAATAGTATAACCTTCAGATAGATGTTTACTTTTAAGTCAGATTCAACTATTACTGTGTTGTTTTTATTTGCATTTGAATTTCATTTTTGAATTTTGGATGTTGTTGAAGCCACACTCAACATATTTTTCAGTTCTATGGTAGCGGCCAGTTTTTAATGATGAAGGAGAGACCACTGACCTTCCGCAAGTAAACTGCCAAACTTTTTTAAAAATCAGCTTAGGTTCCAGCGGGGGCTTGAACCTGTCCTTACCGGAAGTGAGAGCCTCCATGGTTCAAATGCAATGCTCTTACCACTTGGACACGGAGGCCTCGTTTTTATTTGCATAAATGGCCTGGAGTGGCAGCTGATACTTCTCTATCTTCATTGCGATGACTATTTTTTCATCAAATTCATGGAAAGAGGCCAGCAATATTTATTGTTTGATATATTATATAACGATAGGGTTGCTTCGTATTTAAGATCACCATTGCCCTAAATCTTTATCTTTCACAATACAATTCTGTAGCTGATGCAAAACCTGGAGCCTTATACTATCATGCTGTTGCCAGCGAAGGAACGCTGGATTCGCGGCAATGACGTTCCCCCCTACAGATGTCTAATTTTTACTTTCTTAAAAAATTGTCAAATCTTTGAAATAGTAAATCAGAAAATAACATCCAAACAACCAATGTAAATTGAATATATTATGTGTTTAGAAGTGAAAGTTCTAATGAAATGCGATAAGAAATGGCTTCAAAATATTTGTTCAAAAAAAAATTGTGGTTTTATATGAAATAGATCTATATAAAAATAATAGTGTCCGAATACTTTATTACATGTCTTTGTACATGGATGATAGAATAATGAATAACGCCGTCGACACTGGTGTGAGTTGAACTGAATCTTGGTAAAAAGTGTTAAATGTACTTTAAAGAATAATGGTAAAACCTGTAAATTACAAAAATTGTTTGGTAAACATAATTATCCCATAGGTAAACAAGCACAATATAAGGATTGTTAATTTAAGCTAGGTATATAATATCCTTGTACGTGATTACACATGCATCATAGTTTGATGCACCGCCATAAAATTGCATAATATCGATTCTGCATAAAATATAAATTCAAATTCCGATCCTGGGGGCATTTAATCAAAAATATATAGATCAAATCGTCAAAATGTATATGTCATATAAATTACGTCTAACGGCACAAACAAACGGCGTTTATAATTTTCTTGCAGATTATTTATTTGAAACTGTAAAGAGCGTGGCCAGATTGTGTTGGAATGTATTACTAAGATCATCTGATAA
Source organism: Atrina japonica (assembly GCA_030159075.1). Classification (NCBI taxonomy): domain Eukaryota; kingdom Metazoa; phylum Mollusca; class Bivalvia; order Pterioida; family Pinnidae; genus Atrina; species Atrina japonica. The sequence goes on along the minus strand of BROG01000010.1, from coordinate 2,702,703 downwards.
TACAGGGTATCGTGTTCCCATTTATTTTTATCTACCAAGGGTTTTACCAAAAAAAAAATAGTGGTGGGGTAAAACCTCTGATAAATCAAAAGTGGAAACATAATATACGGTAAAGACTTAATAACAAAGGAATCAAAGCGAACCATAAATTTAGAGGATAACATTTTTATCAGTTGCACATTCAAAAATACGTGTGCCCGAGACCCCAAAATCAAAATAATTGTTTCAAATTTCAGTGAATTCCATGCTTACTTATTTTAGTTCCTACTTCAAGGTTTTTTAAACAAACAGAAAAGGGGCAATCAAAGAAAATTCTTCTGGTTTCGGACAATCGTTGTCCACCATTAAGAAGAAGAGTCTAATAATCACAGATACCAAAGTATTAATCTTCAGGATGTCCAGGATACAATATACAAATCTGGTCAATATTGGATAAACACAGACCTCTGGAAATCTAGAGGTGGGATCAGGTAACATAGGGATTTACAAAGGATATGGTATTGGTTGTTACAAATTCCGAAACAAAGCAACGAAATCGGCTTATTATAAACACTGTTGTCCGCTATTACATATTAATTTCTATTCTCTTGCTATTCACACGTCCACTTATCACGTGTTTCAAACAACAGATCGGTTGAGCTATCATGGACGTTTATATCCAGAAATACAAGGCATGACTTACATCTGATGTCTCCGAGTGGGACGTTATCATCATTTGCGGTATCCCCAAATCGTTATCCACATTCTTGTTGGGGAAAGCCAAACAATGATGATGTACAAGTATTTGCATTTGTTGTGTATATTTTGTTTACCTACCTGTCTAAATATTGAGAGTTCACCTGAAAATGAATTACACACGTACTATAGACTATGTAACGTACTGAAAATCGTAATAATATCTCAATTGATATAATTTACATTTTGATAATGATTCGCGGTAAATAAATACGATAGGGGTGCCTGTATATCTACAATATACTTAAGGTGATTTTTCCGGAGTTTAGGCCATATCCACGTTGTTTCTATACTTAGAAATGGTACAATTGTACTGATACTGAAATAAGTATAAACGTTGTTTCTATACTTAGAAATGGTACAATTGTACTAATATTGAAATAAGTATAAACGTTGTTTCTATACTTAGAAATAGTACAATTGTACTGATACTGAAATAAGTATAAACGTTGTCTCTATACTTAGAAATGGTACAATTGTACTAATACTGAAATAAGTATAAACGTTGTTTCTATACTTAGAAATAGTACAATTGTACTGATACTGAAATAAGTATAAACGTTGTTTCTATACTTAGAAATGGTACAATTGTACTAATACTGAAATAAGTATAAACGATGTTTCATACCCGATTTGTGTTGATTCTGGCCACAGACCACAGAAATAGTTGAAACTATTTACTATTTTGCTACAAATCTGTATAATCAAAACAGTACATTGAACCAGATTTGATTTAAGTAACAGCAGAATTCGGTCATTGTCCGGTCTTGGACCTCTGATGCCTAACCGGTCCAGTTCATGTCCGAAAATTCAATTATTCGATTAAAAGAAACATGAAACTGCACAAGTTTGATTAGATGAGCAATTATAAATGTTACAAACTATTTAGCATATCAAGTTTGCAATATATATATATATATATATATATATATATATATATATATATATATATATATATATATATATATATATATATATTTGGATGCATGCATGTATCTGTATAGAAAATTAAGGACTACATGACCACATTATTTTGTTATATGAAAATGTCGGGAAAGCATAATACATTGATTTGCTAACTTTATAACGTTATGTTGCAATGTCGGGACAGCACATGGCATTAACTTGGTAACATTATTACATTATATTGCAATGTCGGGACTGCACAAGATATAAAACAGCAAGTATATAATATGTGGCAATGTCGGGTGGCACAACCAGAGGCTTTGCTTTGCTAAAGTATATGTTCTGTTGCAATGTCGCAATTGCACGTCAATCAAAGATATTTACTTATGACTCAATAACACATACTTTTATGTCAATGGTGGAGAAGCACAATCAGACACATTTACTTGGATACAACATATCCAGAAACATTTATCTGCTACATATACGTCTCTAGTTCAATATTTCAGATATACTAGTAAATTAACGCCTCTTGTTGTTCTCCCGGACATTATGTATGTATCTATGGGGCATCAAGAACATTTGCCCTAGTCTCTGCTGCAAGATTGGGACCCTACATCCAGATACATTTACAAATACCACAAACAAGAATTGAATAACAATAATACTTATGCATTTATTGCAGGTGGAAAGTTGGTTTATGTAGCAGTATAGCGACTTTGACATCTATTAATATTAATACATTCCATCATAAAATTCCACTGTTTCTTTGTATAATGTGAAGATTGCCATTAGAACTATTTTACATTTATATATGATCTTAATATATATGGACGTACACGTGATTGTGTATCTGTATTTCCAAAGAAAGAAAGATTTACAGCACGTATGTTTATATATTTTGTTATTAGTTACTTGAGAGTTTTGTAGATTTCGGGTACGGAATGATATTAAATTTTATCGACTTGTACTTTCGCGTATCTAAATTGCCGAGTCGGATTACATCTGACGCTAGTGTAAACAATAACTACGGTACTTGCTAGTGATCGCGTGGCGGTAATTCACCCAGTTTATAGCAAAGCATTAATATTAATGAGAACGTCTAGAACCCTTTATTACCCGACAAGAATAAATTGAAGTCAAGATTAAAGAATATTGTTATTTTCGAATCCTATATTATTTCGAATAGACTAAGATAAAGAAAACACTCGGTGACGGAATTTCTGATAAACATAATGTAAAAATGATTACATAATTTACGTAATATATGACTGGTGATCGTTCGCTGCCTATATATCCTGAATTGTTTACTTCAATATGCATAATATAGATTATCATAGTAAATTAAGTCTGAACTCAGATAAACAACCGTGAAAACATAATGTAAACGGTTGTTGTGATTTTGCATATGGTTACAATTATATATCGGACTAACTATTTGGTAAGTAATTACAAAGCGCAAAATATTTGCATAATAATCTGATTTTGGATTACAGAAGTTATAAGAATTCTCAAACTCTATACACAGTGTAGATCTACTTAGAGAAGTTTGTAAACGTTGGCAATGCCAATAATGATGGTTTCTTTTATAAAGTAATGATGCTAGAATAATAACATAATAACTATATAAATGAACAAATTCATAATAACTAAGTTAAAGAACAAAAACATGCAGGAAATGTTAAATCAATACTTAAAAAGATATCACCACAGACAGAAAAATAACAAGCTAATTCGTAGAATTTATATCCCCCGCTTCCCCCCTTTCGTAAAGGGGTAATCATATTGTAGGTAAACTTTTTTTTTTAGGTTAGGTTGAAACATGTAATTTTCATGCTGTTGACACAAGATGTATTGCATGGAAATCGAACAAAAATTAAAGCCTTATACACAGGTTAGATGTATTATTGAACATGTTTTACGGAATAAAGTTAACTTCACCTGGTTGAAATAAGCATAGACTTGTAATGTAATGATGCTAAGCAGATCCGTGGTAAAAGTGACGATCGAACTTGGCCGAGCCCTTTTGGCATTTAACCTTGTTTTCCAAGTTTGAAAAAAATCGGACAATATCTGTTGCCGAGATTGCACGGAAACGACAGAAAATTACATTTTTCGTTAATCAAGGGGCCATAACTCCGCCCAAATAACGTGCCCCAAAAGTGGCGATCGAACTTGGCCGAGTTCATCAGGCATTTAACCTTGTTACCAAGTTTGAAGAAAATCGGATAATATTTGTTGCTGAGATTGCACGGAAACGGCAGAAAATGACATTTTTCGTTAATCCAGGGGCCATAACTCCGCCAAATCATGTTCGCCAAAAGTGGCGATCGAACTTCGCCAAGCCCTTTAAGCATTTAACCTTTAGCTTGTTACCAACTTTAAAGAAAATCGGATAATATGCCGTTATTGCACGGAATCGAAGCGTGACAGAGGGACAGAACGACAACCCCCCCAAAACAACATAAAATTATGGATGTTAGACACTGTTTATTTTATTTACTTAAAGTTTACAATTTAATACATTGTGTATGTAACTAATGAACATTAATGTATATAATCCCAGCATACGTCCTCTATACCCTCTGGTGATTAAACGACATGTAGACAGTTTTAAAATGTAGGTTCATACTTCAAATTGAATCAATACACTTAAGAATCAAACATAGCGCATTAATAGCTCTCTCTCTCTCTCTCTCTCTCTCTCTCTCTCTCTCTCTCTCTCTCTATATATATATATATATATATATATATATATATATATATATATATATATATATATATATATATGTCTGCTTGTCTGTCTGTATGTATGTCTCTCTCTCTCTCTCTCTTTTTCTCTCTATACATATATATAATATATATATATATATATATATATATATATATATATATATATATATATATATATATATATATATATATTTATTTATTTATTTATTTATTGTAAGCTCGCAGTGTAGGCTATGGTGTACAAAATGCAGATTTTAATAGAAGAAAATACATCAGAAAACCGTCGTCTAAAGACCGCCAAGCTTATCAGACCGCCTAGGTTATCAAACCACTTCGCATTTAAGACATATTCAGTTTCTTGATAAATACAATTATTACTAAGTCCAGATCCTCATGTAAGACACCACATCACTAATCAAGGTGTTCTTAATAGCTGGGTTTCACTGTATATAATCATGTCTATACATTTTAATGAGGAATTCAATCGACATGACAGCTCAGTTAACGATAAATTGAATTGACAGTTGGCTGTCCAAATCCTGATTAGTTCAAATAATTACATAATATAATCATTCTTTTTTTCTTCCTGTTGTTGTTGCTTTTCGTTATTATTATTCCATATTTACACATATATGTAAGTTGTAAATGATATTCAAGATATTGCAAGGATTTTGTATTTCTGGAACTCCTCAATACCTACCCCCAGAGATTATCACAGCAGCAGAAGTATGCCCGTTGGTGATTGATGTATTTTGATAATATAACAAGGACAGCTATAAACAGGACACAATAATCTGATAAATTATATCAAGTACTTGCATTAAAAGCACTCAAGTCATAAACTAGTAAGACGTCTACAAGGTAAATTTGATACAATAAAACTAGTAGTTGGTCAATCAAAAATCTGTATATAATTTCGACACGAAGTTGAATGGCCGAAAGATCAGGTAATATGCATGTATAATGATATTGGCACAGTAAGACGTATAGACAGGAGGTCACGCTTAAGAGATGTAAATACTACAAATTAACAATACTCACGTTTTATAAACGTGACATTCTAATGGGTTTAACGTTACAAGAGAGTGGGACCGGTCAATAATATCCCCCGGGACTTTGACAGGAAATCTCAAGTATTTAAAATATGTAATAGTATTTTATCATTTTTCATAACAGGTATTTATGCACAATCGGAGAACTGTTTTAATTTCCACTCTCTTTTTTTCTCAAACATCATTCCAGTTCATTCATTCTGTCAAGAGGAAGACTGCAACCAATCGGGAAGAGGCAGTCTGAAGACGAGAGTAAAGTAGTTCATTCGGACAGCGGGGTACCAAGATGTAGTTATATTAATGTAATTAAACAAAATGATTTGCTTATCTCGCTTGCCTTGTGTTGTTCCACGGAAGTAGTCACATGAAACGGGAACGAGCCTTTATATTGATTTTCAAAACCGTTATCTGATAGAACATGTATGTAACTTTCTTGTGTTACTTTCAATTTTAATTTTAGTAGTTTACAGCGCGACCATTGAGAGATAAAATAACCTTTTATGATCTTTTATGAGAATGACTTTTAAAGAGTCCTTGGAATGGTTACCACAAAAAATTGGAAACTATTACATTTTGGAGGTAAATCTCTAGAATTATTAAAAAGAATATGTTTGGTACATTTCAATATTATTTTCAGCGCAACGAACACCATACTAGAGTGATTTGATTCGTGTCAGATGAATGTGAATTTATGTTACAATCTACATCTCCGCCAATTGAGATATCTCTGCCACAACAATGAAAAGCTCCTATCAAGTATAATTGGACAATCTAAGTGGAATTGATAAGTTTCTGCTTTAGTTGGGTATAATTATCGCTGCGTCTGTTATCGTATGTTATCACAGAGTTAAGTAGATATTTAACACCTACTAAATAGTTCTTATCTATAAAGAGGCCACGAAAAGAGGTCAATCTCTTCTGCATTTTTTAAGGTCACCGGTTCATAATCTGTTGTGTTGATGAATGGCGTCTGACCCCATGAAACTGCAGTTAATAGACGATAAAAGCATTTTAATTTACGAAACTACGGTTCAGCTTAATCACCGTGTAGCATACGATAAATATTTGAATGACATAAGGTGTAATTGGATGTAGAGGAAATATCAAGTGTGTCTCAACTGCTATGCATTTAACATTAAGTCTTACAGGGGCATTAGCTGTGGGTTTTTTTCATCCAAAATGATGAAACTGAACATGGTGTAAGGATTCTTAATTTTTTGTCGGCCAGAATATTGGAATTAGAAAGTATGTTGTTATTGTTGTATTTTGTTATGTGTTATAATTTGAATTTTAGACACACGATAAAAAGTTTATAATATGACTATTTTGATATCATACTCCTTCTCAGCCCTCGGTTCCGATATCCGCCCTCAGTCTGATATCGGAAACCTCGGACTGAGAAGGAGTATGATATCAAAATAGTCACATAATAACTCTATATATCACGTGATTATATCTGAACTTTGATTAAAGAAACCATAAGGATATATCGCCGAAGTAATATTTCACTTGCACATATATCATGCATATATTGCTAATAATGAATGATTTTTTTTTTCATCCATGAAATAATCCAATGTTTAATTGCCTACTTTTCACTTTAGATTTCGGTCACAAATTACGACATTATAACTAGGTATTTTAACCCGGTTTTTTAAAAGAAAATTTTATTTCCATAAAATTTGTATTTGAAACTGATACAAAAAGATCCATTTTGACAGCCTGTATGCCTCTTAAGACTTTTTACATGTAGTAAAAATGTATGTATACATAAGTAATTTACATTCTTCATTGTCACGCTTCTAGATTTCATAGCGCAATCGACGAAACATATCTAAGTGTATGTCCCTCATCAGGCGGTGTATATTTTTCGTATCTACCGCCTGATGCCCGTTCGCTAGATTTGTGACTTCATGCGAATGTCATGCCACGATAAAATAATTGTTAACATGTAATGGCCCAAACAACTGGTACTGAATGGGTTTGTCCGTGGTAGTGAAAAGGTTCATGAAGTTACTGAAACTATTTAGCATGAGGCCTGCTTCTTTATGCTGAATGCTCAGATAGGTGGCAAATTCGTTATCCACATTGTCATAGAGGTAACATGGTTTCATATCACATGCATTATCACTCGTATGGCAACGTAGATAACTATAAACATATGTTGTTTGACATTTTCAGTTTATGTTCATTAGGTGTGGAACAATACACACATCGAGAGAGAGAAAGAGAGAGAGAGAGAGAGAGAGAGAGAGAGAGAGAGAGAGAGAGAGAGAGAGAGAGAGAGAGAGAGAGAGAGAGAGAGAGAGAGAGAGAGAGTACGTAATTTGTTTATTATTGTACAATCTCATAGAATGCAAGTCAAAAACAGATGACAACCTACATCAACTTAAAAAGTTCACGTAACCTTGATCATGACAAGAACGGAAGTGTCACTTAGTTGGGTCGCCAATAAAGCAATACAGCACAGTTTCTTTTCTAAATGTTCAAATTGTTTTCTTTATTACGATACAACTTTCTTTAGTAAAGTTGCAGACGGGTCTACTACGAAGTTAATACTTTCTTCAAAGTAAGCTGACGGCTAAATCAGTACAGAATTATGAACTTTGATGTTTATTGCCGATACTAGTAGTTTTTATTCACTGAATATAAATCATAAATAACAAAGTACAATTCTTCAGAATGTCTAGGATACAATATACAAATCTGGTGAACAATGGACAAACACGGACCTCTGGAAATCAAGGTGGGATCAAGTTCCATGGAGTAATAAGTTGACCGGTCAGACCCGCTGTGAGCCCACAGGCACACTCAAATGAAAAAACGTACAAGTGATGAACAAATTTAATACTTCTTTTGCTTCTTCTGAAAATATACCAGCGCATTAAAATGTTTCATAATATTTACAGTTACATACTCAATTACTTCATTAAGGTCAAGACAATTGTAAGATAACGAAGTGTAGATTAAACCAAGTGAGTCCTAGGAATGTTCAGTTACAAAGACTGCAGAATGTTTTATATAATGACATACATACGGCTTATTTTCACCAAAAGACAATAATCTATAGAGAAGTTTCTATGTCATCACAAAAAAAGTTCAGTCCTGTATTCCACCATATTTTAAACGCCTTGCATTTCATATAGCTATACACCTAGCATCGCATCCAAGCTATTCAATTACAAACAGGTTTTGCAGTGCCTAAACATCAACCATCTTCTACACAAGACTGTCACATGTTCATGTGCTTCATCTCCTTTCAAATACAATACTATCGGGCATGTCATTAGCGGCGACGTTTCTATTGTTGAAAATGAACGCCTCAAAAATCTTACTTTAAGGGGCCCTAAATACCGTAAAGCCCGTTCCTTTAATTGGCGTCAGAATTTTAGTTTAGTTATGGATTCTGTCGAAGATTATGCCAGACGATGGACCAAACATGAAGACGTAGAACCGGACACTTTGTCTGAATGGTTGAAAGCCATACAATGGTTGGTAAAATCTCGTATTCGAAAACTTAAAGGGACTATGAAAACACGTTATCCCTCTGTATTTAATGATCCAGAAGTAGTAACTGAACTGGATAGGTTACATGACCAATATGTACTGGTACCAGCAGACAAAGCCTCAAATAATATAGTTTTTATTTGTAAGGCACATTACTATAATTGTTGATTAGAAGAACTTTGGTTCAATACGAATTCTGGAAATCCTACATACACACGTAATTCACTTTCAAAGGACGAGATCCATCAAAATCACGTGTCCGTATTACGCTCATTTGATATACCTACAACGGATACCGATTTCGAGCTACCACATTTATACTGGATACCAAAACTTCATAAAACCCCATATAAGCAAAGGTACATAGCATGATCCAGCAAATGTTCTACCAAACCTTTATCTTTACTCCTTACCAAGATATTGACAGCCGTTAAGGAGAAACTTCAACAATACTGTACAGTTGGTTACTCAAGAAGCGGTGTAAATCAGGTTTGGATACTTAAAAATTCTAAACAGCTTTTAGAAAATTTGAAGGCACACAATTTTTCTCGAATTCAGAGTATCAAAACTTATGACTTCTCTACTCTTTACACTACTATTCCATATAAAAATTAAAAAAAAAAGATTCTGATTCTATAAAAAGTTGAATAAAAAACATGCTGGAATTTCTAATAGACAATATATTTGTAATGTTCGGAGACGTGGTCTTTCAACAAACTGTCGGCATTCCTATGGGAACCAATTGTGCTCCTTTATTGGCCGACCTGTTCCTTTATTCATACGAAGCAGACTTCATTCAGAAACTGCTCAATCAAAAGAAGAAAAAGTTAGCGGTGTCCTTTAATTTGACATTTAAATATATCGACGACGTTTTGTCAATTAATGATAACAATTTTCATACATATGTCAATGCGATATATCCCAGCGAACTAGAAATTAAAGATACAACAGAATCAAGCACACACGCTTCATACTTAGACATTTTACTTAATATAAACACAGACGGGAAATTAGCAACTAAGCTATACGATGAACGCGACGATTTCGGCTTTCCCATCGTAAATTTTCCACATTTAAGTAGTAATATCGCTCAGTCACCCTCATATGGAGTTTATATTTCACAAATGATCCGATATGCCAGGGCGTGCACAACATATGAAGATTTCATATACAGAGGTAAACTACTCACTGACAAATTATTGACACAGGGATATCGAAAACCCGCGTTTAATGTCAACGTTCCGCAAATTTTATGGTCGGTATAATAGTCTTGTTTGCAACTACTCTGTTTCACTAAGTGAAATGTTGAGTTGCCTTTTCGTTGGCGGTTGTTGAGACGTTTGTACCAATTGTGACGAGGATACACTCCTCATGTGTTTCATTGGACTTGACTGTGGACTCACGACGGGTGTGACCGGTCGACAGGGGATGCTTACTCCTCCATGGCACCTGATCCCACCTCTTGGTTTCCAGAGGTCCGTGTTTGTCCATTTTTACCGGATTTGTATCTATGTCCTGGACATTCTATTGATTTATACTTTGGTATCTGAAATGTTTATATAGTTCAATTTGTTTTCTAAACGAAGATTCTGTTTTTCACTTGATAACGAGTACTGTAAGTGTATTGGCTACATTTGGCATACAGATGATGTTATAATGTGTCACCGGTGATTACCCCTCCTTCTGTAGTGTCTACAAGCGTAATGAACATATTTTTGTTGTATATAGAATCGATGACGGTGTAATTTGAAGATCCGGATGTCATTTGCTGAAGTTCATATAGAAGTTATGGGAGTTTTCAGACCAACAATTTACATGTTATGTGTTTGTGAATAACAGGTTCCTTGCATAATGATGTTAATGTCATCTTTCCCTATTTTATGCTTACACCAAAACATGCATTTTTCATTTAAATTGTAGATTGAATGCAATGGTAGTATGACTCCTCCAAAGCCTCTGTAAGAAGTCATACCATCTTTACTTAAATGTCTATTGATTGCTTTTTTTCAAAATAAATGTCTTCTTTTCAAATAAAGTTAAATTTAATTAGGATTGAATTGAATGTATTATAAACTCTTGCCTTGGATGTCATTCTGTGATACATGATTCAATGTTGTATAAACAACTGTTTATTAATCAATATAACCTGTAATCTTACCTCATTCCGTATAACGAATTCCGGTTTATAACAAGATATAACTCTTCGTTATACTTATGATGTTAGACGTTGCGGAATGTATTTTGACATTATAATAAAGTAAAAAAGGATCTTGAAAATGAATTAAATAAATAAATTGATAAAATGAATAAACAAACAGATCGCCTTAGGTATTGTAATATTTTCTCATGTTAGTGACATTGCAAGATTGCAGAAAAGCTTCTATACTATAAGTCGCCAGGCCTTTTGGGGTAATAGCTCGCGGTTATATGTGGTCAATAAATTCCATAACACAGTTAAGCTTTAATAACTTATTTTGCAGTTGAAAAACGGTAGAGAATTGACCCTTTTATTTGGCATTCATACAATAAATGGATAAATAATAAATCAAGTCCTACATTTCACCCATATGCAAGTGTACTATAGGTGGTTTCAGAAGTAATTATTTTGACTTTAAATATATATACTGGTGGGCGATAATGCTTATACACAACCAGTAATTGTATTCTACACTAAAGGTAGTTCGGTAGAAAAGGATACGTGACATGCCACTATCTAAGTGGTCTTAAATTTATGAAACACTTACAAAATGGAAGCAACTCAATCCAAATCCATGGAATCCCTTAACAAGCATACATTTTGTGTACAGTGTAAATCATAATTGAGAAATGAGAACAGAAGACCTCAGAACTTGGCCAAACTGTGTGGCTTTTAACATGGTAAAATGAAAGTAAATCGAAATATAAATAGTTAAAAACGTATTTAAAAAAAACATTGTTGAAATGGAATAAAACGTGCAATAGGACAAGATTTTAAACGGAAAAAACCAAATGAACTGTATGTCATCAATATTCAATTGCATAAATTTATGTTCTACTACGAAATGAAGTGCACTTAAGACAAAGTGAATACCAAACACGCAACGCTACATCAACTCGTAGGAACTTGTTACACTTCGAAGGAAATTTGTCTTATGTTTATTATGGTCGCATTGGGTTTCATATTTTCACGCAATATTTAGAGATTCAGAAATCGCCACTGTTCTTGAATAATTGTCGTCTTTACCCGTGAGACCAAGGTTTAGGACGCCATATTGAATGGAATAAAGTGTGTGGTGTTAGGTTAATAAGTGGATTAACAGTTTTCAGCCAATCTGAATCCGATTTCCTACGATAAATGTGTCAGAGGTTGGGAAATATTTAATGTATTCAGTTGAATAAGAAACATATACTACTACTTCCTGGATTTGTCATTTGAACTGAAGTTATATAACAAAACAGGAAACGGTGAATCTATCTCCGGAAAATGTACGATCTGATTAGATTTTTAAAACTTGTTTTAACCATGACAAAACACACACACACACACATATGTGTGTGTGTATATATACATACATATATATATATATATTATATATATATATATATATATATATATATATATATATATATATATATATATATATATATATATATATATATATATATATATATATATATATATACATTGTATACCTGTAAATCTTTGCTCCCTTAGACGATTGAGCAAATTCAAAGTGAAAGTCATTTTCCGAGAATCTGTATCATTTTGCCACTCAAAGTAACAGTACCACAGTTACCGTGAAAGGGTCTGTTGCAATACAATATTTCTCAGACACAGCTGTTATATGCAAGAAACCTCTAAATCAAACAATTGCAGGATCTGTATCATGCAAGTTCATATATTTGTTGAAGCAATGTCATATAAACGAGGTCAATATTAATTACAAATAATAATTCTTTTTCTTTTGACTATGAAGTACATATAAATACAAAAACTTACGTCCAGTTCCGTCTTCGAGTTGCATGTGTTTTCTAGACACTCGGTTATCTCCGTAAAATACCGTTAATTCCAATGGCAGATAAAAACTAACAGTTCCAATGGGTTATATTTGGCAAGTTTATTCTAATGATATGCATATATTTGCTCATTTAACTACCTAGTGATCGCTTTCTGGTTGCATATGAGATAAAATATTGCATACAATCTGCATCGTTGACGACAGCTCACATTTCTTTAACGACGTTTTGCACAGCTTGTAAACGCAAATTCTAAAAATTGTAAAGTCATTCTGGCCGTCATGGAGTAGCTTAGGACAATCGCAGAATGTTAAGAATTTTCACAAAACGATGCAAAGTAAGAAAATGTTCAATGACAAGTGAAAGCCTTGTTAAGTGGTATTGTATTGCCCGATTTGTCTATTGGGCTTACACAAGTTATTTTCTCATCCACGTGGCCCGGGTTCGATTCTCGAATCGGACAGGGTAGGTATTACAGTCGTTAGTTTCCCCCATAGTAATCACCCCTCGTGCCAACATCAAAGGCAACTAGAGACATTTACATTATGCAAATACGTTGTGTTAACTTGTCTGTTAATCGTTGTAAAATAAACAGTATACATGTAGTTACTATATAAATCTTTGCAAAGTTTCATTGTTAGTTGAACATAGGCGAGTAATAACAGTATACGTCAATCATATCAAGAAACTGTTCGGTCTACGTGAACGAGTACTAAGATCATCGTGTTTGAAATCACAACGCATCTCACCTCAAGTCAGCGTGGTATCGAGGTGATAATTTTGTAGATTAAATTCATTAGTTTGCCCGTTTGCTTGCAAAAGATCTTTTTCTGGGATTGAATATAAATTGGTCATCAAAAATGGAATTTCTCCTCAATACCAAACATAACCTGTATAACTGAACTTGCGTACGACTAAACCAAAGTAACAAAACTCTAGAAAGTGAGGACTTGATAAGAGACGTGGAAATTACATTTAATTAGTGTATTGTACTCTTATGCATTGAACTTACGTACTTCATTGGCTCCAAACACCAATATTACGTTCTATATATATATATATATATATATATATATATATATATATATATATATATATATATATATATATATATATATATATATATATATATATATACATATAATTTCTTGTGTTTCTGCGTTTTAAACTAGACTCGAGACGCAAGGAACCTACACTTCCAGTTACGTTTAAAACTTGACTATGAGAAAACTTTTTTACAGCATTTGAAATCACCAATTTACTTAAATGAAATTATTTTAAAGTTTAATACCCTCTACGGGCATTTAAAATTCTTTTAAATATATTCCGGATTGTTTTGTACTTTTCAATAAAGTTTGTGCTTGCCTCAGGGGCAATAAACTTGTCAATCCTTTCTTCTGAGTCCCATCACCGGTTTGACACGCGTAAAGCTTAAAAATGAAAGAGAGAAAAAAGCTTTTTAATATAAAATTACATTAGAAGATGCTTTAGCATTTTAACTCTTTTTGTAAACAGTTGGATTCTAATGTAAATGCATGTCAATGAAGTTTAATATATGTAAATTTTACGGTGTCCCCAGGAACGACAAGCCTACAGTATAGTTTAGGAGAATAACTATCACGTGATCATGTTTGAAGGGATTACTACATCCGGTTTATTGTGTTCAGTTTCTGGTACCATGCATCGCTCGTATCTAGGAGCGGAACTGCAGTACACAGAAAAATATCTTATGTATATAATTATCAAGACTCGTAGCACCTTTTATATCGCAGGTTATAATTCCTGAACCAACTCGAGTGCAAATTCTTATGTCGTCCGATGCAGTGCATGCCCACGTGCTCTTCGGGACATATGAACTTACGCTAAATCGTTTAGGGGTTCCAGTTTCGTTTCCATAAAGTCAAAGATACAGATGTTAATATTTTGTCTATTTTAATGAAAGATATAATGGTAAATACAACTACACGAGTGACCCAGTATAGCGTTTTAATAGCATAATTTCGAAAGACATTTTCCGCGGACTTTGGACCCGAAGGAGACGGGCCACATACGACATCTAAAACTTTCCAGTGTTCTTTGGTCTCCTCATAGCATATGCAACGTGCGCTCCTGTCTTTCGTCTTTTATTAGTTATTTCATTTTTCTGTGATCGACGAATGAATTGCTACAGTAAGGCAAATATTTGTAACAAGAACTTTTGTTACCATTCACAAATGGTTTTTTATCCACAACGGATAATCCGACTCTTTCGTTACCGTTTTCTAGATCATAGATCATATAATTACTCAAGGCTTACTTAGATATTTGGATCACATGCCAATATCTATTGTTTTTAAAAAAAATAACGTCTGTACAATGTCAATAGAGTGCCCGACACGAGATTCCGCTAGCACTCTCACTGATATCTCAATTGTCTATTCGAGGATTCTATTCAGGAATAGCAACAATTATGATATATACTAGTGTGTATGTTTTATTTTTAAACAGGAAGGTAAGACATATTTTTTATATTGTGAAGAACATTAGGTTTGTAGGGATATACAGCTTCGGGAGAGTACCTGGCTTTATTTCCCGTCATTTTTAACTTACTACGCACATGTTAAATTGACACATACACACACCGTTACCACCAACGCACACTGTCATAATTATATATCTACAAAGCTCGAACAGGTGTGAAAGTAGTTGAGGTAATTGAAAAAAAAACGTTTAAATTAGTTTTAACTGCGTACCAGATAACATTAAATGTTTTGCCTTTAGCGGACAAAAGAAGGATGCGCATTAAGCATCTATCTATCTTTCTGATTAGCTTCTGAACATTCAGTGGATTGTGAGGGTCTTGGTGTTTGAGCCACTTTAGCAGAATAAAACGTTGGATTTAGGATGAAACATAATTTTTTGTGGACTGAGTTTCATAACATTAAGCTCCAAACTATCGAAAAATGTCCGTCTATTTTATATGATTTTCGATTTATTGAATAAATATCTTCATTGTCCCATTGCTTTTTAGCTGTGGATTATTATTATTATTATTATTATTATTATTATAAAATTTTCTTCCTTTTTTATAACTTGGATTGATATACAATAACAAAAAAGATATACACAGGCATAAAAATCCTAAATTCCTATATATTTTGTGAAAATTGCTCAAGACACTCAGATTTGGCACTTTTTCATTTGCAATTGATTTACTCAATCTTACTTTTAGTATATGTACACCACACTGAACCTAACCTTATTAAAAAGATATATAGGAATATAAGCTTTTTATGCCGGTATTTAGCTTTTAATTGTAAGTGTACATCAAGTATAAGTAGGTAAGTAGGAAAAATCGAAATATATATACAGTAAAACATGCTATAGCGGCCACCTCTGTATAAGGATTACCTGTTTGTAAAGGTCAGTTTTGAAAAGTCCCTTGACTGCATACTTCAACTAAACTGAACCTGTGTTTATATAAGGGTCACCTGCACATAAGGGTCAATATGTTCTGGTCCCTTCGGTGGCCCCTATATACAAGTTTCACTGTATATGTTTGTGGTAAACACAGGTAGTAACATCAGTATCAATATCGGTATATCCAGGACACCTTCAATGTGAGTTTCAAATGCTCATAAAGGAAAATTGTGTTTAGTTATTCATATTCGTTAAGACAATGGAGATATAGCCATCTAACTTATAAAAGAATTACCAAAAATATCAGTTTAGGCGAAAATAAAAAATATACCTCAAGCAAAACAATCCAACAAAGTGCACTTTTAAGTAAAACGTAGACACTGTGATACTTTGACCTTTTTCACACAAAAGATTCCTATATTTGATTTATGTTGCAACAATTAGTTATACATATATGCGCATTCTATGCGTCAAATCATGCGACCGATGACAAACCTAACACTTACTTGCTTCCTGGTATCATTCCATGTGATAACCATTCAAGTCACGTGATATATTGGATAGGACAGGACTTATATCTAAATGGGAAAACCATGTTCATATGTGTAATTGGAACTCTGTCGTTGCTCGCCGTTCATACACGTCACATTGTAAAACCAATGAATAACAATATTGTACGTCTTGTCTATAAATTGCGATCGAAATTTGCAATTTATAGAGAGGGATCTAGAGAATTCTAACATTTTACCGAATTATGTTTTTTACGTTATAGTTTTACTATCTATTTCATAACGGGAAAAGAGCTTAGAATTTATATAAGATACACATAAACCGTGTTTGGTATTCTAGTTTGTGACAGCTCTGAATATATATATATATATATATATATATATATATATATATATATATATATATATATATATATATATAGGAAGTTTCGCATTTATGGACAGACACCACCAAATATTTTCCCATAGGCCTCAATGCTAATTTACAAAACTTCAGGTCACTGTCACTCCCATGTTTATTATATCTGGGTCAAATAAGTACCCTGTGGTGAAAGATCAATATTTTTTATAACAAAACTTGCAATCAAAAGTATAGGTTGCCGTTGCATTTTTACTTCAAATTTTCACTTGTTTACAACTCGTAGTATTCCGCACCAAAGGAAAATATCTATTTTCATATGACCCCTCCCTTTCAATTTTCAACCGTAACTCTATAATTTCCAAAGTACTACCAATATTCATGTATCTTTTTTATCACCTTTATTTCACTTATTAATGGCAAAACTAATTTTTTCATTTAATGACCAATCAGATCACTGGGCTCATTTTACCCTCCGCACAACTTGTCTGCGCCCATGTTGTAAACAAAGCTGGTGTGTTTTTCCTATAGATTTATCCAAAACATTGCCAAAAATGGTCATTTTGCATTTTTTGGAAATCTCACTAACTGTACACCAAGCCCCCTTAATAATGAGGATGGGAACCCAACCTGAAGAGAAACACAGTCTATAATGTGTTACACCCCTATCTCTCAATCCCATTCATTGACATTAACAAATAAATGCATTATATAGTTGTCTGTTTTTCTTTCATGATTTTCATTCAGAATTGTTTGTAACACATATACTTCATTATTTTGAATGATTTCATACCATTATTTACCAATATTGACCATGATATCAAATAAGGGTAGAAGGTACCCCTTAATAATGGAAAAAGTGACAAAATATACCATTTTCTTCACAAAAAACTTAAAATTTGGATCATTGCTTAATGAGCATGGAACCAATTAGGCACCAGAAGTAAAGAAGAATTTCTGAAGCTCACTTAAAAGTAAACCATGTCATTTTTTATATCATCAAATTGCTTTTATTGACAAGGAATGAAGTGCACCCTTAATAAAAGTGTAAAACTTCTGGGAGGGGATACCCTTACATACAACACATTTCAATAGACTTATTGTGTTCATTTATATAAAAATATGTTATGTAATCATTTTCAGACATGTCCATGTTTTGTTTCACCCCTTAATTACAGTCTCATGATGTAAGTAATTAAATACAGAGGGCAGATAACTGAGTCTGACTTTAAAATCACTGACACTTAAATGGTGCAAAATGATAGTCAAATTGCTTTTAAAAAGGATATGACATATGTATAGTTCTGCATAAGTCAAATTTTAATTATACTAAGTTTTGAAACCAGTAAAAGTCAATATAAGGTGTTAATTTTTGTCTGGTATGACCCCAAGAGAGTGTTAAGTGACATTTGCTGGAAGGGGGGGAGGGTGAAAAAAGGTGATTCAAACAAAAAATGCATGATTGAAAATTTAGAAAACTTATGAAAACATGCAACTTGAATGAATATTAGATGAGTTAATACAGAAAAAAATATAATTGATACTTTATAATTATCTTTACAGGTACTTGAGTATGATAATTAGATAAAAATCTCTTATTGGACAATATTTCCTGGATTTAAGAAATTGAAATATTCCTTCTACAGGTTAAAATGTTGATAGATTATGAAAAAAATGTTAAAAAGCCCTTTTCCCAAAGAAATTTTTTATTTACAAATTATCTTTTACCCAAATTTAACACAATATGACCTAACCACAATATGGAAATTCTTGTGTACAGATCAGCATAAGGGGGGGGGTATTTAAATTAATTTTTATACTGTTTACAGTGTATATGGCATGATGAAAATATTTTACTGATGAGACTTAAATGCTGAAATGCAGTTTAATACAATTTTCTTAAAAATGAGATGGTTTTTTACCCTTCAGATACAGTACATATATACAAACTAAAGGTACAAAATACACTGCATGAGTAAAATGACATGGTCCAATATGTAGATTTTGCCCTCAAAAGAAGAAAATCAACCAGTCTTTACCTCAAAAAGGTCTGATTTTAATTCAAATGAGTTAAAATTTACAACAGAAACATCATTTCCAAAATATTTTGCTAAAATTAGTCACTATGCATAACCATAACGATATGATTTTTTTTTATAAAAGAACATGTGCATGTTTGTAGGAGAGGGTGGGGGGTATACTGAAATTTTAAAAGTACAGATGGAATTTTGACCAATAAATGATAAAATATTAGTTCTAGGTGTAATATAAAACATACAGATAAAATTAAGAGATCTCAATATGCAACAAATGCATAATAATGTGTGTAGAGGCAGCACACCTATTAAATTTGCACCTTGTGGACCCCCAACAGGTGCCCCATTTCATAGAGACCCTCAAATCTGTTTAAAAGTATGAGTAAAAGTGAATGAATTGCAATTTAGGTGATAAAAATTAGAGAAATGACTTATTTTAAGGCTATATCCAGCCTACATGTGTCAAATGTGAATTTCTCTATAGGACAGACACCACCAAATATTTTCCCATAGGCCTCAATGCTAATTTACAAAACTTCAGGTCACTGTCACTCCCATGTTTATTATATCTGGGTCAAATAAGTACCCTGTGGTGAAAGATCAATATTTTTTTATAACAAAACTTGCAATCAAAAGTATAGGTTGCCGTTGCATTTTTACTTCAAAATTTTCACTTGTTTACAACTCGTAGTATTCCCGCACCAAAGGAAAATATCTATTTTCATATGACCCCTCCCTTTCAATTTTCAACCCGTCAACTCTATAATTTCCAAAGTACTACCAATATTCATGTATCTTTTTTATCACCTTTATTTCACTTATTAATGGCAAAACTAATTTTTTCATTTAATGACCAATCAGATCACTGGGCTCATTTTACCCTCCGCACAACTTTGGGTGTCCAAAATGTCTGCGCCCATGTTGTAAACAAAGCTGGTGTTTTTCCTTATATACGAAACTAAATATCGGCT
This sequence comes from Atrina japonica, assembly GCA_030159075.1. NCBI lineage: Eukaryota > Metazoa > Mollusca > Bivalvia > Pterioida > Pinnidae > Atrina > Atrina japonica. The sequence goes on along the minus strand of BROG01000010.1, from coordinate 2,682,501 downwards.
AAGTTCAATAGTATAAAACAATTAGTTGGTTTTTTGTGTGTGTGAGATATATGGATAATAATAGGCAAACTGTTAATAGTGTAATTGCATAAGAATATGGTAGATACATTCTCAAGCAATAGAATGTTATACATTCTTCTTTATTTTGAAAATCTGCAACGTTTGCATGTTTGACTATCACATTGGCTGCACAAAGGTGTGCAGTTTAACCAAAGTTTCCAGCATCCACAGGCTCTTCCACATGTACCTTTGCAACCACGGTTTACAAGTTTATTTTTTTTTTTTTTTTTTTTTTTTTTTTTTTTTTGTTTTTTTTTTTTTTTTTTGTTTAAGTTGTTAAGAAAGCGGTCATGAGTTATATGTTTATCAACTGAAACCCTCATGTTGTTTTAAATACGCCAGCACATTCTGTAGGACCCAACTTATATGCCTTTCCACTAAGATAAGTTCTGAAACTGTTGTTTTGCCGCTTCGCTCGTTGAGGCAATGACGCCAACTTGAATGAAGATGACATGGAGGATCTACTTATTGAATGAATGTAAAATGTGTAGCTAGCATGTCGAACGTACGAGCAACATAGGGTTTGGTAAGGAATTGATCTCCTTCACGAGCAATCTCATCCCTGGAGATCCCAGGATTGTCAAACACAATCAAGGACATCAAGATTACCCCTTTCAGCAAGCAGTAGGGTTGATACGGTTGAAATTAAGATATTAGAATCAGCTTCAGCTGTTTAGTGCCTAATCCTTGATGTTAAAACTTCTTTCGGATAATTTTTATCAATCATAATTTATTTGCTCTTACTCGTTAAATGCTGGCTGTCATAGCCATCAAATACCACAACTGTTTCCAACACATAACATGATGACTTTGGAGGCCAGATACCACCACGAAGAAGGTAACCTCTATCTATGACAAACACGTTATATTACGGAAACTGAGACTGTGATTTAACTTGGCTTCAGCAATTTTTCAAAAACACTGCATTGTTCTCCTTACCAATCTCCCTCAACAGAGAGATTTGTTGTGGTATCAGTTCAAAGGCAAAAACACATTATCCATTTTTAACCACTTTTTAATTTAGCAAATTGCAACAACTAGTTTAACACTAGGCCAAGTCAAAACCGAGACCAGTTGTCGTAATTAGAACTGGTATGGATTTGCCGGAAATTATTGTATCCCAAGCAACAATAGAAATGAATCTACATATGAGTTGACAACCAACTAACGTATATGACATCCAGAAATACAGATAGCTATTGGATACTCTTGATGTGTTTGACAATCCTGGAAGCTCCAGAAATGAGATTCCTGGTGCAGGAAATCAATTATTTCCCAAGCTCTATGATGCTCGTACGGTCGACACGCTTGACAAAAACCGCTCGTTACATATCTGACACTCGTTCAAAACATAAAATGATCCTATATGCCTTTTTTGGACGACGAACACGACTGCAAAACAACTTTTGGAACTTATTTCAGTGTGCAGCAGTGGAAAGGATCCAGTATCTTGCATAGTGAGATGGCGCATTCAAAACAACATGATGTTCCAGTTGAAATATAAAAAAAAATTCAGATACCAAAGTATAAATCAATAGAATGTCCAGATAGGACATAGATACAAATCCGGTTAAATTGGACAAACACGGACCTCTGGAAACCAAGATGTGGGATCAGGTGCCATGGAGGAGTAAGCATCCCCTGTCGACCGGTCACACCCGCCGTGAGTCCACAGTCAAGTCCAATGAAACACGTGAGGAGTGTATCCTCGTCACAATTGGTACAGACGTCTCAACAACCGCCAACGAAAAGGCAACTCAACATTTCACTTAGTGAAACAGAGTAGTCGCAAACAAGACTATTATACCGACCGTAAAATTTGCGGAACGTTGACATTAAACGCGGTTTTCGATATCCCTGTGTCAATAATTTGTCAGTGAGTAGTTTACCTCTGTATATGAAATCTTCATATGTTGTTCATATCGGATCATTTGTGAAATATAAACTCCATATGCGGGTGACTGAGGGATATTACTACTTAAATGTGGAAAATTTACGATGGGAAATCCGAAATCGTCGCGTTTATCGTATAGCTTAGTTGCTAATTTTCCGTCTTTGTTTATATTAAGTTAAATGTCTAAGTATGAAGCGTGTGTGCTTGATTCTGTTGTATCTTTAATTTCTAGTTCGCTGGGATAAATCGCATTGACATATGTATGAAAATTTTCATTATTAATTGACAAAACGTCGTCGATATATCTAAATGTCAAATTAAAGAATACCGCTAACTGTTTCTTCTTTTGACTGAGCAGTTTCTGAATGAAGTCTGCTTCGTATGAATAAAGGAACAGGTCGGCCAATAAAGGAGCACAATTGGTTCCCATAGGAATGCCGACAGTTTGTTGAAAGACCACGTCTCCGAACATTACAAATATATTGTCTATTAGAAATTCCAGCATGTTTTTATATCAACCTCAGTATATTTTTGTGTAGAATCAGAGTGGTGTTTGATGAATTAAGTATCCTGATAGCCAATCACTAGATATTTAAATTTTCGGGTACCATCTTTAATGAAAAAACAGTTGTCTATGATGCTGAAAAGTCTTTCTTTTAATTTTTTATGTGGAATAGTAATGTAAAGAATAGAGAAGTCATAAGTTTTGATACTGTGAATTCGAGAAAAATTGCGTGCCTTCAAATTTTCTAAAAGCTGTTTAGAATTTTTAAGTATCCACATCTGATTTACACCGCTTCTGGAATAAGCAACTGTACAGTTTTGTTGAAGTTTCTCCTTAACGGCTGTCAATATATTGGTAAGGAGTAAAGATAAAGGTTTGGTAGAACATTTGCTGGATCCTGCTATGTATCTTTGCTTATATGGGGTTTTATGAAGTTTTGGTATCCAGTATAAATGTGGTAGCTCGAAATCGGTATCCGTTGTAGGTATATGAGCGTAATACGGACACGTGATTATGAAGGATCTCGTCCTTTGAAAGTGAGCTACGTCTGTATGTAGGATTTCCAGAATTCGTATTAAACCAAAGTTCTTCTGATAAACAATTATAGTAATGTGCCTTACAAATAAAAACTATATTATTTGAGGCTTTGTCTGCTGGTACCAGTACATATTGGTCATGTAATCTATCCCGTTCAGTTGCTACTTTTGAATCATTAAATACAGAGGGATAACGTGTTTTCATAGTCCCATAGTTCATAGTTTTCGAATACGAGATTTTATTAACCATCGTATGGCTTTCAGCCATTTAGACAAAGTGTCTGGTTCTACGTCTTCATGTTTGGCCCATCGTCTGGCATAATCTTCGACAGAATCCATAACTAAACTGAAATTCTAACGCCAATTAAAGGAACGGGCTTCCCGGTATTTAGGGCCCCTTAAAATAAGATTTTTGAGGCTTTCATTTTCAACAATAGAAACGTCGCCGGTAATGACATGCCCGATAGTGTTGAAACTGATCGCCTCCTTGAACCTGTGTGTTTGCGAAGGTGCATGTGGAATAGACTGCGGGTGCTGGAAACCTGAGGTACATTTACAAACCCGTTTGTATCCAATGTGAAGGCCAAACATGTACCAAAAGCCAGAACGGTCACAGAAAAATTCTATGAAAACGTTCTGAAAAATTAAAGAACTACTAAAAATTCGCCGCCAGAAAACGGGACTCTGGTACATATGTATGATGATGCACCCACTCAGAATGCACACGTTGTGACTGAATTTTTAGAATCCGAGAAGGTTACGATCCTTCCACATCCTGCGTATACGTCAGATTTGGTCCCCTGTGACTATTTTATGTTCCCTAAACTCAAATGTCATCGATCTGGAAAGAGATACAATTTGAGAAATGCCCTTTGGATCTGCTGTTTATCAGTAGATAAATAGTGTCCCCATTGAAGAGTATAAACTGTGCTTCCAAAAGTGGATTGACCCGCTCAAAAGGTGTATTTAGGCAGATGGAGAGTACTTAGAAGGGCAGAGCAAATTAGAATGTAGTTTTCGCGTGCCCACTATGACACAAGCCCTTGGATTACATTTCTATCTCAACCACACGAGGTCTTCATTTAGAATCCTAATCGAGCGCCCGGCAAACAAACAATAAAAAGCCCCGGGATCGATCCAGATTCGGACCTAAATTCTTTGTTTGCGACACAAACACTGAATTATAAAGCCGACCGCGAGCACCTAAGAATACGTAACTGAATAAAAATATGATCGCTAGGAGATCTCATATGATTTTTTCATCCCAAAAACGAAATTTATAGTATTACGTTTATAACTTTTTTAAAATGTCTACCAGAATAGAATTAGACTGAGATACTATCGAACGAGTTGTCCTGGGTTATTTACAGCGAATATGAATGTAAATGATGAAATTGTACAGTTTAAAGAGCACGGTGATAACCAATGGAAAGATCGAGCTACCAAGATAAATGTGGTATGTAAATTCACTTTTAAAAGTGATAATTTCCCAAACAATGACGAACACAAAATGTAGATCTATTCATACAATTCTACTTGTTGAAAATAAGGATATAAAACTTGGTAGACTACACCAGGTGAATAAAGATGTTAGCTTTACCACAAGTAGTCCATATCTATACAAAATTGTCTCTCATAGCATTTGTTGTAAACTAAGCTTCAGTTTCAAAGCGCGGTGCTGTAACTAGTCAGTAACCGAAGCCCATTGAACTAATTAATCATTATTTTTATAATTTCCCTTAAAACATCTGGATAAAATAGCATTTCTAGGAAAACAAGAAATAGAATATTGCACTAACTACTGAGATATTAAACTTAAAAATTAAGGTTCAGTGATCACGAAAGGGATTTTTTATCCTATTTTTCAATTAATACTGTCCTGAGACACCAATGAAAACATGGGGATTTCGCCTTCAGTTCAAAAAACCTTTATGTTTTATCTACCATATAATGTTATACTGTATCATTTTAAGCATGACTTTTCCAATAGACAATTTTTTTAATTTGTTCCATTACATTCAGTGTGGTCGGAATAGTTTGTACTTATATCACGTGACGTCAACAGAAACTCGGGCAATGTTTCGTCCGGTTTCGAAATATTTACAGGGACGACACTGAGTAATAGTCTGCCTTCTTTCAGTTCATATGCGAGACTATTTAATGTATGTTTTAAGTCGATGTATATATGCTCAGTTCGGTTCATCGAAAGATTTGCAAATGGTCTGTATGAAAATTAATTTTTGTCCTTTATAAACCGTACTCGTATCAGCTGATCGAATGACTTTAAATGTCATTTGTCTCGGACAAATCAGATATGTAATAGATTAGTTGTTGGAATTGATATTTGAATTTGTAGATCAAAGTTAATTTTAGAAAACTTTACTTCCGGGTTTAAATACTTGTCCTAGTTAAACCATAAATTATCTGTGTTTTTTTTCTTTTTCAGAATTTTAAGTCACTGTCATATGACTGAGCGATAACGCGATTAAATTCTTGGTTTATACGTCATGTCACTTTCACAAGAAATTTATCATAATGTCCGATTGGACTGAGCTTAAGAAGGAAGTATGAATACAACTTCGATTACAATAACAGGTAAAGTACTGTAATACTTAACGACATTTATATGCTTATACTGTAGGTATACATATTATGCTGCCTTGAAGGATGCATGCGCATACCTCTGAACATTCGAGTGCATGCATTCTTCCTTATATTCGTATCTTTATTCTGATCATCACGATGATAATACGGTCGTGTATATCTGTCAACACTGACCGCTTGTATCTGCTATAAATAGTAAGACAATTTTGATGATTCAAAGACAAATCATTCTACAAATTACAATAAATACGTTTTTGTACCATACATTTGTCAACTTTTATATCATTTTTTAACATTTCAAATCATCATTCGATGAAAACTGATGGTATATTTCTGTGTGAACCACATATATTAACAAATGAAAATTAAAATGAAAATGTTAATTGGAGATATCGCCTCTCAAGAAGGGGCCCCGGTTTGACCACGTGAATACCGGAGGTTCTTTAGTCAGGTAGATCTTTATAAGTCGTTTCTTTCGCTAAACGTTCGACCTGAGAAGTAAAAATTCATTTCAGATCAGTCACATAATTTTTCACATTTATGCAGTTGTCACCTCTGGTTCGAATCCCGCTAGGGTCATTTCGAACTAAGTGGGAAAGTTTGTCAGTTTTCTTGCGGAAGGTCGGTGGTCTTTACCCGGGTAACCGGGGTTTCTCCTCCACAAATAAAAACTGGACGCCATCATATGACCGAAAAATTGTTGAGTATGGCGTAAAACAAAAATCAAAATCAAAATCAACCAGCTTTAGGTGTTTTACCTGATGCAAATGAAGATTGGCTGATTGTACTTGCTACTCGTACTAGTATCACAGGACGTCTTTTCTGGGTTGTTGCATCCGAATGACCCGTCAATAGAGCAATAATCTTTCACTCATATGGAGACGTCAACAATGCTGGTGAAGGCTTTCAAAGTCTGGGCTATGCTCGGCACTTACGGCCATTAAGCAGTGGGGGTTCTTGCCAAACTGTCGAAACCTACTGTGACATTGGACCTCGGTTTGTCTCATCCAAAGGACAGGAATCCGACCAGCAGTCGACTGGACTCTAACTCACGACCTCACGATCAAGAGTTAAGCGCGCTACCGACTGAGCCAATTATTTTTTCGGCCATATGGTGGCAGCCAGTTTTAAAAGGTGAAAGAGAGAACCCGCATATAGTGACCAATACCCAATGGAATCATGTAACTGAAAAAGTCATGATAGGGCATAAAAAACAACAAACCCATCAGACACACATATTTATCGTCCATAGTAAAGACCGGTTCTTGTTTGGTGTGTACTGAGTTACTTAAATATGACATAACATTTAAACAATAACATTCTCAATGTAAAGAAAACAAAAACAACAACAACAAAAATATTCAGGGTCAACACAATAAATATCCCTGGTGACATAGGTTTAATATTACGCTCATCCTAAAATATTTGTCAAAAATGAGGGAATTTAAATTCTATAAACACTCTGAACCAAACCGACTGAACTCATTCGTCTATGTAGACATATCGTATATGTGAGCAATTATGCTGATAATAAAATACTTTAAATGCAGTTATATCCATAAATATATATTATATCTGTGTTGCTTTTGTAAGAGTTATAATGACAAACGATGCATTCAAGCGTATTTCAAACAGTAATTTGCTTTAGTCTAATGATTTAAGTAATTTTGTAGAAAGGATAACCATCTAGAAACTGCATATCCACTACACATGTATACAGATTAGAACTAATGATAAATTGCAGCTATATTCGTTGAATGTTTTGTATAGTTAGGGGTTCTTACCATTGACAGGAACAGACAAGGGAGTACTAGTTTGTTCAACCAATGGTAAGGTGCCCTACTACAGACACACTGGCATCTGCTCTGGGTTGGGTTCCTTTCCATGCGTCAAGAGTATTATCGTTGCAGACACTGCCAAAAACTGTATTTACGACTTTGATTTTCTAATGAAACAATATTCTCAAATGATAGCTCTTACACTTATCAGAAATAAAAATAATGAATTTCAGAATCGGCCACTGGGGTCCAGCGAGTCATTAGTAAATACAAGTACATCAATGTATAGTCGATTATCGAAGTCCAACATAAATATCATACAATCAATTTTGAACGTAATTATAATCTATGTGTATATCAAAGGTTAGTGTACTCACAAAAAAGTCAGTGGTAGATATATCACAGTATAGTGTAAAGCTTTATTCGGTAGATATTAAAATTCAGCGAATGTGTTAGAAACTGGATACTTATATCACAACCAAATTTAAACACTAGCGGGTCTATAGTAAAGATATCAAGGTTTAGAGTGGATATCGAAGTCTACTATGTCATACAATCAACGTAAAATATTATTACAAATCTAGGTGTAGATATCGCAGCGCATATATATACGCGCGCGCGCGCGCGTGTGTGTGTGTGTGTGTAAAGTGATTGTACATATTACACAATCAAGTTTCAATATACATATTAATTACAATTATTTATTACAGTTTGTTATTACAAATGATGGTGGATGGTTAAGGATATCACAGCTTAGAGTTAACACTAGCGAATTAATGGTTATAAATATATCACAGTAACGTATTGACATCAGTCATAATGGATCAATAAAGCCGAATGTAAACACTAGTAAAAGGACGAAATATCAGTTGTTAATATCACAAAAATAGATGTTGATATCCCCTTGCAATCGTAAACATTTACATAAAGTTATAAACACGTGAACATCATATTACATTTTGACACTTATTTTTTTCATCTTCATGCAAAAGGATGATTATCATATGGTTTGCAACCGATCTACAGTAATTAAAGTTCTTTCAGAAGCATAATATGTTGATCTAAAACATTTCTGTTTTTGAATATCGAGTAATACCCTTACAGTTTTAAAACTTTAGCTTTCAATAAACTTTTGCACGTACCACAAATTAATAATATCTATAGTTGTATTTTATTACAGTAACGTTTATCATAATATGAAAGAAATGAACACTTCAAGACATTGAAATGGTGCTAATATCTTCTTGATCTTACATATCAGAGCAAGTTTGAATTCAAAATACATTGCATGTACATTTCATATAAGGAGGCAAACTACTTACTGATACATTGTTGTCACGAGAATAGCAGGAATCGAGTTCAATGTCAACATTTCGCAACTTTTACGGTCGGTATAATGACCTTGTTTGCAATTACTGTAGTATACTGAATGAAATGTCTAATTGCTTGTTCAAAAGTGGTTTTAGAATCATCTCTTATACCGAACTTTGCCGAAGATAATTATATTCCTCACTTATGTCATTTGAATGTGACTGTGGACTCGCTGCAGGCGTGATAAATAAACAGGATTTTCAGAGGTCCGTGTTTGTCCATTTTTACTAGATTTATATATTGTCTACTGAACATCTTGAGGATAGTAATCATAAATATATATACACTGTATACGTGTGTATTGGTGCATCGAAAACATTTTTGTTTGGAAACACCAATATAGGGAAAAACAGGTAGGTGGAGATGAGTGTATAGCATTTTGTCATTTCAATTATAAATTCAATCAAATAACTGTTTTCTTTAATCAGCACTTGTCATTCTCAGAATTTTCATATCGAATATGCCCTCATCGTCATTCATTAAGAATGACATTGCTGACTGTTAAAGACGAATCTCCTAATATAGTCCCTTCGTGTTCGAATGGTATGATGTGACTTTTTAACTTAGTTTTTAACTTTATATTGATTTGTTCTAAATTTAAAACATCAAATAAGCAAAGTTCACAGCAGGTCGGTCACATTCCATTTTACATGTATTTCTTATTGTTACATCTGAATGCACTTGTTTAGTTTTTTGACTTATTCAGCCACATAATAGATAGTATTAACTGTTCCCAGACGATTTATCGGATACAACATCTGTCATCAATTTGGGGAGGTATTTAGTCTGGTATTTATTTACCGGTTTTCAGACAAATAAGCATTATATGTCAATATAACATTATAATAATTACGATTCACAAACAAAAGGTAATTGTCGGTGATTTATCTATTGACGTAACGTTTTAAAAGTGTTGAAATGTCTGAATGAACAGCGCTACCGAAGAGTCACGTGATCACGATAATTATGCGTTTCTGGTTTATTTGAATCATTCTTATTTTTTTTATTAACAGTTACGGAAACACTTTACATTTCTTTGATCCAGCGGCTATTTAAGAGTGTGATGGAGTGATTTGAATACGCTTAAGTACTTTGTCGTTTATCAGAGTGATAACAAATCGTTTATATACTGAACAGTGTATTTATCCTCAGCCATCGTAAACGATGGACTGCTTTTTATTCATGTGGATTTTTCACGTGTAAATATATGGCATGATATATTATAAAGAAATATAACTAATATAGTATAATATAACTGAATAAAAGCATGTTAAATTACTGGAAATCCATTGTGTAGCTCAGAATTGTTCCGCTTTATTCTACAAGCATGTTAAATTACTGGAATTCCATTGTGTTGCTCAGAATTGTTTCGTTTTATTTATTTATTTATTTATTTATTCATTATTGTACATTTATAGAGCGTTCTATATAGATATTATAAACATAATACCAAAGTGATAATGCTCAAGACGATCGTTTCTGTCAATTAGACAAAATAACTATTAAAATTACCCTAAAGCGCTTAACACAAAAGCATATAAATGCATATACAAGCAGTGCTACAAATCACATAAGATTAATAGACTTAAAAATATATATAAGGCAGTAATGTTAAGAATGACATAAAACCTCTATAGAAGATACGAATATACATATATCAATAGAAAGACTTGTAAATTCTTTTGGTTCAAATAGGTTTACAGATTAAAAGAAATTTTATTGTACATTTATAGAGCGTTCTATATAGATATTATAAACATAATACCAAAGTGATAATGCTCAAGACGATCGTTTCTGTCAATTAATCAAAATAACTATTAAAATTACTCTAAAGCGCTTAACACAAAAGCATATAAATGCATATACAAGCAGTGCTACAAATCACATAAGATAAATAGACTTAAAATATATATATATAAGGCAGTAATGTTAAGAATGACATAGATACGAATATACATATATCAATAGAAAGACTTGTAAATTCTTTTGGTTCAAATAGGTTTACAGATTAAAAGAAATTTTAAAAAGATGAGTTTTAAGTTTCTTTTTAAAAACTATCAATGATGTTTCTAAACTAGATCGTCCGGTAGGCTATTCCATAGATTTGCCGAAGATACAACTAAGCGCCTATCTCCCTTTTAGAAAGGGAATTTGAGCCCGAGAAACAAGCAACTATGGATTCTGTCTGTTTTCAACAACAAAATATCCATTACGTGGTAGTGTAGTATATTAATACCTCAGATCTTCAGCATGTCCAGAAAACATATACATTACTGGTGGACAAACACGGACCTCTGGAAATCCAGAAGTAGTATCAGGTAACATGAAGGAGTACGTTAACCTTGTTGACATGTCACACTTACCGTGAGTCCGCAGTCAAATTCAAATGAAATATATGAGGAACGTGTCTACCAAATTGGATTCATTTGAAAATGGTAGACAATGTTCTGTATCAGCCACTGTGTTATTTTGTTTTATAGCGTTGTAAATGTTCATGTTTTAATAACTAGTGTTGTATGATATAATTTTAACGTGATTTTTATTTCAATCCAGTCGAAATACCAACACCTAATAAAGAGGAAATTTGTCAAATGAATACTAGTATATTTGTTTATAGTACGCATACAACTTGATGGCGCTATCCACGATTAAATGGTAGTAGTTGTATTTACAAAAAGAAAATATTTTGATTTTTTTCCTACTTTACTTGATGTACAATAACAATAGCTATACACAGGCCTAAAAATGTTATAAAAATATTATATCCCTTTATATTCATTGAAAATAAGGTCATGTCCGGTGCTGTATGCATGTGCAAACAGTAATGTTGAATTAATCAATTGCCAAACTTGTTTTTCCAAGCCATTTTCACAAAATATATAGGAATTTAAGAATTTTATACCAATGTCTATATCTTTTTGTTATTGTACATCAATCTAAGTAACGAAGAAAGAAATAGTTTTGAAAAAAACACAGCTTATGCCCCTTTAAGGTCAAACTAAAAAACCAAACACAACCGACTTTGTAAATATTAGAGTTCAAACACAGGTTGGTGATTCTGAAATGAAAAACAAAGTGAAATATAATCCACAAACAGTTTTTTTGTTTTGTTTTGGTTTTTTTTTTTTTTTTTTTTTTGTAGTCTGTGCGGTATATTTGCTGATGTTAGTCGCAGCTCAACAAGGTTTAATTTGACCTATGAACCCTGGAGTCAAAGGCCGTTCAAAATTACCGATTACACTCAGTCTTGACCTTTCTTAACAACTGTAGATACCGACACAAGTACATATAAGATAAAGATGTACTATTATGAATTGAATCTGCCTTAATTAATGTGCTTGTGAATGTCACTAGTAACATTGCTTATTGTTAAGAAGTATTATTAAAAATAACAAAGTTATAGTTCTAAAAACGAGGCCAATATTCAAGACAATAAGATTTAATCAGTAGAGCTCAAATCTGATATATTTCATTGATATTTGAACTAAAAAGAAAATATCATTCAAGGCCAGATGATAAATATGTTGCCGCATCCGTCTAAGAGTAGGCCTACCCAACATCTTGGTTTTTGGGAAGTTTAGAATGTGAATGACATCTGAGCGAAATATTACTCAAGTATAAAATAATCGGCTATCAGATATAGATCTAAATTGTCAAACTCGGAAGCCTACACTGTATATACTACTATCTCCTTGAAATAACCACCACGGAAGGATATAATTGGGCAACGTAGTGGTCTTGTAGTAAAGTTTACCTATTTGTTTGCTTGTTTAATCATTGTTTACAACACGCCAAGATTTTCTGTTCATTTAGAGACGCCACCAACTCATAGGCGGTGTCATAATAAATCTAATGATTATTTGCACTATGTGGCTCGTGACAATGAAGTGATTGTTTTCTTACGTACGTGCACTCTGTGTCACGGTGGAGTCACGATGTTATGTCCCATGTAACGTACCTGTGATTTTGATTTGTGTCGAGATGATTCGAACTCAAAATCTAAGTCTTGTCCGCCCAACGTTCTACCACTAAACCAGTGCAAAGAATCCATAACAGTATTGATTTGGTCATATTTGTACAAGTTAGTAATGTTTAAAACGGCATATCTATCAGTACTGAATCTATTTTATCAATACAGACGTTTGGTGGCCTATGTTATCTGTATTTAGGTTACGTTATAAAGTTCACGTATGTTTATATATGTATATGATAAAATTGTATCAACACATGTTAATTATAAAGCAAAATCGGGTTGATGCAGAATAACCATCCCAAGACATTGCCACACGCCCTTTATGTAATTTACTGAATGGTGACATAATCATGCCAAGTACGCCAGGTCCGTGGTTTGACGACACATTTTGATTTTGTTGCTGGTATCCTGATAATTTTTTTCACATGCATTTGGATATATGTCTTTTCCCATCAAATGACCGTGCATACTGTAATATTGCGAAATGTGTCGTCAAAGCTTAGACACGGCGTGAATTGGTACTTGGCGGGAATTAGTCGTCTGCAAGTAGAGGTCAAAATAGTACTGCATCATGCATCTGACATTGGCAAGGTCACAACTTAGAAGTCACGATATTGACGGTCACTACATAATTTAAAAATATATACATCATAAGTTGAAATGCATGACAAAGTGTTGTCCTTTGCAGTTATGCAATTGTGGTAATGGGTCATAGTCCAACTGTTAGGGAATATACAGAAGCTATTTGAGAACTACCGACTCCATCATTTGGAAAATTATTCATAAATACAGGTTTATAAACCTGATACTATGTATATTTCATATAGATATATTAATTATATATTCGCGCAATCAAGTTTTAGCGCGTTAAGATAGAAATGACAACACAGAATTACAATTAACCTATTTCAAACGAACTATTAAGTGAAAATCATACTTCAATTCATATATTGAATTTACATTCCAAAATAATGACCAAAAAACCCAAACAACGAAAAGAAGAATGAAACTGAAATGATTGGCCATTGTTATGATTGATTTAATATATAAGTACATTTACCGTATATATGATATATGTAATAACATATAATTTGGACCCTTATTCAAAATTATATACGATTTTCCCACGCACCTGAATATATGAATATATGGACGCTAGATGACAACCCCCTTCGTCAGATTCGGAGTTTAGACACTACCAAGAGCTGAGATATTAATAAGGATTTTAAAGGGGCGTTAGCTGTGTTTTTTTCAAAAACTTTTATTTCCTTTTTACCCCTTAGATTGATAATATATATAAGGCATACAAATTCTTAAATCCCTATATATATTGTGAAAATAGCTTGGGAAAACACAGTTTGGCAATTATTCATTTGCAATTGATCAATTCAACCTTACTATTTCTATATGCATAACATATTGGACCTGATATTATTTTCACAAAATATATTGAAATATAAGATTTTTATGCCTGTGTATAGTTCTTATCTGTAATTGTACATCAAGTACAAGTAGAAAAGTAGAAAACAAGTTTAAAAACAGCTAATGCCCCTTTAACTTTCCAAATTATGATGAATATTGTCGAAATTTAAACATAGTCAACATCCTCCTATGTTTCATTCGTATAAAATGTCTGAGGAAAGAAATCAGTTCATTTTACATGAACCGAAATGTTGCAAACAGACGAACAGCAAACGAATGGACCAAAATAGTATGCCTCCGATCTTCGATCTCCGGGGTGGGGGTGTACAAAAGCGGGAAAATTCTGCCTATCCCAGTGACTAGACATCTCTTTTCAGCGCGAGTCTAAAACCTTGACAGATTATATTGGGAAGTATACCGTCTTATTACTTACTATGCTCCGGTTTACCCCCTCATCATTAAAAAGTGAAGAAGAAAAATAACTGATAATGGCGTAAAATACTCGTAAAACAAACTAATAAAAAGGTTACATTCAGTAAAATGAATAAACTACTGAAGCGTGACGTATACCGACTGACTACCGATAAGTGCAATGACCATAGAGATATTTACCAGTAACTTTAAAAGTTGTCGTTTGATGATCGTCATCTATATCCGACTTCCTCAGCTGAAAGAAGCCGACATACTAAGATGAAAAGAAAACAGGAAACTAAGATAGTCGGCTTTCATCGCCTCCATTAAAAATAAAACATGGTTAAAGTGTCATAGTGTGTGAGTGGTGTGGTGTATTTGTGCGTATGTGATGTGGGTTCGTGTGAATGTATAACATTGACGTAAGAGTCGCGATACTTCTTTTTTAAGCATGTCGCAAAATCGGTACTTGAAACAAAATACACTTTATTACGTTATAATACACAAACTTTCAAGACAGTTGGCTTTATATCTGATATCGAACGATTCCGTATTATTTAAGATGACAATGGAATGTTAGAGACATTCATTGAATTCGCGAAATGAAAACGTTAAATTTGGCAAAGGTCAACAAATATAATAACATTTGGGATTTATTATTACTATTATTTTCATTTGGTTGTTTTGTTTACTTTTTTAATGATCGCTAACGATTGTTTAGGACTAGAGCATTCACATGACAAGCTGGTGGTCGGGGTTAGATTCCCATTAGACCAAACGGAAGGTCACGGGTTCGGTTTCCGCTACTGGGTATCATGTCAGTCTCACATTGGTAAAACACCTGGTAAATAAAAAGGTGAGAACATGATAGTGAGTCATATATAAGACATTAAAATGGCAGTGAATGTTCCTTCGCCAAAAAGTTTGCCATAATAAAAGACTTTCGCCTGGATGCGACATTTAACCGAGATTCTGCGCAACGACAAGCGTCGTACGCATTCAAGTCACCATTGCATTGGCAACATTCTATAGCACATGTTAAAATTTGTAGCTGGCTGGTGACGTCTCCATATAAGAGGAAAATTCTTGGTGGGAAGTTAAACGGCAATCAAACGAGCCATTCCGTTGTCAAGCGCCCGGCATTAGAATAAAGGCTGCAAGTATTTATTTCATTTAAAACCTTGGACCTAATATCACGACACATGTCCACGGCATTATATTAAAATGAACTTGCACAGCACTGCCATAAATTCATGGCAACGGACAACATTTGGGGTACTTCATTTATGGCTTGAATGGCTCACACTATTATACAAGAATAAACTAAGCAACTAAGAATTTTTGGCTGTGTGTAGGTCTACATATAAAGATGCAATGGTCTTACTATCGGGCTAAAATTGGTGACATAAAAAGCTATTAGGTTAGAAGCGTGTATAATATGTTACATTGAAAAGGTAATTAAACAATCAAGAAACAACCACAAAATAGTAAGAAGTTTGTTGTCGTATCAATAAAGATGTACGAGTGAACTCGAAGATAATTTAATTCATATTAGAAAAATGTATTTACTCTTGAATAAAATCGAGTGTAAAATAAGAACTCGAGGTTTAAACCTTTCTTTGTCATATAATGGGGTCCCAATCCCTTACACAGAGTTGTCAGTCCTTGCACTCTCGATCAATCAAATCTCTGTCAACGTCTAAAGGCAGTCCCAAACCACACAATGAATGTAAAAACCAAATTACTCAGACTAGGGATACTTTTCACAAAAATATAGTCCCTATATTTGTAGCCACTTTTAAAAAGTATTTTCGCCTCAAATAGTATTTTGTTCTATGTCAAAACTAAAGATATATGCAAAAAGGCAAATAGCTTATATATATATATATATATATATATATATATATATATATATATATATATATATATATATATATATATATATATAATATAAGTACCTTGAAAATTTGAAACGTTGAAAAAGATTGATCTAAAGTGCGTGCCTCTGTGTAAGTTATTAATGAATTCCATGAAAATCAAATGGACTGATTGAGTCCGAGAAGCAACAGTTTACTATTACATCCATCCATATAAATTGTTTTAACATTTCAATTTCCTAAGTGACAGTTAAACACAAAATTTAAAACAGGAACTTCAAAAGTTAAAACAAAAACGTTTAACGCTAGGGCTAGAATCTAGACGCATTGATGTTCGTGTACCTTCGAATTACTGGTACCACGGTTTTGTGTATACACGTGTGTCTAGTGTCAGCCCATATTAAAACCCTTGTATATGAGTCGTATGTGAATTCAACGCAATTCCAAGTAGATCCCTATAGCCCTACAAAGCAGAGCCGTCCTGGCTCAGTCGGTAGCGCGCTCGACTCTGGATCGTGAGTTCGAGTCCCGCCGGCGGCAGGTTGGTTACCTGTCTTTCGGGTGAGACAGTAAAAACTGGCGGCCCCGTGTCACAGTAGCTGTCGGCATGTTAAAGAACCCTCACTGCTCAATGGCCGTAAGTGCCGAGCATACAATAAAATTTGAAGCCCTTCGCCGGCATTTGGTGACGCCTCCATATGAGTGAAATATTCTTGAGTGGGACGTTAAACAACAAGAAAACAAACAAACAAACCCTACAAATCATAGAATACAATGGTAGCATGGAACCCCTTGTCCTCTGCACCCGGGTGCCTCCACATAGATGAGGTGCAATACTTACGTATACCTTTACACTGATAAACTGTGACGTCTGTCAGACATGGAAACCATTGCATAGCTATGGTTACCCACACAAAAGCCATCAACTAAGGCTTAAATTGTACAAATATTCAAATCACTTATTGTGATACATTCAAGTGAATTTAAAATGACAAAAACTAGGAGTAACAAATCAATAATAATATATTTCAGTAACAATGCCATTAAAAACTTGGTTTTACATATTTGGTAAAGCACATTATTTACTGTAAACTTAAGAACTCTATCTCAAAAATAAATTTGTATCATTCAATAAATTCTGAGACAAAACTTGTGGACGAAATTCATGGTATTTCATTCAACATCAAAATTCTACAATTCAGAATTTCGTTCACGCTACCTGGCGGTATTACACAAAAGTAAGAGTGCATAATAAATGGTGGCAAAAACAATGATAGTTGATGCTCATGGAATGTTATTCATGCGATCAACGCACTACATCAATATGAAACTTAAAATGGACATGGATGAATAAACCTTAAACTTCAGCTCATTCTGTTCACAAGTTGATACATTACTTCAAAAATAACATTTGAACTGACTATAGAGCGTAATAATATCAAATCCATCTCTTTTCTTATTGTCGCCGAAAGGATTATGCAAGCTCTAAGCAAGAAAGGCCGTGTCACTTTCGTGGTACTATAAATAACTGAATGCATTTAGTACTACAAATGTGTCTGCTCACAATACCCAAGATGTGATATGCGTGTTGCAAAAATTACAAAAAAAACCTGACATTTTATTTCTAAATTGTATAGACTGGTATTTCTATTTATAGACAAGAAATAAATATACTTTTCACAATCAGAAAGAAAACATCGTCAATGGAAAACACCCTTTTCTTTTACACATATAAAACATGAAAGGGGCATTAACTGTGTTTACCAAAAAAAAATTCGAATATTTTCTATTTTGCTACTTGTACTTAATGTAAAATAACAAATTAGAGCGTACACAGCATAAGAAATCTTATATTCCTATATTTTGTAACAATAAGATCAGATCCATGGTGGATTCATATCTAGAGAGTAAGCTTGAGTTAATCAGTTGCAAGTGAAAAAGTGCCAAACTGGGTTTTGCAAGCAATTTTCACGAAATATTTAGGAATTTAAAAATTTTTATGCCTGTGTATACCTCTTTTTGGTTATTGTATATCAATCTAATTAATAAAATAGGGGGGGGGTGAAAAAAAAACCAGCTAATGTCCCTTTAAGGCATATATGCTGTCATTGAAATATATGCGACAACCTCGATTTTTTTTTAAATGCCACCAAGATATGTTTGATCCGCCTTCGCCATGTAAATCTTTAATATGTAAAAAAAATCATGTGTACTTGATATTTAATCAGTGAATATAAGTGTAGGTAACATTACACCAAGCCCATCTAGATAATGACATATCTAACGATTGTTATCGTAACCACTTAACTTTAAGACTTTGAACGGGTAGCCGTCACTTCGAGAGCTGGGTACGGCGTAACGATGTGCTAAATAATTAGCATGAACCCTAACGAGTACATCTATTATGCCAAATCTACATAACAAATTTTGGGCAGTTGTATTATCACTTCTGTTTTCTTTTTGATGTCTTGACTACTGACTCACCTGGCTGAGATATCGAAAGTTCTCAACTCTAACCCAATAACAAGTAATGCGAGTCAATAAACAGGATTTCCTTTGTAGTTAATCATAAGATTTGCGTACATGTGTGAACATGGCTTTGCATGAGTCTAATGTAATAACAATACAACAGTACTGCCCTAAAATTGTTCGAAAGTTTCCAAAAAGTGAAAAAGAAATGTATAACAATGCACATGGACGTAGGAACCGGGACAGTGGGGCATGGCCCTCACTTTTCACATTTTAGCGAAAATTTAATATCTTCGACGCCCACGCAAGTTGTTACAAATGTAACTGTATATTTTAAGAAACGACCCCCCTCGCTTTGATTTCCTTCCTACGGCACTGATCTAAGCGAAGGTATATCATATGATGAAGCTATGCACCTTTCACATTGTTTGTAAATCTAGGTAGGCACCTTCTGTTAGTAAACAGTCCAATGGTCACCGATTCTTCGATATTACAACAATCTGCACAAAGAAACATTGACCTTAAGATTAAACAAACATTTGAAAGAAATAAAAACGTACAATAAACTTTTAATATAGATAACAAGACATTTAAAATGGAGTTAGGCTTCAAAAAGTGACTCCGACTTTCAAATTTGAATTCAATCCAGGCAAACATATTTGCCGTATAGCTAGAAAATAAATTTTGACAGAATTTAAATATCATCTCAAATTGCACAAACCTGATAATATTACACCACAAAATAAATAATACTTCTTTTAAGAATAAATTACTTGTATGCCTGGATTGATATAACTTCAAATAGATCTACACCAGTTTTACATTTACGATTTTTCCATACGTTCTACATGTTTAACTAAAAACCAGCAATGTTATACTTCTAATTTCACAATAAAAGTACCAGTAAAAATATCCACCTTTAAATTTTAGTACACAAAAGATTAAAATCTGTTATTCTGAAATTTGCATAGTAAACTTGTTGAATAAAAGAAATTTAGTGGTTTTTCTTATTTTTCAAATGCATCGTGAATGGAGTAATTCAATAAACGTATACTGTAAGACTACTTGGAAAATAACAATTTCATGACTTCCAACCAATACCAACCATCCTACCCCCTCCCTTCCTGTAACTGATTCGACCAACCATGAAATGTATCCAGAATGTAAATATCGATTCATTTACGCAGGTATTTATATGCTATAAAAAGATATGAGACTATATCTTGCTGACTATTACTCAGTGAATCAATAGAAAAATGTTTAAAATTTTAGCCTTCCTCAATCCATGACCGAATTTCTATATTTAAACCTAATAATCCAAATCAAATCATGAGTCGTGTATGTATATATACTGGTGATGAACTCTCTGCATAGTTTCAATACACAAAATTTATCTATTGATTAGAAAATCAGTTTCAAAAATGTCCTAAATTCGATACCAATATTACAGACATTACAACACTGTGCACCCAAAATCACCCCGAGCCTTAAATGACTTTTAAAATTCACCTCCATGATTTGTAGCACATTTGAACATTTTATACAGGTATGATTATTGAACAGGTAAATATATAAATATCTAAAACTGACGCGGAATTCATAAATAATGAAACACAATGTTTTATTATATAAATATTTATAGACACAAAACAAATGAGGAAATCGAGGCAAAACTAAAACGGTTCCAGCCCGTTTTATTTATCTATCTAATTTTTTGTCGTCGTGTTGTATAGAATATCATTAAGTCTATCGAGTTTCCATCAAGTTGAAATAATTCTAGGTTCAACAAGAAACACAGAGTTAATATTGTATCTATATTGAACGGGTCCTTATGAATGGCACGAGCCCCCTTATTATATGCCGTCAATGTTTTGTTTACGAGTCAAACACTAAGACACACTGTATACTGTATACATACGTGATACTCTTTTTCTAAAATGATTGATCTAGAGTAACAAAAAAATCATAGATCATTGTAGTAGTGAAAGGGGAGGTAACTGGAGGCAATTACTGACTTCTCCCTTGAAAACCAAGTACTACAGATCAAGGTAAATAACAATCCTAGTTTAAATTGTGACAAATTTTATATTCCGTTACGACAAAATCCAATTGCGTGTCCGTCCTCAGGACCCACGTCACTAAAATGACACGTGCTTTAATTAATAAAATAATTGCACTAATGACTATCATCTCGTAAATTTGAGTTACTTCCCTGTTAAATTACGTATTCGTAAGAAAAACAAACATACTGTAGGTCTGTCGATATTTAAACACGTAAATTGAGAATCTCTAGATCTCTTTTGCATTCACCTACTAATATAAACTTTAAAACTTACACGGCAGTCTCTTTTTCATTGACAAAATTTATTGTCAAATTTCCTTAAGCAGTACGATTCGTGCATAGATTTTCAGGGCCTCTGGCTTTCCAGATCGTGATTAAGCACATGCAGTAACCCTGAGAAACTTTGTGTTAAGATCTCAATAATGTCAACAAAACATATTTGATCAAAAAAAAGGAAGAAGAATAACGAGTATTATATTTAAATAACATAACAATTATTTGCATCTTTTCCCGGCTCAGTTTTAACACTATATATACATACAAACAGCTAGCTACACGCTTTTACTCTGCTTCAGTGGTCGCCGTAGTATAATATACACACGTCTTACATATGTAGGCCTACCACGTAAATGCAGTGAAGTAGTCCATTCGTAAGGTAATTCCTTTGGTGTTTGTGTACATATTGTGCTCCAACACACGATAACTTCCGATCTATGATTTACTACGAATTACAATTAAAAAGTCGTATTTTTATATACATCGACAAGGTGTAAGAAAATATTTCATACTTAACTTACTTGAGACTAGATGATATAACGTAGGGTAGTTGGGGAAATGTGTGATGGTGGTGTACAGATACATGTACACCCAGTCAGACAATCTACCATCGGATACTGGAATTAAAACATACATAAAATGGGATTTTATATATGGGGAAAGGTATCCTACTAATAATTTAGAATATAGTTTTATCATCAAACATGCAGCAATATGATAAGTATTATTTATACAGAAACTGATTTCTAGATTGAATAAACATTCCTTACTGCTGACTACAGAGACCCTGCAGCTTATTTTCTGACAAAATGTCCCAAAGCTAACCAACAATAACCTTGATCTTTATCAATCAATAATGTCCGTACACGTATCTAACATAAAAATCTGTGATTTTTCAATATGGAGACTTGTATGTTACTTCATTATTTCATTACACACACTAATCAAATATATACCCTTTATCAAAGATTTCTTACGTAACACAACATCAGCTAACTTATTTCTTTGCATAATTCATAAACGTTCATAATTTGATGGTAATGGATTTCCTTTAGATGAGCTCTCTCATGACGCAATGGCATCTTGATTTGTTCCTCTATTTTTGGTGAGACTTGGATTTCTCTTCTGTATACCTCTATCTTTTTCGATGTACCTTGAGATGCTTCGAAAGATGATCCGATCGAGAAAAACGTTTATCACAGATTTTGCACTGGTAAGGTTTGATCCCAGAATGAGACCGTTTATGACGCGCAAGTTCATCTGAGCGTGAAAAACGCCAACCACATCCGGGCCACGTGCAAGAGAACGGCTTTTCCCCAGTGTGACGTCTTAAATGTGCTTTAAGATGGGAACTCTTACTATAAACTTTGTTACATCCTGCGTATGTACAGTGATATATTTTTTCTTCTATTTTCTCTTTAGTGTTATTAATTGGTTTACTAATTGGTTGTGTAACAGTTTTTACATTAAGTGAGTTCAAAATACTGGCCTGTGACAGCAGTGCGTTTGACGCTGCGTATGATTGTCTAGCGTTAAAGTTTGTATGTTGTCCTCTTGAAATGGCACTAATGATTGGACTGTTCTTTGGTAAATCTATAGTATATTCCTGGCCTTTATTTTCATTTCCAGCTTTTGCCGCACATGAATGCATAAGACTTTTTAAACCTACTCCTAACACTACGAATTCTTTTTCTGTTGTTGTTGACATCGGCGAATTCATCGTAAAAACTTCATCACACGACAAATTTTCATTATTAACTGGTGACAGTTTGTCCCCGAATATAGTATTACAATATGAATCACAGAAAGAGTTTATTTTGGCACTACTTGTATTTACTATCTCTGGACTTACCGGATCCGGTTTTTCTATACTGTCTGCTAATCCTTGTGAAAATAGATATTCTAAATACACCTCATCATCCATGCTGTCTACACTCCAAACGGATGACGGACTGTGACTCCGGTGTCCGTCATTGCTTCCGTCGCTCTCTTCCCCTGAAGAGTTCAAACGTTGTAATGTGAATTGTTCTCGCTCTAGACTTGAACAGAGCGGAAGAAAATCTTCCATCTTCATCAGGTTTTACTTTTAGTAAAACTCTCTTTCACTTTGTCGTCTGCTGTCGTTTCACGTGGTTTAAAATGAATATCACTGTCGTCTGCTCGAGTTACGGTATGCACCTGAGGAGTCCTAACAACAAGTTTGTCATATATATTCGTTTAAAAAAGACCGTGTCACGAATGCCTGGTCGTTTGTAAATATCAAGTAAATCACAGAATATGTACGACAAATATATCTGTCTTTATAGAATGCACGCGGGGGATTATGAATGAACTCCACAAGTCTTGTCACAAGTACTTGTACTTATCGCAAGAGGACAAGGCATGTCACAACGATTGGATGAGCTGTAATTAGTTCAACCGTCACAAGATCACGGCAATATCTCAACTACTCTGTACCCCCATCATTTGCATATGGCTCCCTCCCAGTTGTTTCAGGTTACAGATGAGCCAGTACATGTTGAGAGAAAGGGGGTCAAAAGTCGCAAATATAGATATTATATGCTGAAGTATAAACAAACTCGATAATCAAGGCTATTCGGTGATATCGCACCTTGTTGCCCATATATGTATGAAGAAACCGGATAACTTATCATTGCGAATTCATGTCACGCGCTCGTTAATTTATAGCGATATACATATTAACTTCGCTGATTTGTAAAACAAAAAGACTTGAAATATCTGTTCATTAATTTGTCAAAATATATCATTGTCATATACACTACCGCATAGAGCTTTGATATTATTCCTCACGTCACTTCTAGAAATTGTTTACGTTAAATAGGATGTAAACTAAAGATAACATCAATTTTAACATTTAAAACGAGCTCCTGTCCCTATTCAGGTGTTAAAATATCTATTTATGTATCTACCTGTTGTATGTCTATTTCAAAGGTTACAATACAGGTAACAACTATAACATTTTTTATTTGCTTAATGTATAAGTAAAATAATAAAAGCTATTCACTTACAATGTGCAGCGTTTAAGCGCCAATTTGAGATGGACACAGTCTGACATTGGTCCTGTGCACGTTTGTAAGTAGGCCTACTCCAAACATGAAATTGATAAAATGAAATATTAAAATGAAATTAATATAACAGGTATACCGGTTTTATGAGTAACAAAAAAATTTTGGATTAGGATGCAATGTCAGGTTCGTTTTGATGATGATGATGATGATGATGATGAAGAAAAAGAAGAAGAAGAAAGACCAAGTGGATGTGCATGGATTTGACTGGACTGATCATACTGCCTAAGGGTTATAGGTCATAAAAAGGAAATGTTCATAATAAATTGTAGTTGCAATTATATTCAGCTTATTATTATTGATGATGATGATGATGATGTTGCCTGTAAAATAATCGAAAAACATATGTAAATGCCTACTGAATATACTAGGACACTAAACTTAATACACATTCTTTGTAATTCGAGATTTCATCTAACCATATATGAATAAATAATGATGTCAATAAAACAATTTATTTCTGAATTTTGTCTGCACTCTTTCCACCACCACAACAATACCAAATGTTTAAAACTTTTAACCGCATATGACAGTATTGAACCCCGTCAATCCGATTAAGGGCGAATCTTATTTGAACAATTACTTGAATTATATGCTAAGTAAATGAAATATACGACTGCAAACGACACACAACAAAAAACAAATTTGTTGCAAGGTTATTGATCGCTGTGTCTTTAGGTCAAGTGTAACGGTCACCATTTATATTGAATAAATTAACGAGCCGAGTTGTTCCACGTTTTACTTCTTAGTCTTTTTAGCGGCTAACGCCACATACATTGGATAACATGCGCAAATTAATATAGGTCTTTAATCTTTGATTACCGTATAATTAATTACCATATGATTAGCAACTGATTAACACTACGACCAATGATATTGATCTAAAAAAAACCAAAAAAACTAGGACCGAGCAGAAACAGTCGATACCGACATACTGACCGAACTAAGATTTCGTGTTTGTGTCGTAAGAAGGGGTGTTTTTTCTTTTCTTTTATTAAAGACATAGTATCTACGATTTCCTCAATATTTCAATCTCAATTGTTTGGGTCAAATATGTTAGTATTTGGAGATAAAAAACGAAAAATTGTTGAATTAAAACACATAGAAGTATAGTTTTATTGTATTTCACAACTTTCCACGTTTTTTTTTATTTTTTGTCGTACGACAAAAATTCGTTTGCAAGCCCCGCCCATATTCATATGTGACCTGTATTTGCGCATGCGCATTTCCATTGTTGATAGTGAAAAGCATGGCGTCCAAAGCAAAAACAAATCGTGGCCGACCTGTTAAATTGACAGATTCAGCTAGAAAAAGAAATCGGAAAGAAGTTCTGGCGAAATACAACAAGACCAAGATAAATATTGGAAAGGAGCATGATCGATGGATAAGCCTCAAGGACCGTCTAAATGTAGGATCTCACGCCGAAGTCGAAATTGTAAATAAATCAACACGTGCTTACCTCAGCATCCATTGATTGATATCGATACGATCTAGGTCATTGCGTGTGCTTCTGGGATTGTTTCTGTGCATAATTAATGAGTTTGATTCTTACAGACGACGACAACAAATCAGCATTTATCCGTTAATTACGCTAATTATACAAAAAAGTGTCGACGTGGAAGATCATTATTCAGTCATATCTTCGATATTTCCGCAAAATTGCCGACTAAAAAAAATAACCATTTTCGTAGATACTATGTCTTTAAGTAATGCTAACCAAATATTTCTCATTATTGTAATCACTTATACATTTCTAAATTTATATTGATTATTCTGCCTGTAATGGACGTCTTTGATTGACAAATAAAATACTGAACTTGAACTTGTATATTATGCCTCGGCAGTCAAACAGTCTTTATATAATAATAAATTTTCATATAGTATTACATAGTGAAGCTGATTGGCGAAATTAAATACAAATTATGAGTTTACCAAGAATAAAATTCCCATACGTATACATTAGGTGACCGAAAACTATGCATCTTTAAATGTGTGGTTTGTTAGTTTTAATTGTTTAACTTTTATGAGTAGGTTGTCTGAAATGTTAAACTCCCAAAAATGAAAATTGTTTAAGGGACATTTAACGGCATTGAAAAGAGAAAATGTATGAATGAAAAATCCCCCCTTATATGCAAGATAGCAATGTATAAGAAAAAGAATATGTTTATTTTATAAAGAAATATCAAAATTATGAATTTTAAATGATCATGTGACGAAAAAAAAACCGCCAGTGTTGTACTAGAGGTAGAGCCTTCGATTCGCAAGCGGAAGGTCCCGAGTTCGATTTCTAGGACTGGGTCATACCAAAGATTGTTAAAAATGTTTGCTCCTTCGACAAACACTCAGCATAGGAAGTGAAAGTGACAGGTAATTCGGATGGGACATAAAACCAAGACCCTTTCACGGAAGACATCGCACGTAAAAGAACCCTCAATGCATTGGCGTGATTTGACTAGATAAAAAAAGTACCCAAATTGTCAAATAAATGTTCACCTTTCTTTGACTGTAGGCCTAACCATCACTGAAACTGAAAGAATCCATTGCAAAATTTAAAAATGCGCGCACAACCAGCTATTCGAGAACTTTAAAAGATTTTGCTCTAGACCCAGTTTATACGGTATTTTGAAATTCCCAGTTCAAATACGCCGACCTTGCAAAGTCAATTGCAAATTGTAGTAAATAGAATAAACGCTATTCATCTTGGCTTGATTTTGCAAGTCAATGTTTCGGTGACATCGCATTCTAACACTAAATATAAGCAGATAAAGATCTACGTTGATCCTTATAGAATTAGACTTAACATAAACCACCACTTCCGGTGCCCTCTTGCGACTCCTAGAGCCGTTTTCCGGCTAAGCTACCGCAAAGAGTCGTAATTAGAGAAGAATAGTTTTTATGGTGTTTATAAACAGTTAATGAGCTAAGATTCATTCATAATAATACTTTAATATTAAACTTGCACTTGACCAGTCGGCGTTATTGAATATGTAAGTGTTCCACTGAATGATCTTCTTTGAAAGAGAAGTACATCATTAGACACATGCATGATAACCCATGGCGTACATTAACCGTCTTTTTTTTCTTATCTTTTTTGTTGTTGTTGTTATTTTGTTCTATTTTTATGTTGTTGTTTTTTGGGGGGTTTTTTTGTTATTTTTTTGGGGGGGGTGTGTTTGTTTGTTTTTGTTTGTTTGCATGTTTGTTTTGTTTTTTTGTTTTGTTTTGTTTTGTTTTTTTTTTTACAAAGAAGGGGAA
The DNA here is from genome assembly GCA_030159075.1 of Atrina japonica. Taxonomy (NCBI): domain Eukaryota; kingdom Metazoa; phylum Mollusca; class Bivalvia; order Pterioida; family Pinnidae; genus Atrina; species Atrina japonica. The sequence continues at coordinate 2,654,922 of BROG01000010.1, read as the reverse complement.
ACATACTTGTGCTACGCCCGGCATGAGAAAAGGCCTTTTTGTGTTTTATTTAAAATTCGATTGTATGTTCTTTTCTTAAAAAGAGGTTCATATACTTCTAATGAGTAACTGCGCCTGGGTGTGTTCTGTAATGTTACGATTCTTGTTTTAAAGGATATTTTTAGTGCCCTAAGTAGTTTAGACTTTGTTTATTGTTGCTTTACTGTCAACAAAGGACTCCCATGACTGAATCATCGCGTTTTTTAAACCATGATGTCTCTTTACTTCTATATACATGTATATTGAACGTATACTGCAAATGATTGATAGGTATACAGTTGTATTTTACCAATAGGTTATGATTAATCATAACTTTCATTTACAAGTAATAGACCCTTTCGCAGTAACTGCGGTCCTGTGGAATGATAATAGCAAAATGATACAGATTCCCGGAAAATGACACCAAGAAACAATCAGTTACTATAGCGACGTCTATGTTTTTGCGGGTATCTCTATCATTTTGCCAACCGGAAGACTGGCAAAGTAACAGGACCGCAGTTACTGCTAAAGGGTCTATTTTAAAAACCCGAGTGTATTGTAACTCGAATGATTACAGCGCCCTTTACCAGTCAAAGACCTTTGAGTGGGCTTGAACGCATTATGTGTTAAAAATCCTTCAGCTGCCCTATGAATCAGGTGACCAATCAGAGACGTTCAAAAATGATGGACGCGGAGTCTGGATTTCCGTTTCAAATTTGAGGATAAATAGACGATAAATAAAGGTAAGAAGAAAAAAGGAAAATATATTGACCGTATACTGCAAATGAATATGTTTACAGCTGTAATTTTACGATAAATCACAACTTTCTTTTACCAGTAATTTGAAAAAACTCGAGTGTTGCAAAATAGTCAATGCAACGTCACCAAATTCTGATGTAAATTACTTTGACGTCATAATCTGGAACAGTAAAAATTTCTTCCAGTCGAAGAATTGACCTATCGTCAATTGCCCGACACGGCACATTTTGGCAAACTTTTCAATTATGTCGTCACAATTAAATGACCCGTCAAAGTTGTATAATTATGGCGTAACAATCAAGTGACGTCAAAAAAAGCACATGGGGAGCCACATGTCTGGCATTTGAGTATGCATTCAGGCGTTAATGCAGTGATCGAAGTGATCGAAATATAACGACTGGATTATTCGGGTTAAGTGTATTGGAGTAGTCAAGATGCAACGTCACAAAATTCTGACGTAAATTTCTATGACGTCAAAATCTGGTACAGTTAAATTTTCTTCCGGTTGACATATTCTGATTATGTATGCATACAGGCGTTAATGTGGTGATCAAAGAAATATAACGACTGAATTATTTGGGTTAGCATTCAGGCGGTAATGTAGTGATCGAAATATAACGGCTGGATTATTGGGGTTAAGGGCAGCTGACGGATTTTTAACACATAACGCGTTCAAGCCCACTGGAGGGACTATAATACATGTAGTATAATTCGATTTATATGCGAGCGCTAGCGAGCTCTTTATTGTAGAAATGTCACAACTTGAGTCAAGTCCGATAATTACAGCGCCCTCTTACGGTCACAGTCCTCCAGTGTGTACTATGGGCTTCGAAAAGTTTCAACCGGCACCTCCCAAACGAGACTCAAGCATATGGGTTGCTAGAAACATGGCTGCCGTAAAATTCTAATCTGATTGGTTGAATTATTCACGTGGTTGCGTACAATGGACTTTGGACAGCCCGATCCCGTAATAGCCGGATTAGTAACAGCCCAGATATGACATGTAAAGCCCGATCCCGTTATAGCCGGGTTAGTGGCAGCCTAGATATATTTTGACGGCTTACCAACATCTTATTGTTCCAATAAAACAACGCCAAATACGCCATACCTATAACTTGGACAACAATTTCAACATGTTTTTAAGCGAGCGAAGCGAGCACTTTATGGAAAAGTAATAGAAAATGAGCTGTACATACATTGGATGCAAAACACTGTCCGCATCAATCTAAACCACGTTGTTTTCCTTAACCGATGCATTTAATGCTACATTACGATGTTACAATGAAAATGCTGCGCTGCTTCAAGGCAATGCCTTAGTTCATATAACAAATATATGCAAAAAGACCGATACCTTATAAAAGGCAAAATCTATAGTAGATTTATATATTTTGCCAGAAACTAGCAAAAGTCGAGACGTTGGCAGAGATTGTTGAGGGGTGCAAGGATCGATAACTCTGTATAAGAGATTGACGCCTACCGCAACACAGGGTCTCAGTTTTAAATCTCATCGTTCGGAAGACTTTCACTAGCGCTTGGCGAAGGAAGAGTCACAATCATAAAGTATTTGGTATAACCCCGTGCCCGAAACCTTCCGATTGCGAGTTTAACACTCTGTAGCCTGGGATTCTGGCCCGATATACTGACAGCGTTAGCATCAGTGAGCCAGGATCTCAGGCTAAATGCTCTACAAATAAACTCCACAAGGGGTTCGTTATAGATAATCAAAATACAATGAAACCTGTATATAGGGGCCACCCAAGGGACCAGAAAATATTTACCTTTATGTGAACCTTATGCACAAGTTCAATTTAGTTGAAGTATGCAGTCAGGGGACTTGGCCTTTATTAACAGGCCTTTATTAACAGGTAATCCTTATAAAGATGTGGCCGCTATAGCAGGATTTACTGTACCTGCTATATTACTAGTAGAACTGGATTACGAATAGCAAATATTTATTTTTGAACATATTTACCTCTCGGGAATGTTAGACAGTATTCTCGAGCATGATTATGTATACTAATATAGTGACTCCCTTTCGCCAATCATATCGAAAACTAACTGATGACATTTTCACCGAACTTGACCTTTTCACCGAACTCAAGAGGTTTGCATGTGATATTTGTAATAGGTGTGACATGCTTGCAGAGGACGAAGCTTAAGCCTCCTTTTGTGCACCTGGTCCTATCTCATTTGGGATTCGCAATTATTGATTTGTCGTATTCTAATGGACATGGAGTTTGGATTATTCATTTGTACTTCTCCATTTTTACTTGTTTCTTTAAAGGCGCTATCACACATTGACGTTTTAGCCCAACGTATGAAAAATTACTCTGGGATACGTCGGGTAAGTTTTAAGTACGTTTTACTTAAGTTAAAAACACGTTGGCATAAGTTGAAGTACGTGCATGCACAAAACTTTTCGACGTATGCCAGCGTATGAGTCATACGCTCCGCATACGCTGGAGTAAGTTGTAGGTACGTTTTAAGTACGTTATCGTTAACACAAATCGTTTTTGATTTGATTTTTTGTTTTACGCCATACTCAACAATTTTTCAGTCATATGATGGCGTCCAGTTTTTATTGGTGGAGGAGAAACCCCGGTTACCCGGGTAAAGACCACCGACCTTCCGCAAGAAAACTGGCAAACTTTCCCACCTATTTCGAAATTACCCTAGCGGGATTCGAACCAGAGGTGAGAGGCCTTGTGATTTAAAGCGCAATGCTCTAACCACTCAGCCACGGAGGCCCCCACAAATCGTTAATCAGTGAAATTTCAACGTATTTATGATTTTTTTTTTCATACGTCGGGCATACGCTGGCTAAATCGTCAATGTGTGACAGGGCTTTAAGGAATCACGTCAATCAATGCTAATATTATTAAGGAATAAAACAAAAGATGACCTAAACCGTGTCAACGCAAAAAAAAGTAAGAATTTTTGTATTGGATGGGAAACAACTTTTTATTCGTAAAATGATTTCAATTTATCGCTTAAGTACAGTAGATTTTTTCAATTATATAATCATTATCATTATTATTCATACATTTATTTATCTATATATATTTTTGAAAATCCTCTCTCGGTGTATCGGTTAATTTGTATGCATTTTTTAATGTAACAATCATATCTCAGCTCAGTTTTTTAAAAAGTAAATACATGTATTCCCATCCGGGATGAACTCAGACACTCAAGAAATACCAAAAACATAACAATTATCCATTTTTAAATCTTCCGTTACGTCGCCCTTTCCCCACATTAGAATGAACCAAATTCGTGATATTGTCTAGTATCAACATCGGTCGCCTTAGTTCCGGTTTGCCTTTCATATCGTAGGGCGGGTTTCATGGTTTGCTGTAGTTCCGGTTTGCCTTTCACATAGTAGCGTGGGTTTCATAGTTTGCTGTTGCTCCTGGTAAGCATTACAGATACCAGTGCGCATAGTATTAATTTGCTTACATGATGTCGCTATTATTTGCAATAATACTACAACATTCAGTTCACGTAGCTAATGAACTCTTCCGCATTCTCTTAATATATTCTTTAGGGTTTTGGAAGCAAACACAGTCGTGGACAAATATAAAGTTGTGGATCTCTTGAGTATGTCGATAGAAATAGACCAAAAAGTCTCAAGCATTTGTATCTGAAGATCGCAAACCGAAGGCTTACCAATTCAGCTAACCTCCATGGTCAACCACAACAAGTTAAGCTTAAGCTTGACGTCATTGTCGGCGAACATATATGTGATCCAATACAAACCGTCTCCATCACGTGATCTAAGTAAAACCTATTCCGACGAAATTGAAGGAATGAAACAATTAAAAATATGGGTAATAGAAACAAATCATACAATACTTCCCCAAAAAATGCACAATTAAATCGACCCAAAGGAATAGAAGAGGAACTGGTATAATGAAGTAAAGGATAGTGGCTTATTTCTTATAGACCCTTTACCAGTAAATGTGGTCCTGTGATTTTGCCAATTTTCCGGTTGGCAAAATGATACAGACTCCAGATGATGATACAGAAAATGACGTCAAGAAACAATCAGTAACTACAACGACGTCTGTGTTTTTGCGAGTATCTCTATCATTTTGCCAACCGGAAGACGGGCAAAGTCACAGGACTGCTAAAAGAGTCTATTCTACTGTTCAGAATTATGTCAATCCTTTTTTAGAGGATTTCGCTGATGTACCAAACAGCCAGTTTACAAGTATTTTCAAATGTTGGACAGTGAAATCATGACACCCGATACTCGAGAAAGCAAGCAAACATTCGGGTGTCGTCGCAGTTATTCACTGTCTTTACACCAAGGACCCGAATTTACCTACTCAATACTCCAACTCGACATTTTTAAAAATATTATCAAGTTGTTTGTAATTCTTCTGGGTGTGATTAAATTAGAATTATAATAATATTATTTTTTTCATTCACATCAAAATATCGGGTCAGGTTTATGACTTTCATTGCAAAAAATAAAGTATATTGTGAGTAAAGCACGCGTCTCATACTTTGAGTATGTATGCAAGTTATTTTATTTTATTTCTGAAGTTTTCTTCAAATAAACAACAACTTTCATAACTATATAAAATGTCCATTTGCAGTATAAAGCCTAAGTGCATGTTATCATAAAAAATCGTGAAATGTTGACCTCGAATATTTAGTAAATTTGATGATTTCTGATCAAGGTTACTGGAGCTGAAACAAATAAAATTAAGACAATAATCGATCTCCATAACTAAAATTCTTATTAAATACGTATTTTCTCGTGTTTGTTAACAGTGTAAATTACTGATACCGAGTTTCTGTTGTCTTTTTGTCACAGTTTCGGGAAGAGCTTTGTTGTTAACAGGGAAAACATAATTTAGTTAGTGACAAAAAGGGCAATTTTCTAACGTATTAAAGTACATTAAATATTTAATTTCGCAAATTTTTACGGTAGATTTCATTATTCCTGATTTGTTGTCAAATTTTGTTACCACTGATTTCAATGCGTACCACCTCCATCGTTACACACACAGGTATAAATAAGAGCCAGTCATATGTAAGAATAACAGGTAAGATGATCTAGTTAATAAAAAGAGGCCGTTTTGATGATACCCGAGCTTTTTGTACTGCTATACTCTTGTCACTTGACGGTGGCATTACTATCGGTTGAAATACTTTGAAACTGATTAAAAACAAAAAAAAGTAATATGTTACCTAAGTCACGTTTCGTATCTTCGGTGGTGTGATTGTTAAACACACTTTTATAGTTTGGACATAATTTGTGACCTGTATTAAAGCTGCTATTATTCTGAAACGAAAGCACATACATACGCCACATTCTCTACATACATAGGCACCACAGTCTCCACATACCACATTCAATCAACATAATCACATTATCCACACATACACAGACCACATTTTTCAACATATTAAACACACCACATACTTTACACATACACCACATTCTGTATATATACACCGCATTCTGTACACATACACCAATCACATTCTGTACACATACAAACACAACGCATCCTCAATTGTATGGATATACATTAGAACCGTTTCGACAACGAAACGGACCAGCAGTGTTGGCGTTGATGATGAGGCTGGACAAAATGACTGTATGTGATATAACGATATATGAGCTACTGGAGACCGGAATAACCTATCGCTGGACTATGAATCACAGGATAGATCATAATTCCATAATCAATAACAACAACAAATCCAATCAGAAACACCAAGTGTTGGAATGTATATGGCTTTTTACAATCGTACATCCCTGCACTTTCGTCTCAGCCCTACAAAATTATATTTCCGATAACCTCTAAGTGATTTCCCTTACATTTAACTCTTTACATTAAAGCACACAATAGGTTTAACGTTGTCATAATTAGCGATGGGTTTCGATATAATTCAAAATAGCCTTGTATTCCATTGTCGTTTAGGTTATTAGGTCCTGTACTGTAAATTGGTCACCGCCAAGTGGACTCTTGATCTGCGAGAGAAATGTGTCTATAAAGAGTTTTGACCAATTCCTGTGGAATGACATTTTCTCTTTTACACAGAGTTGTTGGTCCATACACTCTCTCAGTCTGTGTCAACATCTGAATAGCAGTGACAAAACAGGAAACCAACATGTAAGCATGTAACCAACAGGATGTATATAAAACCCAATTACTCAGAATAGGGAATCGGTACTTTTCACAAAAAAAAAAGTATTTTCGCCTTAAATGACTTACGATATATGCAAAACGACAAATGGCGTAGATATGGCAAAATCTACAGTACATTTACATATTAAGAATTAGACAGAGGTTGACAGTGCAAGGACCGAAAACTCTGTGTAAGAGAATCTCTCTCTCTCTCTCTCTCTCTCTCTCTCTCTCTCTCTCTCTCTCTCTCTCTCTCTCTCTCTCTCTCTCTCTCTCTCTCTCATTGCTGTGTGATTATTGCTACAGGATGGTAATTATACCTTATATTATATTGCCACGTAACAGGTAATAGACACAACTGAAGAAAATGTTAAATATTCTATTACGAAGCGGTAAGATGGGTAAAAGATTTCATTTAAATCAGATACAGATATTGAGAGGAGCATTTGATGTGTAATAGAACACATTTCTTTGTGAAGATGTAGACACGACAACAATGATTTTCATATAACTTCCATAAACGCATCAACTCTTTTCAAAACTTGTTTTTTGGGGTTTTTTTGTTGTTTTTTTTGTCAGCGCGTATAGAATACATATATCAATAAAGTACTTGAACATATTGTTGTAAATATTAATAGGTTAACCCTACCCGGCAATATCTTTAATTTTGTCTTGTTTTTATTCAGTTTCGAGGATGCACTGCAACTAATATAAAAAAGTTCTCACTTTATAGTCTGAGAATATTCTCAAATTTGACTGCTCAACCAGAACTAACTAAAGTTGAGGATATTCTCAGATTTAAGTAATTCGTACGTTTTATGACTATGGGTCCTTTTTTCACATTATAATTTATAAAAATACATGTATATGTGGTTTTGATTGTTTTATTGGTCATCATTATCATCATCATCATCATCATCATCATCATCTTCATCATCATCATAATCCTCCTCCTCCTTCATCTCCTCCTCATCATCATCATCATCTTGCACGATATCGTAGCGGAAGGATTCAACGAGCTCTCGTTGAACATTTTCGCTACATCGTTCTCTACACTCTCGTTGCATCCTTCCGCTACAACAATTCAGTGTAGTCTGATAATACAGATAGAAACATATGTGTGGCTTTGTATTTATTACACGCCCCATATTTATCTAATTGGGTACACACATTTATGATTTATTCATCTTTTGACAATTATACCACGGGACAATATATGCTCATGTAAAAACCCTGTATCATGAATACAACAATTTGAAAAGTAGTTCCGGCTAAACTTACGTATCCAACTACAGTGCAATATGACGTTACGTATTATAACTGTATGATTACACATACATGTAATAAAACATAACACATATACATAATCCGGTAGGCTCTCACTAAAAGGTATGTTATACGTGTGATAAATTTCAACTGACCTGTGCCAGGAAAAAGAAAGTTATCCATTTCTTCCTGAATTTCAGAAGTGGAACATGCGTATAGTTTATATTTCAAATTCAACACAGTTATTGACAACGTGAAAATATGGATGCTATCCTTGTGTTATTGACATTACAGATAAAATTTCGTTTTATGGCAATGAGTAGCAATCGAGTAACCTTCAAAATACACGAAACAGTCAATCAAAAATAAATGAAACCAAACTGCTTATAAATGTTGTTTAAAAAATTCTTTTCGTTTGAATATTATTACGCCACTAGGTAAACGGTATTTTTAGAATTTTTAAGCATGACAGAAAGGGGCCACCATATAACCCAGCGGACTTACCTGACTAGTTGACGTGACGGTAGTTATTTTAATACTGTTAATTTTACATTTCAGTGACTAAAGACGGTGCGTTGACATATGCAGGCAATGACACCAAATTTGAAGTCAGTGGTAATGAATCCTTTAAATCTGGTCATGGTAAGATAACTTAAAAAGATTAAAAGAGGAAAGAAACTAGAACAATGTCGCTTTTATTCTCAAGCACATATGTATTATAATGGAGAGTTTCCATTTCATTTTAGTGTTACAGACAAATATCGTTGAAACATGGGAACATAAATTACTCAAGTAAATACGTTCCTTTAAATAACCTTTCTTTTTTATTCTTCATACGTCTTATATTTGTAGTATATTGTTTAATTATTTCTATCAGTCGTTCTATATTCATTGAGAGGTCTGATGCACTTTGTGTATGGACCGCCTATGTGACGTCAGAGGAGTGAAAAGGTCGATATCATACCATATGATATAAATATAGCACAACTGAAACTGGATCATGAGTTGACAAGATCGGCATATTTGATGTTTGTCCCCCCCCCCCCCCCCCCCCCCCCCCCCCCCCCCCCCCCCCCCCCCCCCCCCCCCCCCCCCCCAATTTTTGTTTGTTGTTTGTTTATTGTTGTTTAACGTCCCACTCAAGAATATTTCACTCATATGGAGACGTCACCAAATGCCGGTGAAGGGCTTCAAATTTTGGCCTATGCTCGGCACTTACGGCCATTGAGCAGTGAGGGTTCTTTAACGTGCCGACACCTACTGTGACACGGGACCTCCAGTGTTTACTGTCTCATCCGAAAGACAGGAAACCAACCTGTCGCCGGCGGGACTCGAACTCACGACCTCACGATCCAGAGTCGAGCGCGCTACCGACTGAGCCAGGCCGGCTCTCGGCATATTTGAATTTGAAATAGAAAACAAGTTGTATTTAGCATAAGTGAACCCAGCATATTAAAATACGTTAATACTGAAGACGTTATTTGGTCAAATGAGCAACTGCGAAGGGAGTATCATGGAGTATGGCCTATTGCAAAAGTATGCATTCTTCGTCATCTGACATCAGTCTGTAACAAGATTTGATGATAGTTTATGTTTGTGATTTATCTGTATCTACTCTTATTGTAAGTGATGATATGGATAAAGACATTTTATGCTATAAACAGCAACACTGTGTTGAGAACACAAAACATTAATATCCGGTTATAGGTAATTGTCAATTCGAGTCTAAAATTTCAAACTAAACTAGGTTCGTCATAATATAAAGGTCAAAATCTGGGATCCGAACTAAATCACCCTTTTTTTCAGGCAGTTTGGTGTTTACGACAGACAAGATGGATACGGGGCCCATTTGCTACCAATTGGTGATGGACAATGGACAACTTGTCCGGCTGCAGAAACAAGTCGTCCCACGTTCAGAGCAACTCACCCCACCCCATCGAAGACAACGAAGTGATTTGCCAAGTTGTCCATGACGTGGTACGAGTTGTCTTCAGTAATCACGTTTCAAATGAAAAATACATATACATCGAATAAGAAGTCTTGGTACGAGTCCGCTTGAGTACGATTTTTGGGGATCATGTTGTAATTTATCATCTTAAAGTAAAGCCGACTTGAGTCAATCAAAAGTAAATGTAAACATTTCGTTTATCTTCATACTAATCAACCGACCCATCACAAATTTAATACAGGCTAGTTGACACAGATTACAAATTATACCAACAAATTCACAGTGCAAGTAGGTCACAGAGAGGTCATGACCTTCGACCCGTCTGTAGTTGATAACTGACTGACTGACTGTGAGTAAATGATCGTCTAATTAGTCTTTATACCCGTCAGCGTGCATACAGCGTTCATTACAGACACCAAAAGCTTGTTTAGAAATAGTAAATGGATAAGCACTAACCTTAAAGTTTATTTACTCATTTTAATAAATATTTTGATGTTTATTTACATCCTCGGGGACTTTTTAATAAATGACAAGACTCACAGATGTATCATTAAATCATAAACAAATGTGGGAATGTTTATTTGTTGTCAACAAAGTCAAAGTCATGGAGGCGTTACAAAAACGCACAGGTGACCCTGATGAATTCATATTACGTAAATGTAACAAATATGAGCATAAATATGTGGCGTTTGCCAAATTAAGTGAAGAAATACCATGTGTTTTTATTTAGAGGATTTCTTAAATTTTCATTTGTCATTTCTTTGATATAGGACTTTTTGTTTCATGAACGGATCTTACGTATTTGTCATTTTAATACAATCTACCACAGACTAATTACTTTACATGTTTGCTCCAGTATCTGCGCATTTGAGAATCTATTTGTTACGTCTATCGTGCCTTTAATGTTAGTTTAGTCACGTCAAATATACAAAACCTCTTCTAATTTTTCTTTGTATTATAGTAATTTCGCAATGCCTTAAAGAGGTCGGTTCTAGACATGTTGAGGACTTCTAATTGTAATGATGTATGAAAGGCTTTTTTCTTAAACAAAATCGTAAGTATAGGGCCAACATACTTCAAATGTAACAACAAAACAATTAATCAAACTTTTGGTGTTTAAAGAGTAATGTGAAAGGATCAGGAAATGATAATTATTCGTCAACAGACGAATTAGTTAAACGTCACAGTTTGAATTTAACATAAAACAGCTTGAAGATTGTCGGAGTGATTTTTCTGCTGGTTTCGAGCGAAAGTTTTGGACGTCCCAATCAGGCAGATTGGCAAGCAACATTGGATTATATTTTATTTCTCAAAGCCAAAAGGTGACTAAGAAATTAACGGAGTTGTTGAGCGACCGATCGAGTGAATGAACGTTAGTTAATCGGCAACTGTATGGCAAAGACAGATATCTTTTTTCAATCGAATGTTTACACTTTTTTAGAAGTGCACAACCTTTTGTTTATCGAATGTTGGCACCTTTTAGCAATTTTTTACTGCCGAGTTTTGACACCCGTTGGCTGCCGAGTGATGTGTCCTGTTGGCTACCGAGTTTTAGTACGTTTTAGGTGCTGAGTGTTGACACTTTTTGACTGCCGAGTGTTGGCACCTTTTGTCGGCTGCAAAAAATAACCCCTTTTGACTGCTGAGTGAATGCACTTTTGGCAACTGACTCAAATGATGTTCTCGATAAATCTGCCCTGTAGCTAAGACAGTGGTCACGTGGTATGGGCACCGACATACTACATTTAGTTAGACAAACATCGAATTGGTTCTATTGTTTGACCATTTTTTACATTACGAGTAATGAAATTTTATGATATACAGAATGCGATATAGTCACAAACAACAAAATACTGTTAAAATGTTAACATCATTATGTCATTAGAATGAGGTCATGGGCTGTCAATGGGAATTTTCATTTGAGAATTTCATTATAGACCTACATGTCTGTTTCACCCTAATTTTACATTTTAACAACGCCCCAATGTATGATTATTTACAAGTTCTAGACTTAAACTTTCTTTTTTACAGTTTGTTGTTTTGACATTTGTCAATTGGTTGAGTTTGTTGTACTTCCATGTCATTTCATCACACACGCAATAGCGACTTAACCTCAGTTGAAATATGTGTCATGTAATTTACATTTGTTTTAGTTTTACCTTTGACCCCATGTTTCTTGCTGCACCTGATGGGTGCAATCTGTACGCTGAAAATTGATTTCAGAGATTCGATGAAAACGATAGCCGTTTCAATCTTTTTTTTACTCAAAGAGTTTCATGTGTTGTAGATAAAAAAAAATTATTTCGCCCCTCTGCACAGAGTCAATGTTTGTTTTAGTGAAAGAGTGTGCACTTTAAGTTTTTGATATGTATCAGAGCGTGTGGAAAACGTAAACCTTGAATATTGGTAACCTTAGATTTAAAACCCTTGGCATACATAAAAACCAGTGAGATAAAAGATTTAACTACAAATACAATATAATTAACAATACCAAAGTTATAGTTTTATAATAAAGGCCAAAACAAATGTTCAATGCGATGACAAAAAGGAAACATAGAGTCAATAAATGTTTTGTTATTATTAACTTTTTCTTCCCTATATATTACAATAGTCTAGTCTAATAAATAGAAAAATAACATACCATTCAGGTAGTTAGGGGAATGCGTTAAAGAAAGTAGTATAAATATAGTCTGATATATGCAGTATCATTAAATACGTCGATATGTAGCCTATGTTTTATACCCGCGAGCCTTTGGCGAGGCTAATATATAAAACATAATATATTTAATGAATTTTTATGACATAATTGTAAAGATTGTGATATATGTGATATTATAAGTATTTCGACTAATAGATAGAATACTAGAAGTGAACTTGGTGTACACAACTTTATGCTAATATGATTTTAAAGATACAAATACAAATGTATCGAGAAACTTTTTTCATGATATTTTTTAAATTCATTTATTATGGACGCAAACAAAATAATCTTAAATTGAAGGATATATTCCATATTCCTACAGGAAAAAATCGAGTTTTGTTTGATTGTCTGGGTCATTTATTTGTTGATTACACCTTTTTATTTATGATATAAGTTTTCAGAAGTTTCCCAGAAGAATGGGGAAAAACACAACGTGAAGGGTAGAATTTGATATGCATGAGGGCAATTTTTTAAAAAGAAGGAAATGCAATGTACAAATATAAATTTTAACGATTTTGACCCATGTATTCTATTTTATATATCAACTGCTATTAAATTCACCACCATTTTAAACATTTCTTAGAATGACATTAATTTTAAGCAAATCTTTTTGGGATCAAATCGATCACTTTTAATTGACCATAGTGTTTAAAACATTTAGATAATAGTTAACTCATCAACCCCTATTGTCAAAATGGGACCGACCCAAAGCAGTAGATGAAATGAACTATTGGCATAATTCGGGAGTGAACACGTTAACATTGGATGCGCAATTATCGTAGAATTTAGATTCGAAATCATACACCCCTGAATTCAGGCAATGGACTTCATCATTCTTTGAATTCAAACGTGACTATAGGGGTCTAGGAGTTAACGATGAGAACGAACTACTGTGGCGATCGCTAATGTATGGGTTCATATTCAATTATAGCGAAATGGAAAACTTCAGAAAAAGTTAAAAACAATCCTATTGCCCTTGTTTCGGTAAAATTATAAACCATCAAACATTAAGTTGACATACTCATCTGATGGGAACATCGTCAGATTATCCGATTTTAATTAATTTATTTCGGTGGCATCTTTAGTGTTATGTAAAGAAAATTCAAGGTTTTAAATTCATTCATAAACGACCACCAAGCGAATGTGATTTAATACTAAGTAATGGACCATTTCATCTTCTATTTTGATGTAAGATACAAAATGATAAAACATATTTTATTCTATTCAAATAGTACACATTTCCTAAAATAACCAGATTTGTACATATAAAATAAACAAAGTAAGCATATAATATTGAACGTACATCTACACAATCGATGACTATATTTAGAAAGTTGCGTCAAAAATAGGTCGTGTTTCACAACTATCAACTAGGTATAGTGAAATCCATATAGTTTGGCGGGTGAAATCTAATGAAACTTCGAGTTTAAATTTTAAGTAAGGAAATAAAGCATAATGACATTGAATACACTGGCAAGAGTAATCGTTCTTACTTTTCACCATACTTTCGAGCACCTATTGAGAAATAAAACTGCTTCCTGTGAAGCTTGGCATAACAAAAAGTGAGTAGAATCATCCGCATGATAATTACAAGGTTACTCCGCCCCACCACGTTATGTGGTTTGACCTAATAGGTACTTGCAAAAACCAATGGCTACAGCAATTTTTCCATAATGTGATGACTTTTGTTTATTTTTCGGATATAAAAAATTAGAAATGACTCTATATCATATATTTCGCGTATTCACTTATCTAGACAAATTCGCGAAAACAGAAATTCGCGATTTTTAAGTTGCAAAATACCTTGAACAACCGCCAGTTGTAAGTGGTAATATTGTACATGTATACATTAAGAATTGTGCAAGGTATGCACTCCGATCATGAAGTTATGAATGGATAAAGCGATGCTCCTTTGAAAATATCATATTTAGAGTACAGTTATGTTTCAACAGTTCGTTGCCACTGGCTTACATTCACTCAACAACTCAACAACCCTTGAAGTCACATTTAGATCTGTTCATTTCAAAGAATGGTTGATGTCCACTGTAAGAATTCAGGGGTGTAAAAGTTTAAAATCAAAACTTTGTAATAATTTGAAATGCAACATTATATAACTTGTTCTCTCCTACAATATGACATTAGACCATACTATTTATTGATGTGGGTGAATCTAATCGTGACAACAGGGGTGGCTGAGTTTTAAAATATATCTACAATTATCCCGACCTACAAATGGTGGTAACATAACACCACTGACACGGTTTATTATGTATCCCAAATTGTTACTGTAATTTCGCAGACAAACACTTGAAATTTAGTGGTACTTGATATCTTTTCAGTTTATTGGATAGCACTTATATTACAGCAGCACAGAGTACTTAAATCATAATAGAGATAAAACGTGAAAGGAGGGTACGTGCCGCAGCAGACACCGTTATTGCTGACAAACACAAAATTACTTAAAATTTTGCGAAAATATAAATAAAACAAACAAATCTGAATATCTGAATCGTAAATACGTGTAATGGGGAATTTATACTTCTGAGCCATTGTGAAATAAGTTGCTTGAGTTTACCGTTTGAGTGGCAATCATTTGAACTATAGACGTGGTCATATATGATACACACCGGTGTATATTGGATGTATTGACCGATTAAGGACGAGCATCTAGTAAATCTCAAGAGAATGTTCAAGTTTGAAAATATTCTTCTTAAGTTAGCTTTGCAGATTAGTTCTTGAATCATAAAACTACCAGATTTGACCAAATATGAAATGTTTCTTCTCAGCAATGCAGATAAGACATTGGTTTAATATTCTCGGGTTCTGAATTCATAGAGTTGTAAATATTTTATGATGACTAGATCATACATAGGGAAGGTCACAGTAATAAGACATAGTAAGCGGTTAATGATATGATAGCTTGAATACAATAATTGTGGCTTATGTTGATATAGTAGACAAACGTGTCTCATCGAAAGGTTGCCAGCTATATGATAATTAAAATACATGTACATACTTCGGTTCTAAATGCACTGAACTCCGAGGAATGTTCTAAAAAAGCAAAAACAATTATAGTAAGTAAATTGAATTCGATATTCAATTACGTTTGAGCAAAAGAGATCCTCTCTTATCTGTGTAAAAGTTTAAGAAGAATTGTCCTCAATGTTGTAGAAGGGTTGCATATAAATGTACTTATGATTAAAAATAAAATCGATTGTCTGTATATATATATATATATATTAGATATATATATATATAATATATATATATATTATATATAGTATATATATATAGATATATAAGTAACATATTGTAAGTATTGTGTAATCTACTTATTAAGAATATTTTAGTGAAAGGATTCATATTACTACAACTTCCATTTTGTGCTCCATTGAACATTCATCACAACATGATTATCAATAATAACATACATAAAACATCAATGTATGTTAATATCTTATTAGCTTTAAAAACCGTCGATTTTTAACAATTCGTAGAAAAGTAATATGGAATATAATTTCGAAAGTTTCCTAAACGTTTTTTTAAATCATTGTTGTTCAAACTACCTCTTATATAAATATTACAATATTTTTTGTTTTCGAGTTGGTGTATCAGGGATAGCTAATCATAAAAATACCAATTTACATCATTTCAATCTAAAGATGTTGGAACGAAAGAAGCATGTAAGATAATTCAGAATTATTTACCAGGGTCATCTGGGCATATATATGCCAAATGATATCATATCGGATAGATATAGTTTTAGGTGAAAAAAATATAATTAATCAATAAACGTAATATTTGAATCTGCGATTATCGATAGACGAGCTCGCTGCACGACAAAACACACCCTACGCGCTATATTCTAGTTATCTATAGTAAACAGAAAAATGCATACCAGAGTGAATATATACGACTAACCGTTTTTGTATGTAACAGGCGCACCTTCCCCTATTTAACGGCCTGGTAGTGAATATATATCAAGACATTATTTTAAAAATATATCTGAGTTTCCTAGCTGGATATCGAGATATATATATATATAAACTGGTATATATAGAATCATATAATAAACTGAAATTTAACGAGGAGGTTGTCACGGTAAATAGCCCCTGGGAATCCTAAGCACGAGTAGTATTCTTATAACTATATATATATTTATTTAGTATTGTTTTATTGGCATATATATATCAACAACAAAAATATATCCAATTCTATTTAGAATTAACCAGTGTTAAATTGAGCAATCAAAGGATGTGATATGCATATATATATAATAATACTGTAACCGTCCCTTTCAACAAATGTCAACAAAATGATTTCATAACGGTATGAAGAATTGTAATGAGACGAAACCCTAAAAATAAATAGATCTATTATCTCATAAGCTAAAAATAAAACCAATTAATTACTGTTTATATATGAATGTAATGAATACATCTGTTAACGTATATATTGAGAAATCTGAATTGCGTGATTTCGTCACACCACGCCGATATATAAATGATCATACTTTGGGTCTCGAGTGTGTAATATACACTGAGAAATGATATATCATATTGTCTGAGTACTTTAAGACAATTATTAAAAAGAGGAACTTTAGTGAGAAATATTTAAACTATAAGAAGCAATGGCACAGAAAGAAATAGTGGTTTGTATATAGACGAAATGATTGGAAATTTGCCCAACAGTTTGTGAATATGATCATTGAGTAACATTTGAATATATATATAGCGTCTCATCACTAAGTATTTAAGGCCATCCATATTCAGTATTTCTTAATATATATATATATATATATATATATAAATATATATAAAATATATATAATATATATCATATATATATGTACTCAGCGATCATATCCCTATTCATAACCCATATATATATGTATGTAAGTAATGTTATGTAATGTGTGTGTGTGTGTGTGATATGTGTGAGGAAGGTATGTATATGTATGTATAGTATACATTAAAAACAGTTGTGACTTACTGGTTGGGGAC
This sequence comes from Atrina japonica, assembly GCA_030159075.1. Taxonomy (NCBI): domain Eukaryota; kingdom Metazoa; phylum Mollusca; class Bivalvia; order Pterioida; family Pinnidae; genus Atrina; species Atrina japonica. The sequence continues at coordinate 2,637,081 of BROG01000010.1, read as the reverse complement.
TTGTTATGACTAGGACCAGTAACGGCGGGCCATTTCCATATAATTTCGGCGGCTATATTGAACACGATTTATGATTTTAGATTTATTTAGATACAATCATGAGATAGATGGTCATCTTGTCTCAAACAGAACAAATAATATTGGTCGTGGTACATAATTAAGAACGAAATCACTACTAGTAGCCAGGTACTGGTCGCTAGCCCTGCTAGTTGTTCCCGAACAGTATGTAACTTCTTAACAATTACAACTGCGCCGAATCTAAGCCTATATAGACCACATCCCAGGCATTTAAAATTTTCCATACCAACTAGCGTTCAGACAATTATATTTTATTACAAGGCGGCAGTTAACAAAATTATGTATGGTTTAAAAAGTCAATTGCCAGAACGTGTATGAAATAATGTCAAAAACCAATGCAAACAACAGTTATAATTTCATGTCAACCTAAAAAATAAAAGTCGTAAAATGTAGGTGAATAAATTAAAATATATTGTCTGTATAATATATATATAAATACTATATATATACAAACTATATATATATATATATATATGATAAATAATATATAATATATATATATATATATATATAGATATATATAGATATATAAGAACAGATTGTAAATTGTGTAATCTTACTTTTAGAATATTTTAGTGAACAGATTCATACATTACTACAACTTCACTGGAGACAATTTGTGCTCCATTGACTTTCAACATTAAACAACACCGATGTTTATCACTAATATCATACATAAAACATCAATTTATGTTAATTATCTTATTAGCTTTACCGTCGATTTTTAACAATTCGTAGAAAGTTTATGGAATATAATTGAAAGTTCCTAAACGTTTTTAAATTTTGTTGTTCTACACTTATGGCTTGGATAATTATTACAATATTTTGTTTCGTTGGTGTATCAGGGATAGCTAATCATAAAAATACCAATTTACATCATTTCATATAAAGGTGTGGAACGAAGAAATGTAAAGTAATTCAGAATTTTTACCAGGCACTGGCATATATATGCAAAATGTTCTGATACATAGCATCGATATATTTTGGTAAAAAAATATAATTAATCTACCATCAAACTCCAATATTTGAATCTGATTGAAAAATATTACGACATTTCTACCGAGTCTTCTATCCGTTATCTAATAGTAACAGAAAAATGCTAGCCAGTGAATATATACACTACGTTTTTGTATGTTACACGCACATTCCCTTTTAACGCCGTAGTGAACATTTTAAATATACTAGGTTTCCTGAGGGATATCCGAAATGCTCAACACAGGATGTTACATTGCATTTCTTATCATTTTTTAAGTAGTGAATATGCACTTTTATAATTTATTAATCAACGGTATATCATAGAATCATAAAATAAACTGAAATTTAACTGAGGTTGTCACGTAAATACACATGGGAATCCTAAGCACGTATTATGCTTATCTTAAGACAGTACGCACCTGTTTTGAATATGTGCTGTTATTTTTATTTTTAGTTATTGTTTTATTGGCATAGTTCGGTGCTTAAACAAAACATCAAAATGAATACCAATTCTATTTAGAATTAACCTGTTTAATTACAATCAAAGGAGTGAATGCATATTACATACAATGTATATAATATGTAACCGTCCTTTCACAAATGTCACAAAATGATTTCATAACGGTATATGAATTGTGATGAGACAAACCTAAAAATAAATAGATCATTTCTCATAGCTAAAAATAAACAATTATTACGTTTATATTGATTGTATGAATACTTCTGTTAACTACTATCTAACACTTGAGAAATCTGAATTGCGTGATCGTCACACCACCGATATATAAATGACCATGACTTTGGTCCGAGTGTGTTATACACTGAAATGATATATCAGTATTGTCTGAGTACTTTAAGCATTAGTAAAAGGAGAACTTAGGAGAAATATTTAAACTATATGAAGCAATGCAATGAAAGAAATATGGTTTGTATGATTACAAATGATGTGAAATTGCCCAGTTTGAATATGTTCATTGAGTACTTTTGAATATATATATAGGTCTTCACTAAGGAGCCCATCTCGCATTTAAGGCCATCATATTCAGTTTCCTGACAATTTCTTAATATATATATATATATATATATATATATATATATATATATATATATATATATATATATATATATATATATATATATATATATATATATATATATATTAATCAGCGATCATATCACTAGTCAGACCATTTTGAGTCGCACACACACACGCGCGCATGTATGTATGCATGTATGTATGTTATGTATGTATGTTATGTATGTATGTATGTATGTATGTATGTATATGTATGTATGTATGTGTGTGTGTGTATGTATGTGTGTATGTATGTATGTATGTATGTATGCTGGGACATTAAAACAGTTGTGACTACTGGTCGGGGACTTGTTATGACTAGGACCAGTAACCGGCCATTCCATTATTTCGGCTATATTGAACACGATCTTTTTAGATTTATTTAGATCAATCATGAGATGATGGTCACTTTTCTCAAACAGAAAAAATAATATTGTCGTGGTACATAATTAAGACGAAATCACACTATAGCCAGGTACTGGTCCTAGCCGGCTAGTTGTTCCCGAACAGTATGTAACTTCTTAACAATTACAACCTAACTAAGCAATATGAGACCACATCGCAGGCATTTAGAAATTCCCATACCACTGCGTTCACAATTTGTTTTACAGCCAGTTAACAAAATTATGATGTTTAAAAGTCAATTGCCGAAGTGTATGAAATAATTCAAAACCATGCAAACACAGTTTTAATTTCATGTCAATCTAAAAAAGAAAAGGTCGTAAAATGTAGGTGAAAAGTATTGGCAAATAAATTCACATGTAGGTATGGCATGTTGAAGCCGTCTAACAGGAACACACAGCACATGTCACTTCATTTTCAATTTAGATTTTCGGGCTGATCAGTGTCCATTAAAAGGACCAAGTCACGATGGCAAAACATACTATTTTCCAAAAAATTGACTGAAAATTACTAAATGAGTCTATTCAAGGATTGTACCCAGTTACCTGTAAAATCGAATGTATATACAGTGGATTCCAATTAATTGCATACCTGATAATTGCATATTCCTGTTAACTGATTAAGAACTCAAAACACAAAACAATTTCCTATTATGTTGTATATTCCTTTTATTTGTATTGTTTAATTAATAATAAATAATTCCTGTTAATTGCGTCAAATATTCTCCAAAATGGGGGGAAATGTACTGATTATGATAAAAAAAAATCTGTGAAAATACTATTTTGAGAGATTTGAAAGATATGAGAACATTCCAAACTATGTTTTATGAAAATTCCTTTATGATGATAATGGAGAACAAAAACAAGATGATGATGACGATGAAAAGGAGGAAGAGGTGATGATGATGATCGTGGTGGTAGTGGTGGTGATGTTGATGATGATGATTATAATAAAAATTGTGACGACGAGGACGACGACGACGACGATGATGATGATGATAAAGATAAAGAAAAAAGACGATGACGAGGAAGAAATATTTTAAGTCATTCTAATCTGTATCTTTACCGTGTTATCAGTCAAATATTTGTAAATCTCGAATCCTGATTTGCAATGCACTTTCACATGGATCAAGTCCACTTGAGTCCACTCAGTCACGCGATTGAAAAGAAATACGGCCTACATTAAATACAGTATTCAAATAAATGCAGATTACGCGAAATGATGACATTGTATTAAGTATGATATTAATAGAGAAATTGATATTGATGCTCTGCTATATATAGATTTGTTTTCGCAAGTGGTCTTAAAGGTAATTTTATGACTTGAAATTTAACCGAAGGAGATGATTTTCTTATCCTAAATAAACATACCTATATCTTACCCTCAAAATTAGTACCAGTCTGTGGCTTTCCACTAAAACTGCATAAAATAGAATTGATGTATTATTGTTATATAACCCACAACAGAAACTCAGAAATGAAATGCAAATTGCAAAACCTCTCTATATTAGCTGTTGCAAGAATTGAAAAGTAAACTCAAGTACACATGGGCTTTGTATAGATGCTTCACAAATATCCAGTTTTAATTCTAATATATGTGTATTCTCAAATGAAAGTCATAATACATTATTGTAGCAGACATACTAGTATAAAGTTAATCTTTAGCACGCAACGTGGCAATAGTATGAAAAGTCATCATTTTTCTATAGTTAGGTACTAATGCCCCGTGACGACAAACTAGTGTGAACATTGTACATCTGATATGAGTGGATATATGCGTAGATTATCTAACGATATGGATACACATGAAATGTTTATGCTTGAAAATATTGGACCTGATGAATCGGTAGCTATCATCAACACACTGATAGTAAATATAGCGTGAGTAATATGAACATCGTACCGAATAGATCATCCCCATCTATTTCTCCAGTACAGAGCTCGAGCTCCAGTAAGACAGAACTCAGAACTCAGAGAGAGAGAGAGAGAGAGAGAGAGAGAGAGAGAGAGAGAGAGAGAGAGAGAGAGAGAGAGAGAGAGAGAGAGAGAGAGAGAGAGAGAGAGAGAGAGAGAGAGAGAGAGAGAGAGAGAGAGAGAGAGAGAGAGAGAGAGAGGGGGGTGGTGGTGATGGGGGTGGTAGGACAGATACGAATTAGGACAATGGCATTATTAGGACAATCCTGTTATAATGATAAATATTAAATGATGTTAATTGTTCAATTATCATCATCATCATCATCACGAAGATCGAGGAAAGGTCTTGGTTTTCGACATCTTTGTTTACAATTTCTCTACATGTGTATATCATTCGACAAAAGTAATTATTGTCCAGACAATAATCACGTGTACAATGGAAAAGCGGATTACTATCACTGTTGCACATTACACATTCGCGATAAATCTTTCTAATCTCTTTGAGTTACACGTTAATCAGCATGGGAGAAGATAAATTGTACCCCAACATTGTAATAGTGACATGACCTAAATCCATATATTCCCAAAGATTAGTGACAAGCGCGATGCGTGTAAAATATAAGCAAGATATCTCCAACTCTCTCGGATAGTACAGCAAGAAATTTGTAACTTTTGATATTTTAGCGATGTTACTTACATTGCAGATAGTGTTTCTAGAGACTGTGGTTGAAAAATTGAAATAGAATTTGAATTGAATTTCGTCTTAATTGACCAATCCTAATTACTGTTGAAAAAGTGCGCGCCTATCCCCAGAATTGCTATCGCACCTCTGGGAGATAAGATAAGAGTTGATAAGATAATTGATGTGATAAGAGTATTGTCTTATGTAATTCAAACCCGATACGGCAATAGACGCCAGATGTGTTTACACCAGACATAACTTGAGATTCTAGCTTAACATTTCCACTGACACAAAATGTCATCAATATACATAATATACATAAAACCGTTTACGGAAATCAGACCATATTATCAATGTCGCTAATATAATGCGTTCAAATGAATTTATCCCATAGATACTCAGGTTCAGTTTACAGAAACTTAATATATATACATAGTCCTATCTGTTAATAATATCAATATCAATATCAATTTAATATCTATATCAAAGTGTTTCCGGAAATGTCGAAGATCCGTTATTCGGTAAACCGATAAAGGCTATCAACTTATTAATAGCAATACTTGCCACGGTATTGTGTAGCGTATTTGTTGATACGAGACTGCATACAAACTTGACGAAAATCATCTGATTCACATTAACCGATTTGAACGTCCACATCATACATGCATTTTATTCATATTGCCATTAAATTGCGGTGAGTACCAATTACGCTATTAGATAAATGCGTGCCTTGAAATGTTTGAATAAATGCATTTTATTCCATGTCAATGCTTGCATTTTAAAAAGCTAATTATAGGTAAATTAGATACTTTATACAACTTTCATAAGGCTACATACTGCGAGAAAAAGAGGTAGCATCTCTTTTTATCCCAAATGAGCTTTCTAACGAAATACGTTTTCAGGTAAAATAATTTTATCTTGATTTAGAAATAACGGAAAATGCCCTCATGTTTATAATGGAGATATTATCCCATGTGAATTTCACCGTGCATTGGATTGCCCCGCCTATCATAAAACATAAAAGAGTAAATGCATTATACATTTCTACTTTATAAACTTACGACTCGCAAAGTTCCCTCAACAGAATAGTATGGATTTAGCAATGCAATACCATCAGCAATATGACCTAGCTGTGTATCTGTGTCGCGTCGCTATAGTACATAATTTTTCTTCCTTGGTTCACAGATTCAATGTTCTATAAACGGGGAAATATTTTTGTCAACTTCACGTGGACTTATCGTACAAGCTCGTTTAACGTGAAATTTTCTCGGGAAATTTTCATGTGAAATCCATATGAACAAATTTTGTCTGTTTCATGACATCCGAATATTGTTTCGTGTCATCAACGTCAGTTTAACGTATAAGCTACATTAACGTGAAATTCTTACACGTAAAAATCAGGTTAATTTCACGGGAACAAAATTTATCATTGTAAATATAAACATGTATTCAAAACATGGTAGAACAAAACGTGTTTGTGAAACAAAGATGCCCCCGGTCCAAACAAATTATTGAAATTATTACATGTTACCCCTACCCACCCAAGGGGCATACGATGTCAGTAAAGAGTGAGCAACTCCTAGATGAACTTACAATCCAAATTTAGTTACTGTATCACAATCTAAACTTGAAATATTACACTCTATATGTAAGCGGGACGGAATTACAGACGAACAAACAGACAAACAGACAGACGATCCATACACTATAAGCCGGACCTTGCAGGCCTGGGGCATAAAAATTAATTAAACAAGGGAGTGTTGAGTGGGAACGGAAACATCAATCCTCGTGGTAAAAATCTGAAAGTCTGATCCTCAGATTAGACAAGATCCTAACCACTCCAGGTGGACATTTCCTCATTCACTCATATAACATCCATGCATATTATTTCCGTTCATTCTGTTTTATGTTAAATACATAGCATGGTCTTAAACCGGTACCGTTTACTTTGGTCAGTATTGAAAGGCATACAAGTAGTCATTTTAAAGAAAAACATATCCTGCAATAAAACAAAAACATTGATCAAAAAGGCTTATTTAAAAAAAAAGTTATATAGCCACAGAATTTTAACATAGCATGAAAATTTTGCCTAGAATAAATAAAATACGCCATATGCTAATCTAAAGAAAAAGATGTACTGCCGTAGAATTTTTAACATAGCACGCATATATTTCCCAGAATAAATGAAATGTGCCAACGATTGATATTCCTGCCTAAGAATACAAATGTTTACTGGCCAATTCCTCACATTTAATTTCTTTTCACAAATACAACATTATGACCATGTTATTTATATAAAACGTCTATTACTTGAAACTTTTGAAACAAATAAATAATCCATTTTGACAGCTTGTATGCCTTTAACTATCAATACTCTCTTAATTTTGAATATTTGATCATCGAATACACTTATCCACGATGTACTCTTGAATAAACAAAACCCTAACCACAATAAAGAAATAAAAAAATTCAAAAACATTTAAATTTATTACCTTCACTACAATGTTTTGTAATCGAACGGACCGCCACACTGTAAAAATGCACATCCCTTGTACATAAATTTATTATTTAAATGAATAAATGACTTACAATCTTCCAAATATTATGATAAAATACCCACGTACAATTGATATTTCACAATGTAAATTTTAATGAAAATAGAGTACCTATGGTGTTATTCTCTATACAAGAATGCAACACCTACAATTTCTGTAATTTGACATTTAAATATCCCATAACACATAAGCCATCTTGATAAGGGTGTGGCATGCCAACAGTGGACGCGGACGCGGACTCCTTCCGGACACCTGGTCCCGTCCCATTTTGGAATTTGCAATTGTTCTTCGTGTTGAGACCGTTTTAATCAAATATGTATAATAAAGATAATGGTTTGGCCCCCCACATGAAACCGAGTGATATGAATGACGAGGTTAAAATATTATAATTGTATAACGATAACAGTATAAAACAATTGGAATGATTGATAAAACTGAGACTGATTAAATGACATTGTCCATATCAGAATTTAATCAAAGATATATGTAAATATGGTTTTGATAACACGTTTTGCCATTCAATCGTTGTATTGCCTGGGACCACTTAGCACTATTGTTTTCATCTGTGACCAAAATGCAAATTATGTACATTTTGAAAATCAATTTCACCATTATTTATCTCCTTCTTACACTATAAATTAGAACTATAAAATAATTTGTACGAATTACTCGACATATTATGGTAACTTGATCCTATCAGTCTAAACTAACGGTGCCACGTCGACTGAGAAGAGCAGCTCGAGCGCAAAAAAAAATATATTAAATAAATTTGGTCCCATAAAAAGATTGTCACGTGCAGTGGTTTATTGTTGATATAATCCAAAAACACAAACAACGAGTACGTTTAGCAGCACGCTTAGGCCATTCTAAGTATTTTTTTATGTTTAGCATTCACCCTATAATCAAAAACCTATCTTTCTATCACGAAAAAAAAAACTCCAAAAACGACAGAAAAAAACACAAGACATTTTATAAGAACAAAATTTTATGCACATTTATATAAATTTTCCTGGCTGTGATGTGTCCGCAGATGAAAAACAAAATTAAATTGATAAAAATCATATCTTTGGCTAACACTTATAATTAACCTGTCAAAAATGTTTATGATTAACTTTACATTTTTGGACTATGTTCCAAATTATTTTCCCTAGAAGTTTGTGGTATTTGTTTCTGTTTCATTATATCAAAACCTATTCATCCGTGGACGCTAAACATAGGAAAAAAATTTGGAATGGCCTTTTCCTTTCCTTGTATTGAAACAAGTATATTGAAGTATGATAATTGTTTGTGAATGTAACAGAGCATTTTCGTGGTGCAATATTTTAATTGGAACGACGTAAAACACAGTATCTGTATTATTGTATCAAATACGTGATGTGTTTCAAGATGAAACGTTACACTGTGCATCAATGTATTTGTTAACAATGGTTATAAAGAAATAGTTTAAAGAATAACTAAATGAAATAATATCATCTTAGATAGCTAAGTTGAAAAATGCACACACAATTTTTTTATGATTATAACACTATCCTTATTTTGAAATTGATGGCCTAACAAGCAAAAAGTGATTCGAAGTAAAAACAAATACATACAATTTTAAGTTGTAATTGCGTAGATAGTGAGTAACTATTCTATTTTTGTTTTATGTTACGAAAGAGGTAACAAAAATTTCAGAAATCGTCCTGCTAGAACTTGAGCTGACTTTGTGAGAAGACCGGTGGTCTCTTACCTTGGTTCTATACACCGCCACTAAAATCTGACTAAATCATTTAGTAACATATAAACTACTCACTGACAAATTATTGACAGAGATATATCGAAAACCGCATTTAATGCCGACGTTCCGCAAATTTTATGGTCGGTATAATAGTCTTCTTTGCGATTACTCTGTTTCACTAAGCGTAATGTTAAGTTGCCTTTTCGTTGGCGGCTGTTGAGACGGCTGTACCAATTGTGACGAGGATTCACTCCTCACGTATTTCATTGGATTTGACTGTGGACTCACGGCGGGTGTGACCGGTCGACAGGGGATGCTTACTTCTCCATGACACCTGATCCCACCTCTTGTCCATTTTTACCGGATTTGTACCTATGTCATGGACATTCTATTGATTTACACTTTGGTATCGGAGATTTTTTTATATTAGTGTGGCGTAAAACAAACTTCAATCAAATGAATAGATACCGTTTTCATTTGCAAACGTTGTATAAATTGATAACAGACATACGTGCAAAGCAAATTTGAAAGATGTATTAAGATTTAACTCCTTTTGAATACCCTGTGGACAAAGATCCCCCTTTTTAATGGTTAACTTAAAAGAGCTACATGGTTCCTGCCAAGTATGGTTTAAATCGAAAATGGCAAAGTTCACAACACTCGACAGATAAAAGACGATCGAAATGTCACTAGGAGACAGGCTGAAGTGACCTAAAAACCAAAACTTTTTGGAATCTTAAGTATAAATATGTTAAATGGTGAGTTACAATTGCCCGATACTGTTATGCAAAAGTCTTTTTCCTAAATGTCATTAGGTTTTGTATCATACCTTTCAACGGAATATGATAATAAAACATTTATTTTAATTTTCATTTAGCGAAATACAAATGGGTGATAAATCTGGAAATTCTACTCCCTCAAAATGATAAAACTGTGAAATAAATTGCTTAGCCTCTTGATTTTATGCAGATGATCTTCTACATTTATAACTATCCAGGTGTATATTCAATAACTTTATTTTGATGGGTTTTTTTTTTGTTACATCTCATTACAAATTATCTGTTCCTAGAGATGCCGGTACCTTTAGCTGAAGGTCCGTATTTTTACCTGTTTTTGGGATTCATATCAAAGTATAGAAGATCCTTTAACACGCTAAAGGGCCTTTCATTCATGTAACATAAAAAAGACACTCTTCTTTTTTTCACCCTGAGCGCACGGGACAGTCAGTACCTGTATTAAAGTCTTGGTCTGACCTGGATTCAAACCCAAAACTGTCCACTTGCATGATGAACGCTCTTCCACTACTAAAAGTAAGATATCACAGACAGCAATAAATTTTCTATAGAATATAAAAGAATAGACAAAGTATTGATTCACTTTGCTATGGGTAACTTGTAACCCTTGGTTTTTTATTTAAGCACAAAACAATAACGTGGTAAATGGGGTTTAGCTACACGTAAATAAATCTATGTACATTCTATGCATTTGTTTGTGGCAAAAATAAAACAGTAATATTTCATTTGTAACGTATTTACAATCCTACCCATTATTTCTTTTGATGACTGTCTCAGCATCAATCTTCACGTCAATAAATAACATCATATTCCAATTTACAAATGGAAAACACAAAATTTTGTACTTTGCATACCTGTATACAGCAGCTTTGTTTTAAAACATCCAACATGGCCTAACTAATAATTTTTCGGTGGTCTTTATTCTAGGATACAATGTACAGCATCACCATTAAAGGTGATCTTTCACAAAATATCACAACTGAAGGAACTCTGTACTTTTGCACATCAATAACATTACAAGGGTTCATTCATCACCATAAAAGGTCCTCTTCTACATGACATCACCATAAAAGGTGCTCTTGTACATAATATCACTACCCTAAAAGGTGCTCTGCAATATGCCCCACCCTAAAAGGTGCTCTTCTACGTGTCAGCATAAAAGGCATCTCTTCTACATGCCCTCACCCTAAAAGGTGCTCTTCTACATGTTATCACAATAAAGGTCTCTTCAATGCCATCACCCTAAAAGGCACTCTTCTACTTGTCACCACCGTAAACGGTCCTCTTGTACATGTCATCACCATAAAAGGTGCCCTTCTACAAGCTGTCACCATAAATGGTGCCTCATCTACATGACATCACCATAAAAGTGCTCTTGTACGTAATGTTATCACCATAGAAGTTGCTTTTGAACATAATGCCATCACCATAAAAGAGCTCTTTTACATAATTCAATGAACCTCAAATTTCTCTAATACAGCTGTAAATGAGGGTGGTATCACGAGTGGATTCTAATGGCTAGAACATATATTACAAATGAAAATATCGTAACCATGCAACTGACATGAGTGATAAATCTAAACATGTCAATTTAAATAAAATATTTCAAAATTTTGTTACCCTTTCCAGGATGATAATTTTGTTATATTTCACTTGCAACTTGTTTGAACTTTACATGTACTACTTGTACACCAATCTAATTAAAAACCAACCTCTCATCACTCCTGTTTTCTGATGTTATATAGTGGATCTAATGCAATCCCCAAGGGGTCACATGTGGATGACCTCTCATGAATTTTAAAGAGAAGTAATTCATTTTATATTTTGTTTGTTTATTGTTATTTAACGTCCCACTCAAGAATATTTCACTCATATGGAGACGTCACCAAATGCCGGTGAAGGGCTCCAAATTTTGGCCTATGCTTGGCACTTACTGCCATTGAGCAGTGAGGGTTCTTTAACGTGCCGACACCTACTGTGGCACGAGACCTCCAGTTTTTACTGTCTCATCCGAAAGACAGGAAACCAACCTGCCGCCGGCGGGACTCAAACTCATGACCTCATGATCCCGAGTCAAGCACGCAACGGACTGAGCCAGAATTCATTTTATAAAAAGGAAACCATCAGTCAGCAAAATTCCATAGGAATATATTATCTATCCAAAGTCATGAAAAGAATTCTGTACTTCTGGATTTTGTGTGCTCGGTGATGTTTATAATGTTAAAATCTCTGCCATTTGATCACTTACAAGATTGTGTAAGTTGCATTTTCAATGGTAGAAAATGACACACCTATGTGACCCCATAGCAGATTACGTTGGATCCTATACACAACATATCAGAAAACATGAACACTGACATGAAATCAATTTTTTTAACACTTCAAGATAACAATGAATTACTAGCATACAATGACCTTTGATCCCTGACAAAATTGTCTTTTAACATTACATGTATGTAATCCTTGTTGGCTAATTGGTGTCTAAATTTCAATGATAAACTTGTTAGCGGTGGGGTAAAATGCAATACCTTGCATGCAAAATATTTTGGACCAGTACTACATGCATGCAAGATTTAGTGGTACAATGTGGCGTTATTGCATACCTGTAAATTTTCATCCCTGGTTATTTTCACTCTTTTATGATATGAAGCATATTCATCCATTTAATTTCACCCTAAATCACCATAGCCTCATTGATGGCATGTATAAGTGTATGTCAGTGCTTCAATTAACCTATCGCCAAATGTCAGACACGACACCTTTTGGCAAACTTTTCAATTATGACGTCACAACTAAATAGACCGTCAAACGCTTGTGTGATTGTGACATCACAATCGAATGACGTCAAAAAAGCACATGGACAGCCATGTGTCAGACACTTGGCGATAGGTCAATTACTTCGCTTAAAAGTTTTTACTTTCATTTCAAATTTTCCCTCTCATCTAAGTTCCAAAATGATGAAAACTAAACTGGAGTGAAATTATCCAGGTATATTGTATCAGACTTTGCCATTACCTGTTATACAGGTAAATAACATTTACAGCTTTCTCCTGCTTTAATCTAAAAATACAAATACTTGTTATACAAGAACACTGTACAATGTAATACTAGCTACCTCTTGTAGAGGTACTCTTACAATTTATTTTTATACATGGCATGTACAAACAGCACTTTAAAAGACAAAAAAAACACCATAAACAAAACTTTGTAGCTATATAATATATATATATATATATATATATATATATATATATATATATATATACATACATACATACATTTTTCTGCATGTACATTTATAAGGAGTGTCAACAGTTGTCAATAGCGAGATCAATCATGTCATGTGAAACAGACAAGAAATTTTATGTAAATGTGACAAACAGTAGCTAAGGGGGGATAACTCTTTTGTATAATCTAATTCAAAACATGTATATTGTATCATTATTAATGCTGTTTATGTATCAGGGATGTGATTCCATACAAATGGTGACAAAGGAGGAAAATCGATCATTTGTAAGAGTTAAATGCTCATTTGTAGGAGTTTAACTCATTGACCCCTAAAGACACATTTAGACTGGTCTAAGTCAATGATTTACAGAAGAGTCCAAGTTTTTCAGGGGTTGATGAGTTAAGATGAAAATTTAACATTATAGCAAACTTTTGAAAATGGATGAATTTCTCCAATTGGAGGGAAAATCTCATCCCTACATTATTATTGATACATGTATTTTACAGCATAAAATTACTGGCATAAAAACACAAAATATAACTTTCCGTTTTGGTTCTTACATTTACATGTATGTCTAGACCCAAGTGCATTGCATGGTCCTTTTCAGCTGGAGAATATAGTATAACTCTAAACCAAACAAAATAGTTTAACCAGGATCGGATGTTGATGTCAAACATAAACATTTTACTACAACACCCCTATGTTCACATCAAATGATCTATAAATAGTATGTTCTATCATTTTTCAAGAGTGGACAAGTTGATATTGGATGTAGAATTATTAAAGAAATTATTCTTAATTACTCATACACCCCTGAATTCTGACAGTAGATTTAACTATTCTTTGAATTGGGCAGATACAACTGTGACTTTGGGGGTTGATGATTTAAACAGGCCAGCTAAAAACGGATACATGTATGTTCAATGTGCTGTTCTTTAGTAATCGAAAAACTGCGGCAACAAAAATTTTTTATTGCCAGTGATTTTGTCTCATCTTTTTACATAATTAATTCAAACCTTTCCTCATTTTCTAGTACATTTACTGTGGCATATTGAAAAAAAATAATAACCTAGTCTCATAAGTATGTGGGGAAATCTGTTGTTTTCTATGAATAGCCCTCATTTTTTATGTTTCCCATATCTTTCAGATACAATACTGTTTAGTTTTGCAAAATTAATACCATTAATAAAGGAGAACAAAATTTAAATGTACAGTAAAACCAGTTTATAATGCCCCTTGTTTCATTTGCCACTTTGGTTTATGCTACAATTTTTGAAAGTCCAGTTTTCCCTATAATTTTATATAATATGGGCTGAACTAATGGTAGCAGTATAACAAGGTTTTGCTGTATTTGTTAAAAACAAATGCCATAAAATCATGTTCAATTCCTAAGAGAAATGTCAACACTCACGATCATACAACAGCACATAAACATACTTATGCATCTCAACATTAATCCAAAACCATTACTTTACTTTTGTTTGTCTCATTTTCCAGAGATATGAGTTAAGAGTTACAAATTACTAGATCTGTTTAAATTTCTACCAAATGTAAAGACTACATGTGTGTTCCGTATACACTGAAACTTTCACTTCTGGTTATTTTTGCCCTTTTAAAACAGAAATCATATTCACTCAATCTTGAATTAGCCCTAAATCACTGTAGTCTCACAGATGGCATGTACATGTGTTTATCCATAATTCAATGATTTAGCATGAAAATTTTGCTTTCATGTTAAATTTGCCCTCTCATCTTAGGGCGAAAATCAAACTGGAGCAAAAATTCCCATGTACATGTATACAGTATATCTAATTAAAGTCAAATGAAAGTTGAAATTTTTGAAAACAAAGATACAATGTAGACAAAAAACTATATTTTCCCCCTTCCCCATCTTTGATCTCTGAAACAATAAAACAAGATTACAACAACAAACCAGATTACTTTTCTGGGGAGAAAATGCTGAGAAAATATGACTGGGAAAATTACACGTAAAATGAACACAAACGAGTACTTAAAAGTGATTCAACATATATGTATGGTTACAAATTCACTTAAGGTCACTGTCTGTTTAATAAACCTGTGCCTTTGAATCCTTCCTCAGGCCCCACCGACACCTGCATTAAATCCTGAAGAACTCCTGGATCTTCTATTGGTTCATCTGCCTGTAGAAGAATTACTGCTCCTGGTGCGACCCTTAAACTTCCTAGTGAAGCAGAATCCTGGGTAAGAAGTGTCCCTGCCATTGACAAGTTCTGATCAAATGGAGGAACGGAAAACAGCTTCATCAGCTGTAATTTCAATTCTTTCAATGTGTGACTGGAAGAAACTTTCACTTCCTTTTCACCGCGCATTTTCCTGTGCCTCTGACTTTTTCGTCTGGTCCCATTGTCTGTTTTGATGAATTTCTCTGGTGGTTCATCTGTATCCAGTTTCCGACCTCCTATCTGTACATACTCTGGATCCTCATCCTTTGATACATCTGGCGTCAGATCCAGTGGTTTGTCTTTTGGTATTTTACGTACATATACAATTGCATCTTCATACTCAAATTTAGCTTTCTCTTTTTGTTCGTTTCTTTCTTTCACACATGTCTTACAGATGTCGGGCAGTGTAACAAGTTTCACAGAAGAATCTTCTCCGATGTAAGTTACTACACTGATTTCCAAGTCTACAATGAAGTGTTCAGAAATTATTTCCCACTCTTTTGGCCAGACATAGACTACTTCGTGGTTTTCCATTAAGTCCAGTCCATTACTGCCTGGGGGATACAGATATCCACCATGTTTGCACAATAAAGTAGAATTCATTACATCTGACACAGGTTCCTTGAAACACGGATCTTTGATGAACTTTCGCCACTCTTCGACAAAGTCTATATTTACTACATACAACTCTTGAGGTTTACCCAAGTGCTGTGGACGTTTTTTATCAGCGAACAAATCAGCCAGTGCAGCTTTCTGTATTGCTGCTAGTTGCTTGTGAACATCTCGACTCTGCTGTTCATTAGCATTCATTGCACAACACTTTTGGCACACTGTGGCGTCACTGGGAAATTCCGGACATCCTGGAAAATATTCCTTCAATCGCAACCAAACTTCCTCAGGGATTAATTTCCGACAGGCAATATTGGGTTCAAGATTCCCATGTAACACACATAAGAGATCTTCATTAAACTGTAAAGTCATTGCTATGCTTTCCTGATTGTCAATGTTTGATTCGGCTGGATTCTCCGATTTCTCACCACCATCTGTTTTTATCCTATTTTCTTCTTTGTTTAAATCATTTTCCATTGCAATTGAATTATTTTCCTCAGATACATGCGCAGATTCAAAATCTGAATCAAATCCATTTTTATCCTTTTCATCCATGTTTGACAAACCACTGGTATTTTTATCATCTGTTGGCAAAATCTCCTCCAGTTGCTCTAGCACAAGCCTCTTCCAGCTCCGCATAGATGCTTTGCCAATCCAGAATGACCTTTCTTCCACAGGATTCACAACCTTAACCTTTGAACCAAAATACTTTTCATCCTCTGTCATTCTGCGTTTTGTTCTAATGATTCCACACTGATTTTTCACACATATTAAACAAGTTGACTTGTCCCCTGGCAATCGTGGCGCCCCAGAATACTTTTGATACAAACCCTCCACTCCTTCAATGCTCACACACTTTAATTTCACAATCATATGAGGATTGACTTTCCCATGTTGACACAGATAATCCCTATTGTCAATTTTGGGAGCTTTTGTAGGATCTTCTAACCACCTACTAAGCCACTGACTGCTAATCCATTCATAATTCCCACTTGATTGACACAGTTCGCTGACCCTCATTTTTTTGTACGTTTCTCTTACTTCCTCTTGCTGCTCCTTCCCATTTTCAATATTTTGATCTCTGGTCAACACAAGTTCTGCAATCCACATTTCAAACACCTCATTGTCATTTTTCACATAATCCAGAATGTAGTCTGGTAGTAAACTTTTATCAGAAGTCAAATCATCGGTGGTTACGACTTCCATTTTATCATGATCGTTTTCCTGTTTGGGTTCGTATTTTGTGTACACCAACATGTATGCGTTTCGTGACGAGTGATATCCCTTGGGAATGCGCCCTTTCTGTTTGTTTGACCCTTCTGGTAGATCTTCCTCAGTGCCTAGATGGAGATTGGCACCTTTCATCTTTTCTATTGCTTCATCATTAAATTTATACCATGAGCCAGACTTGGCATCTTTTATGTGAGCTATATAATGCCCACTATATGCAGAAGGTCCTCGGTGAATTAACACAGCTCTTAAATGATAAATGTAACTGTCAGTGCTTCCATTTGCCTTATTCAGACAACTGTCATTTTCGGAGGAATTGTTTTTCACATCTTCTGAGATGAATGACTCCATATCAAGTACCTCAGGGAATTGAATGAAGCTGTTCAGTTTCTTTTTATGTCCCGTCTTTTTGTCAAAAACAAATCGCAGCAGTTGTAAATTTAATACTGGTGGAAGCTTTTTTAACTGAATTGCACGTTTCGCGTTTTGCTTGCCGATACAATGTGAACACATGTACTGATTGTCTCCCTCTAATTTCTCTTCCTGCAGAAACTCGCGAACTGAATCTTGCAGTGTTTTGTGTCCTTGTATGTGTAAATCAAGTTCATAGAATTTGGAATGACACTGAGATGAATTTCCACACTTGCTGCATGTAGTGACATACGCATACTCGCCACTAAACTGGTCTTGTATCACATTCCGCACACTCAAGTCTTTTTGTTGAGACAAAGAATCTTCCAGTAAAGAAAGAAATAATTTCGAAAATTCTTGTGCATCCTGTTGAAGAGCAGCGTCAAGTCCTAAATGATCAATGAAATCTTGAGGACATATATAGGCTCTTTTAGATAATTCCAACAAGGAAAATATCACTTGCAGGTGACCCCCAATGCTACTGGGTTTCCATTTATCGTTACAATCTGTCAGAATTCCGACCTCTCGATATTTGTAAATAGCTCTACGTATTGCTGTACTGTGAAACCAAAGCTGCAAAAACGTATTGACGTAGCAGGTTGCACCTAAATTCTTTAGTCCGACAAACATACCATCTTGCCTACGCTCTTCATTTGGATCATCAATATCGTGCCAGCTATCATCACTGATTTCACCAAACCATACTCGTTCACCAAGACAGTTGAGACAAAATGGATTTCCCCTACAGTTTCTTTTACATGATCCTTGTTTGCAAGGACTGAGATTTAACCTGAAACAGCAAAAAGAACAATGTTATTTAAGGCAGTGTTTAGCATTAATTATAGGGAGATTTCACCTGCTATATAGGCAATATGCCACAAAATTTTTATGTGGGTTATGGACTGACACCAATAGAGTAAAGTATCTGCCATGCATGACACAGGGCTTTGGTTTTGTCGGATTCAAATTAAAAGACCAGTGATATTCACTACATATGCTGAGCACTTGGTATTGAAATAGTGATTACAGGTGAACCTGTCTTGAGAGACCACCCGATCTGCCACTGAAATGTGGTCTCTCAAGACAGGTGGTCTCTCTCAAAAAAGGTTTTAAATGTAATTTAAAAGATAAATGAATCAAGTGCTTTTCAGAATACACATGTAAGATCTCAGAAGACAGGTGGTCTTTCACGAGTGGTCTCTCGAGACAGGTTCCACTGTACCTTTAATAAAGATTCATTATAGAAATCAACAATAAGGTAAAAACAAAATAAGATTTGTTTGATGTGACATCACAATTAATGCATTTCTAAAAGCATTGGTCAGTGTACACAAAACAAATAAATTTCAAAGGATGGTCGTACATACATGTAATGTCAAGACACGCGCGCATACACGAACCTGTCAACTCTAGAAAATGACACAAAATGTGTTAATTGGAACAATTCGACTGAATCAGAGTTGCTAGGTATGCACACAAGTACCAAAATTATCAAGGGATCTCCGAATTATAGAGGTGTAACAATGCATTAACTTTTCCCGATGGTACATCTCTCGATGTCAATCCATCAATTCTAAAATTGCTTTGGAAATTGGAGTTGGAAATATTAATGCTCAAGTAGGCTTCTATTACCAAAAATACACTATTCATAGGCATAGAAAATGTTATATAGAACAAATGTTGAGATACACAACAATTTACTATTGACAACAGATGAACCAGGGACATATATACATGTATTTGGCTATGTTTACAACTGACATTGCTCTGCAAATGTGTGATTTCATTCCATCGTATTTCAAACTTACCCGCTGTTTATATTCACTTTTTTATAAAAGTGATAAGGAATTTCTACTTGAATATACACATTGTAAGTACATGTAATTAGCAGAAAGCAAATACCAAATAATGTAATTAATAGAATTACATATGTTTTGTGGGTCTTCATAATTGTTATCATAACCTGTAGGTTATGGTCATTCCTTTTACTGTAACCTCTAAATGAGTTACCACGATTTGTTATTTTGTGGCTAGTACACGGAGTAGAGTGTTTGATGAAATAAACACCATGTTTGTACTGTAGCAATATGTTGAATTCCAACTGACAACTAAAATGAAAGAGAAAAACAGGTAACAAAAACAAAACTACTGGTATTCGTTATTTCAATGAGGTAATGGACTCTCAAATTTTCTGCCTGGACCCTGATCATTTCATAGTGCCAGTCTCAGGTATTCTTACGTTCTATAACTATATAAATCCTTGATGAATAAGAAAACCTGCCTCAGTATATATCTACTGTTAGTACAGGGACTTTCCACCCTATCATACGGTGCCGAAATATGGCCCCATTCTGAAAGCAAAACCAAATACATTTTTTTCGAATTTTGAAATGAAAATTTCCCAATTTAAGTCATACGACAATGAATTTGAAGAGATTCTTGTAGTTTCAAACTGTTTGTGTATTTTGAAATTTCCCAATTTCAATAAAGTGTTGCTAAATTTCCCTATTCAAAAGGCCCAGGCTCTGTTCCCAAAAGAGTGTAGAAAATCCCTGTTGTAGTATTTACCTGTAAGCCACTTTAATCTGGTCATTGGTGACTTTATCTGGGTCAGTAACTTCTGCCCACTGCCAAGCAGCTTTATCTAACTGTTGCTTTGGAGGCATCCCAACAGCTTTTTCCTGGAATTAAAGATTTTTTTTTATATAAGTAAAGATAATTTTTAAGTTGTATGAATTTTATATACATATACATGCAAGCTGAACAATGTTACTACATATAGATGTACATACAATGTATTTTGATAATCAAAATCAATTATCAATTCTTGATACTTCACCTGCTGGAGGTAAAATGCAAAAACTGAGTTATAGACAAAGAGCTGTTTGTAAAACAGTCATTTACCCATTCCCCATAAACAGAAACTATAAATTATTGGAAATTTTCAAAGTTCAAGGGGCATAACTCTACAAAATTGTTTGATGGTAACCAAATAAGAACTTGTCCTTGATATTCTTATGATGTATATGTATCTGTATGCCAAATTTCCTTTCAATATGTGCACTCGCTGCAGAGATATATCAATAATGAATAGAACCTGTTGGTGAACAGACTAATGACCTAACAACCTAAATATACCTACAGACCGACCAACCGACAGCAGCAAAGCAACATGGCCCCTCATTCTATGAAGGGGGCATAAAAAGAGCTGAATACTATATACTTGTACGTGAACCCGGAAATATTGGCTCCTGGTTATTTTCACCTGTAACTACATGTATATTTAACCCACTTTTAACTGACCCTAAATCACCATAGTCTCACGGACCGGCATGATGCCCATACTTCAGTTATTACAATTTACATGTAAGCTTGAAAATTAGGTCTTCCTTTTATATTCTCCCTCTCAACTAAAGGTGTAAATGGACAAAATTAAACAGGAGCAAATATTACCAGGTATACAGTACACTGAATCATAATATTGAAGCTAATTCCATGGAGACCAGCATGTCCATTTTAATCTACAATGTAACAACTACATGTGCATGTATGACAGTATCATTAATTAGCACAGCAATGCTCTGGCAAGAAATATGAAGGGGAAGGGATTTCTCAAGAAAAAAGGACAATTTTTCATGTTTGTTTTTTCTTCCATCAACAGGGCATTGTATTGCATCACATCAAGTTAGAAAATTAGGATAGAGCAAATATATGTATTGTACAGTGAGGTTTTATCTGATCATGAGCAAAAAGGATTACATGAAGGCAGGTCTCAAAAGACAGGTGTGTCTTTCATGAAAATGGTCTTTCAAGACAGGGTACATTGTAACTTTCCACCTCACTAAAATTTTATTAATATGGCTTCATATTTGCTTGCACAGCCATTAATGGCATTAGTGAGTTCTTATTTTTCTATATCACCAATCACTACATTTTCATTTTCATTATGACAGTTTCTGAAACCCAATAAATTAAATAAGAGTATACAATGTCTTCTGTAATTTGATAAGACTTGTATTGATCCTGTGCCAATCTACGATTTCTGGATATGGTTTTGGTAACATTTGTAACATGTGTTCAAATGAAAGTGTGCAGATGGTGGTATAATGAGTATTTTCTAAAACTTTATGTTAAGAATAAGTTTGTTAGTCTGAAAAACAATTATACTGTTTCTGTTTTTTTAAAGATGATTTCTGGTCAAAAATTAAATATAATTTTCTGGCTCCAGACTTTTTCATGTTATCATTTTTATATCTGTCAGAGTACATTAGCTGGGAAATGTTTTCATTTAATCATCAAAATCAGAGTAAAAATCATTATTTGAAGTCAAAGAATCCATGTGTTAATGTGACCCTCTCATTGAGGTGAGATACAATGTATTTGCAAGGGGAAAACCCAGGGTAGTCAAATGGTCTTATCAATATTCATTACATGTGTGCACACACAAGCCATTTGGCCTACTCACAAGCATGGTACATTGTAAAATGTAAAAGAATGCCAAGTTTGGTTGTCTGTACAAATGTTATGTAATGTAATGTTAACAGGTGCGGAGGGTAAAATGAGCCCAGTGATCTGATTGGTCATTAAATGAAATAAGTGAAATAAAGGTGATAAAAAAGATACATGAATATTGGTAGTACTTTGGAAATTATAGGGTTGACGGTTGAAAATATATGAGAATAGATATTTTCCTTTGGTGCGGAATACTACGAGTTGTAAATAAGTGAAAATTTGAAGTAAAAATGCAAACGGCAACCTATACTTTTGATTGAACTCACCACAGGGTACTTATTTGACCCAGATATAATAAACATGGGAGTGAAGTTGAAGTTTTGTAAATTAGCATTGAGGCCTATGGGAAAATATTTGGTGGTGTCTGTCCAAAAGCATGATGTAATTTAAAAAGAAATGAGTGGTACCACAGGTATTTGTCGATTCTTTTAACAATCAAATTATTAAATGGAGTCACCCGTAAACAATATAGGAGTGCTACACACGCTTTTGACAGATCTATATGTAACCATTTGGAATGTAAACATGAGAGATTTCATAAACTCTGTTTGGACATGTGAATGAAATGTTTATTAATAATTTAGTATTTGGAGGGAAAAAATAATAAAACAAGATTGTCATATATCTTTTTTCACATTTTTTATTTCAACAATATGTCCAATCTTTGAAAAAGTATCATACATGTGTAAGAGACTTTCTTCTTTAATTTGTGATTTTTATTTGTTCCGATGTTAATCTAAATGAGCATGCAAGAGAATATAGAGCCATATATATTCTATAGTCTTATATATCTTTAGCTCTACAATGTGTTTCAATAAAGTGAACTTTACAGTATGGAAAGTCAAAGAGAACCTTTGAATGGGCAGGGAATGGGATCTTGTAAGAATGGGCAGTTTGGAGAAATTTGGTGCGAGCCAGCCATACTTTTTCCTGCCAATTTTGGGAAAATGCCACTGGCAACACATGTATAATTGGGAATTTTCATGTGTCAGTGAATTTGTGTCCAATGTTTAGCCTATTGTGGATTTATTGAGAGAGAGAGAGAGAGAGAGAGAGAGAGAGAGAGAGAGAGAGAGAGAGAGAGAGAGAGAGAGAGAGAGAGAGAGAGAGAGAGAGAGAGACAGAGAGAGAGAGAGACAGACAGACAGACAGAGACAGAGAAAGAGACAGAGAGAGAACGGGATGGAAAAGATTACCAGATTTGCACAACAAAATTACAAGGCTAGTCTACACATCATGACATCTACACTGTGGGGGAGGGTCACCTATATTATTTTAGGTTTTTCCATTTTGTATTTACCAAGACATTTCCAAACCATGACAAAAAGAATACAGGGTTCCACCTTTTCAAATGACTTTTGTGGCTTCGTTGAGAGAGAGAGAGAGAGAGAGAGAGAGAGAGAGAGAGAGAGAGAGAGAGAGAGAGAGAGAGAGAGAGAGAGAGAGAGAGAGAGAGAGAGAGAGAGAGAGAGAGAGAGAGAGAGAGTTGTTCAATCGCTCATACGATTGTTTATCCACAATAAAGTTCCATGGCATAACATGAACACATACAGTACACTGTGCTGTACGGCTGAAACTGAAAGTGAAATGAATGACTTCATTCTCATTTTCAGTAACCAACACATCATTGCTCCTGTTAGCCGCGTGACAGAACAACTTTTAATACAGCCAACGCATGTCATACATCTGTAAATCAAATTGCATGAAATGTGTTATATAAACCTTTCAAATAATTGTTTTCATCCCCTGTTGTCACAAACCACGTAAATAGCATAAACACTCTTCCCGCCTCATAGTCTGTCAATATTAAAAGTTGTCTCCCTTTGATTATTTCCTGTGGAGTACAAACGTCAACATGAAGCTTAAAATAATCGATTTCTCATTTACAAATCAAACTCACGAGTGACCAAGATCAACCAAAACAAATATGGAAGACTCCGATCTGTCAAACACGTGTAAAGAAGCAAAATTTAATGAAAACCTTCGCTTACTTTTATTGAAAATTTTAACAAAATGCAGTATTAATGAGAAAAAGGTTATAGTATGCAAGAGAAGTCGTGATTTGCACGATGGTGACTACAGTGTACCAAAAGGCACTCTCCCTAAATTACAACCACAGGTAATGCCTAATCACTAATGCCTTAGGCTTAGTAATGGGCCCACATCATGGCACATGGTCAAAGGGCCAGATAAACAAGTAGACATTTTATCGCTCTTCCTAACTGACCAGAGTTTAATTTTACATATTGCTGCATTTCTGTTGTCTGTTTGTCTGCCATTCTAAGTTTAAATTTTTCAAATTCGATATTTAAAAATCACAAAAGATGGGTATCTCATTTTTTAAAGTTCAGATAAAATTAAGAGTATTTGAGTTGATCACATGAATGTTAAACCCACTTTATGGGGGAGATATTGAGTATATGTATATTGTATAATACAGTGAAATCTTGTTATGTCAAAATGAGATGAGTCGAAATTTTGGTTAAATATTGGTTATGTCAATGTTGAACGACCAGTGACAGTCACAATTTTTTTTCTATATATAGCATAGGGTTCTATGCATGGTAGTTGGTACTGCAGTATTTAATTTTTTTTATGCAAAACATTAGAGCAGAAACCTGAAAAAAGTAATTATTTCATTTTCACTATACATGTACCAACTTTCCTCCAACTAATCCATGGTAATTTGAACATGAAATGTTTATTAGTTTTTTTTTTAATATTGAGAGATCGGAACTGACATTAAAGGGAAGTTGCCATGATATCATGGTATCTGTAAATTTTTAATATTTTCTTTCAATGACATTCTATTTATAAACCCAATTTCATTTGGCCTCATTCTGACAGCAATTAAGTGAACAGACATTGATTAATACTTGGACATTCATTGCATTTGAAATGTACATCATTAAATTGAATTTTTGGAGGCCATTTAGTTAAAGGTTGTATGAAATAACAATACAAAATTGAGGATATTTAAGTTAAATTGTTTGAAATGGAGGGATTTTATGTAAAATTAAATATTCGACAGAAATGACAAGATCTGAATAATTTTGACAGGTGGCTATCTGCTCACATCTGATAGATTCTAAAAATAAAACTGCTACTTGGTGGTGCTATAACTCCACTATCAAATAAAATGTACGGTAAATACTGTGAAATCATAGAATCCACGATACCATAGGAAGGGACTTTACATTCTGTATTTATCAGAAATGTTATCGCTCTTAAAAATTAGACTGATCTTTCACCTACTGCTTTGCCGTCAAAATTTTTCAATTTGTTTACATTTTTACCAAAGCACAGTAATCTCTTCCGAACCAACTTTTCCAGTCTGCCTTTGTACACCAGGAGACCATATTGATAGCTTGAACATACAAATAATGTGTTGATTTTTTTTTCTCCATTTTTCAGTCATATGGTGGTGGTAATTTTTAATGGTGGAGGAGAGAACCCAGTTACAATGTACATGTACCCAGGAATTTGAAGAGACCAGTGGCCTAACCACAAATAATATGTACTGCTAAACACGTGTTGAAATGGTTCTATTGTTCATAGTGTTTCGAATTTTATTGTTTGTTAAAGAATTATTAATCCATTTGTTATCTATTTAAGGGAACCTACATTGTACATTGTCAGTATTTGAAATAAATATCAATTTATTTTACATTTGTATTATAAACATTTACATGTATTGCTGTTTTTCACAGATTGTAGATAAACTAAAACAAGATATTTTGGATGAAAGTCAGAAATGGCCTTGGCCAGTCCGAGATGTAGTTGCTGGAGTACATTATCCACTGGCTTTCCACCTCCAGAGATCAGTTACTCTAAAAAGTGTTTTATCCTCAATTTTGAGACTTGAATCAATGGACATTAGTCGCAATAAAGGCTGCCTAGTAATCAATAACGGTGACGTACATGTGTCAAACAGTCAAAATGAAAATGTAACGCTGGGAACTTTCCGATCTTACATTCTGATGCAACATGTGGCTGAATTGTTAAAAACAAATGGGTAAGAAATAATACATTACTTGCATGTGTTTTTATGGTTATCGTATTCAATCCAATAAGCGACCATGTCCTTATGAGAGCCCCTCCCCTATAGTTCAGATTTACTCTTTTTCTACATGTACATATGATGGAATTTCTTTTCTAGCTAGTTGATAAGTAGATGTGAACCAGAAAAACTTAAATAACAGTTTATCTCTTGCCCTACAGCAACAGAAGAATGTTGATAGGTGTCCTTGGTAATAACAACAACAACTTTACCACCTGGCCTTATAAAAATCATGTCATGTCTATTTGACTATTAATTAATTGGTCCCAATAAGTGCCCACCCCTTTTTCCTATTTTTAGTAGCACCCTGGATGCTCTTTGGGTCAAATACAGTAATTATGAATTCAATTTGAAGTCAAGTATTGTTCTGATAGTAAAATTTGAATGAAAAATATTTCTAATGTAAAAATGTGATTCTGGACACAGAGAAGTAGAATTCTTATTACAACCTTATTAAAATTTTAATTTAAAAACATTCAAATTCTTTTCAAAAGAAATGATCAAATAACTCAAATTTTTCATTATGGTATAGACAGAGCCAGTTTTTAATGGTTACAATATACAGGAAGAGACCACCTGCCTTCTGCAAGTAAACTTACACATTTTTTTTCTTAAAAATCAGCCTAGGTTCCAACAGGGCTCGAACCTGCACTGACTCAAAGTGAGAGACTTCATTGGTCAAAGCGTAATGCTCTATAACTACTCTAGTCAAGGATTGAAGCCCCCATTGTCAGTACATGATAACCTATGGTCTTTGATGTTAAGGACACTCTAAATAAATTCTGTGTTTAACATCCAAGTTGAAAGAATTCTTGAAATTAAAAAATAAACAAAAGGAACCAAATCTTTTGAAATCTGGAATGATGAATCTGTTGTCATTCTCTCTTTTACTATAAATGCTTCCCAACCCTACAATATAATCCAACAAATCATGAACACAAAGTCCCTAACCTCTCCAGCGAGACTTTGAAGGGACATGAAGATGAAGGTTAAGAACACTATTATTTTCTCAAACTGATCTCTTATTCATTTCAATTTCTTTTTATTTAAGTTTATGTGATGACATGATGACAAAATCCTTTATCAAACAGTGTTTGAAAAATTTGTTTGTGTTTTTAACCCCCTAGCTCTCTCATAGGTTCTAAGATTCAACCTTGAAGTTTAACATAGAATTTATTTAGCCTTACATTCTATGATTTCAGATATACTGTGCAGTTTGTGACAGCTGACATTACACCTCTCCAACAAGAATACCTCCAGCTGCTAAACTTTGACTCTTCTCATATCCAAAATGATACAGCAGATGCCAATACTGTAAAAGAGCTGATGTCAGCTATAAGAACAAGATCCAGAGGCTCCAGATACTCAGTTAAAAACACTGGAATTATTAGAGAAAAAGGTTTAAATTGTTTACCCGTGACAGAAAAAGACAAGAATTCAAAAGATGGACATATTAGTGTGCAAGATAAAGATTCAAGGGTAGAGACGACTGAACATGCCAAAGAGAGGCTAGGTCGAGAAAAAGAAAGTGAAAGTAGATTCCAAAACCATAGTTCCAGCATGTGCAAAGATGGAGAGGTTTCTTTAGATTTACAGATGTTCATAGATGAAAATAAGATTGGTATTGGAAAAGGAAAATATGATAAAAACATAAGTTTTGCAGTGGGTAAGAATTTTCACTTTTCTATGACAACATCATTTACCACTATCACCATACACATACTAGTATCATTACACAAAGACAGGGATTTTTCACTCTCTTTTGAAAGGTGGCCTGGGCCTTTTGAATCGTTAATTTTAGCAACATTTTATTCAAAATGGTAAATCTAAAAATACACAAAACTGGTTGAAAATATAAGAATCTCTTCTAATTCATTAATTGTCATTAGCCTTCAATTGGTCATGGGAAATTGAGAAAAAATTCACATGTTTGCTTTTGGAGTGAGCCTCTCTGTTTTTTTGGCCCCCCTATGATTAGATGGAAAATCCCTGATAGAAGAAAATTATTTTGTAGTGGTTTGAGAATTGTGAAGTCATTCTCTGCTGCTATTCAGCATGGTTTGAGTGCCATTACCAAGATTCGATCCTAGGTCCTTCTGTTTGTTAGTCTATACTCTGCCACTATACTGATGTGAGCAGAAATAGCGATAGTTTAAAATTTCTCCTCAAGTGAAGGTTGGAAGTCTGTGTTTTAGCTGTGCTTGACCATTGAATAATTTGTATAAATTTTGTCATTATAAACCTTCACCTTGCAATCTAATGATGAATTTTCTGCTTTGAATTCTTTTACTGATCTTGAAGTAAAAATTGATTACAGATTAGCGATTTTGAGGGATTTATGCTACACTCAAAAATTTGTCAGTAATATGGTGGCATCCATAACTTGGATACAGTGTACCCGGGAAGGGACCATCAGTCTTCTGCAAGTAAACTGGCAAACTTTCTCACAAAATCAGCTTAGGTTTCAGTAGGGCTTGAACCTGCCCTAACCAGAAGTAGAAGACTTCATGGTGCAGAACGTGATGCTCTAACCATTTGGGCCATGTGCCATGATGTGGGCACCCATGATAAGTGATAAATTTTAAAAATATGATTTACTTTTTATGGTGATATTTTATTTTTATGGTTTTTTTTTAATGTTTATGTACATGTACATGTATTTCATCATATCCATTTTTTATTTTGTCAACAGTGGAAGATGCAGATGGTCCAAGAGAGATATTAAAGCAAATTGTATGTTTACAGAATATTTCTGACAAGGTATGTTTATACCGCCCTATAGATAAATGTTAACCAGGCATTTCATTACACATGTACATGTTTGTAAGGCAGAGATGATATTTACAACTGTATGTAGATGTTTGTGTCAGGCAGAGATGATACATGTTTAAAGGGAGAGTTGATACATGTTTTTAAGGAATAGATGGTACATGTCTGTAAGGGAGAGTTGATACATGTTTTTAAGGAATAGATGGTACATGTCTGTAAGGGAGAGATTATTTATATACAGTGAACCCTCTTTACAACGATCGTGTTTGTTCCCATGTAGGAATGACGTTATATTGAATTTGTCACTGTAACGAATTTGATGTAGTGGGCATTTCATAGTTAGCTCCCTTGAGTATCATTTACGCATATATGTACATGTAAATAAATAAACTTACAACAACAAATATTATTATTTTATTTCATACTTTTTTCAACCTTTTACTAGTCATATTTATGCATGTTAAAATTGTAAACATCAATGCACAATTATTTTTTTCGGTCGCATATCGTAAATCAGTGATGTTGTGAAATGCACGGATCATGTACAAAATGCCCGAAATGCCCGAATGTAATAGTATATCTCCTGATTCCGAGTTAGATTCATTATTCCTTAAATAAAAAGCTCACCGATTGCTGATACAATTCTCTTAAAAATGCGGTTCACAAATAAAGTTTTACTAAAATGTCTACGATTATCATAAATATTGACATATTTTAAAGATCCGCTATTGTAACCACATCAGCACGAACATGTAGCGTAACGGAACTTGTCAACAATATGTTTACTTATTTGTTTATTTATCTTTTTTTGTTTAATTTGTACACAGTTTGTATTTTTCTTCCTGTCGCTTGAGTTCTAACGAAACCTACTGATTGTTTATGAACATTAGGCTTACTGCCTACTCTACAGGTAGGGATGATTCAAGCACTAATCGTTGACACCTAGGCCATCACCTATCAGTGCAGATTAAGAAC
The DNA here is from genome assembly GCA_030159075.1 of Atrina japonica. Taxonomy (NCBI): domain Eukaryota; kingdom Metazoa; phylum Mollusca; class Bivalvia; order Pterioida; family Pinnidae; genus Atrina; species Atrina japonica. The sequence goes on along the minus strand of BROG01000010.1, from coordinate 2,606,891 downwards.
AATTGACGGTGTAATTGTTTTATTGACACAATTATTTTTTGCCTGTGATCTCAACCGTGACGAAAATCAAGACTGAAAACAATAGCCGGATTAGCAGGTGGGATGTACTGCGATGTTATGCCATTGTAAAGAGTTTATTTACATTGAGTTTTGTACATTTGTTCCCTGAATCTTATGTCGGAGTCGGATACCGAATATTCCGTTGTAATGAGTACTTTTTATGTACATGTACATTTGTTCCCGAGCAATTCTTGTCGGATACCGAATATTCCGTTATAATGAATGTCGTTGTAAAGCGGGTTCACTGTATACTCAGTGAACCCTCTTTACAACGACCATGTTTGTTTCCACATAGGATTGACATTATATCAAATTTGTCACTGTAACGAAATTGATGTGGTGGGCATTTTATAGTTACAGTACAAACGTGGTGTTTATTCTGTCAAACACTCTACTTGGTGTAGAGTGAAACACGATATGGTGATTTTTGGTGTGCAACACTAGATAAATGCTATCACTCCGTGAAAAATAGTGTAAAGGATTATCTCTCAAAATGAATTTCTTCACAAATCGTCCATGCATAATAAGCTTACCTGGGCAGTTAATCTCCTGAGTGTTAACTTTTTAGACATCCAGTTTTTATAGGGCAGTGCTGGTATTTACATTTAAATCGCACACAGAAGTTATATTTTAAAGATAAAAAAGAATAATTTATTCATTGAGCAATTTGATCAGTCAAAATGAGACTTAAATTGAAATTTATTTCTGATATATTAAGCGTAATATATCACTGGTTCATCCGGCATCAAGTTGCTGGCAGTAGTATATCCACATTTGTTCTACATGTATATAGAGTATAAATAGTAGATTTATTATTTTGAGATTCTGTAGAACTTGACTAAACCGAAAAATTTATCGCTACATGTATATTGTACATATGTTTAACAATCACGGAACACATTACTAGTTCAGTCTAAGTGTGAATTAAATAGTAAATAAATGTCGTAATGGAAAATTAAGTAGGCCTATGCCTACTAGTACTTTCCTCAGTAAGTAATGATGATATCCAATAACACTAATTATATAATAGTCAAACATAAAATATGTCATTTCTAAATGTCCATACCGTAGTAGCAAGCCAGGAGTATTCTTCAATCGTGAGTGATTAGATGGAGACACGTCAACAACCAGTTTAAAAACACTGACGCAATTTAAAGGTGATCTATGTCATTTCCTTTTTTTGTCATTTCTGAATGTCTTAAAATCATTTACTTTAAAATTTTTGACTTTTAAAAATAAAATAAGGGCAGATATGCATCTTTATTGATGTGGTTACATAAATTTAAAAAATCTTTTTAAAAAGAGATGCAACATTTCACACCTGATTTTTATATCCCTTTTATGAAATTGAGGGAGATAACTTGTATACTTCTTTTGCACTCCTGTATTCAGCCACATACACAAAGATACATGTGTATGTGAATCAACTATCACCACAATTATACAATGTTACTATTTCTTTTTAATGTTTGATAAAATATTAGGTCTGAAATGCCGTACTGTATTACTTTTTCAAATAATTTATTACATGTAAACGGTCATACTGGACTGATGTCAATTTCAGGTGAACACTGAAAGTTTTTTTGTCATGTTTCTGTCAATCATATTTTGAATAAAATAAACAATGTGGAAATCTACTGTAGTTGAAGTTAACAGTTAAGAATATTAAGATATTTGTCAACATTTTCTATTTTGTGAGAGAGAGAGAGAGAGAGATATTTATGTTTTACTACACCACTGTGACACCTACGAAATACAGGATAATTGTGTAATTTCTGTTGGAAATCAAATGTAAGTAAAATTAATCTTACAAGTTACTATCACGGTAAAAGTTTGGCTTGCAGCCAACGATGATTGGCACATCAAGTGTATTTGGTCTGCTTGGGATAATTCAGCAAATTAATTTCAAAGCTGTTGTAACTTTCAATGTTTCATGTCATAATTTTAGTAGTAGTATGATTAACAACAATTAGTGAAGGGCAGAGTTTATTTATATGCATGGGTACAACTGAATATGACATCACCGAAGCGACTGTGATATTCTCTGTCTAACAAGACATGGGATTACATCTTGTTTATTACCTGTGCAGTGTGAAGCTGTAGTGATAGTTAATTAATGTAGGCACCCTATGAAGAAGTTTAATCCAAAATGCTTCAGCTGACGGTGCTCACAGAGTTTCTCTATGTCAAAGAAATATGCTACCATAGTGTAGAGTGAAATTTTGCGTTTGATCACGCTACAGTTAGAAATAGAATCACGATGTTTTTTGGTGTTTTTTGTCATCATTTTCACATTTGACAGAATAAACACCACGTTTGTACTGTAGCTCCCTTGAGTATCATTTACACATATAATTACATGTAAATAAATAAAGCAGGATAATCTTGTAAACATCAATGCACAATTATTTTTCGGTCACATATAGTAAATCGGTGATGTCGTAAAATGCACGGAATGTACCTGATTCCGAGTAAGATTCTTTATTGCTTAAATAAAAAGCGCAGAGATTGCTATTTTTACATGTGATCTCAACCGTGAAGAAAATCAAGACTGATAACAATAGCCGAATCATCTGGTGGCATCTATGTGAGGTTGTTGTAAAGAATTTATTTACATTGTGTTTTGTACATTGTTCCCGGAATCTAATGTAGGAGTTGGATACCGAATATTCCGTTGTATTGACTACTTTTTATGTACATGTACATTTGTTCCCGATCGATTCTTGTTGGATACCGAATGTTCTGTTATAATGAATGTAGTTGTAAAGCGGGTTCACTTTATATTAGACAGATATGATACAAGTTAACAAGGCAGAGTTGATACATGTTTGTAAGGGAGAGTTGATACATGTTTGTAAGGGAGAGTTGATACATGTTTGTAAGGGAGAGTTGATACATGTTTGTGAGGGAGAGTTGATACATGTTTGTTAGGCAGAAATGATAAATATTTATATTAGGCAGATATGATGTACATTTGTTTGGCAGTGATGATACATATAAACAAGGCAGAGATAATATATATTTGTTAGGCAGATATGATATAAGTTAACAAGGCCGATATGATACATGTTTGATAGGTAGAGATGATAGATGTTCATGAGCCACAGAAAGTGACAGTTGATACATGTTTCCAACAAACTGTTGTACTTGTGAAATATAATTGTATTCTAAACATATAATTTCAATAATATACATACAACATTCTTCTGATACAACATTTACAAAGACACTGGTATTGATCTATGTGAATGAGTTAACATTTGTTCTATTTTGCTTCACAACAATAGATATTTATGGAAGGAATTAAGCAGTGATTCTACCGACACTGAAACATTTTATGCAGTACTGACCCATGCAATACAGATAATTTATTATGTAAAAAAGAAATCCACTTTTTTAGCAGCACATCTCAACAAAGTTGAGGAGAGCTGACAGTATTGCCTCAGCAACAGGGTTAACATTCAGTTAAGTAGATTGGTTGAAGTCATGTTTATCTGCTTGTATTTCTCGTACATAAACACAACTTAATTGGCATATATTTTTTATGATTCGTAGCTCATCCTGTGCTTTATATGCTAAATTAGCATATAGTATGTTTTGCAAATATGACCTCATTTGTAATTCTCCAGTATGGTGGATAAAAAGAATGGTTGTGGTCGGATTAATTGGGGGGATGTAAAAATGTTGGTGTGAGATGAGCTTTGTTATCTTTGATTACTCTGTGTTGGTGTGAGATGAGCTTTGTTATCTTTGATTACTCTGTGTTGGTGTGAGGTGAGCTTTGTGATCTTTGATTACTCTGTGTTGGTGTGAAGTGAGCTTTGTTATCTTTGATTACTCTGTGTTGGTGTGAGGTGAGCTTTGTGATCTTTGATTACTCTGTGTTGGTGTGAGGTGAACTTTGTTATCTTTGATTACTCTGTGTTGGTGTGAGGTGAACTTTGTTATCTTTGATTACTCTGTGTTGGTGTGAGGTGAGCCTTGTTATCTTTGATTACTCTGTGTTGGTGTGAGGTGAACTTTGTTATCTTTGATTACTCTGTGTTGCTGTGAGGTGAGCTTTGTGATCTTTGATTACTCTGTGTTGCTGTGTGGTGAACTTTGTTATCTTTGATTACTCTGTGTTGGTGTGAGGTGAGCTTTGTTATCTTTGATTACTCTGTTGGTGTGAGGTGAACTTTGTTATCTTTGATTACTCTGTGTTGGTGTGAGGTGAACTTTGTTATCTTTGATTACTCTGTGTTGCTGTGAGGTGAGCTTTGTGATCTTTGATTACTCTGTGTTGCTGTGTGGTGAGCTTTATGATATTTGATTACTGTATGTTGCTGTGAGGTGAGCTTTGTTATCTTTGATTACTCTGTGTTGCTGTGAGGTGAGCTTTGTGATCTTTGATTACTCTGTTGCTGTGAGGTGAGCTTTATGATCTTTGATTACTCTGTGTTGGTGTGAGGTGAGCTTTGTTAACTTTGATTACTGTATGTTGCTGTGAGGTGAGCTTTGTTATCTTTGATTACTCTGTTGGTGTGAGGTGAGCTTTGTTATCTTTTATTACTGTATGTTGGTGTGAGGTGAGCTTTGTGATCTTTGATTACTCTGTAATGGTGTGAGGTGAACTTCTTATCCTTGATTACTCTGTAATGGTGTGAGGTGAGCTTTGTGATATTTGATTACTCTATGTTGGTGTGAGGTGAGCTTTGTTATCTTTGATTACTCTGTGTTGCTGTGAGGTGAGCTTTGTGATATTTGATTACTCTATGTTGGTGTGAGGTGAGCTTTGTTATCTTTGATTACTCTGTGTTGCTCTGAGGTGAGGTTCTTATCTTTGATTACTCTATGTTTATGATATTTCAGGTGCCAATATGTGGGCATGTATTACACATTGAAGCAGATAAGAACAGCTTTGTACAACAGAAAGTAGATCTCACATGGAGAATTCTTTCAGAAAACTGTCCCCGACAGGTAAGTCTATGTAGTGGTTATTATAATTAAACACATATTTTGATGATTCACAGTCTTCTGTCTCAGGCTGTGCTGGGTCATCTGTCTCAGGGAATGCTGTGTCATCTGTCTCAGGGAATGCTGGGTCACAGAGAATAATAAGAATATCCTGGGTCATCTGTCTCAGAGAATACTGTATCATCTGTCTCAAAGAATGCTGGATCATCTGTCTCAAAGAATGCTGGATCATCTGTCTCAGCGAATGCTTGTTCGACATCTGTCTCAGTCTATAACATGCTTAACCTTTTCACCAGAGAATTCAAGTTCATCTGTCTTGGGGAATACTGGGTCATCTGTCTCAGGGAATACTGGGTCATCTGTTTCAGAGAATGCTGTGTCATCTGTCTCAAGGAATGCTGTATCATCTGTCTCAGAGAATGCTGGGTCATCTGTCTCAGGAAATACTGGGTCATCTGTTTCAGGGAATACTGGGTCATCTGTCTCAGAGAATGCTGGGTTATCTGTCTCAGAGAATGCTGGGTCATCTGTCTCAGGAAATACTGGGTCATCTGTTTCAGGGAATACTGGGTCATCTGTCTCAGGGAATGCTGTGTCATGTCTCAGGGAATGCTGGGTCATCTGTCTCAGAGAATAGGGGGTCACCTGTCTCAGAGAATGCTGGGTCATCTGTCTCAGGGAATGCTGGGTCATCTGTCTCAGGGAATGCTGGGTCATCTGTCTCAGGGAATGCTGTGTCATCTGTCTCAGAGAATGCTGGGTCATCTGTCTCAAGGAATGCTGTGTCATCTGTCTCAGAGAATGCTGGGTCATCTGTCTCAGGAAATACTGGGTCATCTGTCTCAGAGAATTCTGGGTCATCTGTCTCAGGGAATGCTGTGTCATGTCTCAGGGAATGCTGGGTCATCTGTCTCAGAGAATAGGGGGTCATCTGTCTCAGAGAATGCTGGGTCATCTGTCTCAGGGAATGCTGTGTCATCTGTCTCAGGGAATGCTGGGTCATCTGTCTCAGGGAATGCTGTGTCATCTGTCTCAGGGAATGCTGTGTCATCTGTCCCAGGGAGGGATCTGTCTCAGGGAATATTGGGTCATCTTTCTCAGGGAATACTGTGTCATCTGTCTCAGAGAATACTGGGTCATCTGTCTCAGAGAATACTGGGTCATCTGTCTCAGAATGCTGGGTCATTTGTCTCAGGGAATGCTGGGTCATCTGTTTCAGGGAATACTGGGTCATCTGTCTCAGGGAATACTGGGTCATCTGTCTCAGGGAATACTGGGTCATCTGTCTCAGTCTGTAACATGCTTAACCCTTTCACCAGAGAATGCAAGTTCATATGTCTCAGAAAATCATTAACACAGTGGTTCCAGACATGCAAAAACTTGATTGAATCATGCATTTACATTACAAAACACACACGAAAACAAAATACACGCATTCACGCATGGTAACACTATAGTGATGGTAGTTCACTGTGTTATATTCTTGCTTTGTAAACAGTGTCAGTGAATACAAAACAATTTATCCTCAAAATTGAGTGTTTGTGTATGTAACAAATACTTTCCCTATCCAAGACCTTCTCAGCTTCAAAGTCTGCCACATGATTTTTATCAGTTTTAGATCACATTCTAATGAACACAGCTTGCAGTGTCCTGGCTGAAGACTTCAACTTCACAGCAGTGTGCCACATTAAAGGAATGCAGTGTTTCCATTTATGCACAAATGTGCATAATTTGACCTCCAAATTATAACCTTTAAGCACAAATTAAATTTTAAAGGGTCAATTTGATGCTCTGCCTATTATCAGTGCAAACAATACCACATTAAAATTTCTTGTAAAGAAATTACTATAACGGTGTTTCAGTCACGAATATTGAGCAGATATGTAGGTATGTTTGTACTAAAAGGCCTTGTGTCACACTTTATCTCTTGTTGTAAACCATGTGAGTCTTTCATCCAATGAGATTGTATATTGTAGTGTGATCTACTTTTTAACCAATCATGTTGTGCATCTATCAAGGTCAAGCTATTTGCTAAAAATAGAAACGCACATTGTACTGTCTGTAACAGTCAGTTAACCTAAGCACGAAGTGCAACTGTGACGAGTAGTTACACTGTGGTGTGATACGTGGTAAAAAACGGGAAAATAAAAGGAAAATACACTTACACTTTGACCATAACATACCATGTGGTCACTCAAAATTACTGTATGACAATCAGGAATTAGATACTGATTTAAACATGCTTAAACTAAAAGTTAAACCATGATAAACCACAATAAATGCAACACCAACACAGAAGCCATGTGGTTATAGCCAGCATGAGTCATATTACACAAATTAATGCATAAAACATGCTTTCCTAAGTTAAATTCTGATTAGGATGCTTCAAAAATACAACATTAAACAATAGACGAAGATGACAACAACTTACTCTGTTGGGGGACAAGATGAAGCAAGGAAATTTGACAGATCTGGAAATATGCACACTTCGTATTTCCTGGCATGGAAGTGCTAAGTACAAACTAAATCAAAACAAAGAAACCAAACCGGAGCAAACATATCTGGATAACAACACACACATGGAGTAAATATGAGAGTGAAATTATGTCAGACAACCCTCTCATCGATGTTTATAAAAGGTCCCGGTGACCATATTGACAACTGACACGGAACCAGGAAGCAGTGAGAAATTGGTGCTTGAAATCAATGATAATTTGATGACTTGTAACATTTGTACTCAAGCTATTAAAAAAAACCACAAATGCATTTGTAAAGGAGATTCAATAATTTGATTAAAACAGTATTCAAAACTTGCTGTTGTTCTTTTAATGTGTATGATTTACATTTTACAAACACTGACCCTCAGAAAATTTCGTTGACATTTAGTTGACAGAGGTAAAGGGTCAGCTGACTCTTAACTAGAAAAACCCACTGAAAATGCTTGAATGCTTTGAAATCTTTACATATTTTGATTATAATCAAAATATGCAGTTTTTACACAGTATCTAAATACTCTTGATTCCCATTGCTATCATAACTTAAAAGTCCATTAGTTGTCCATAGATGTTGAATACAGTGTATTATCTACACATGATGTCACAATTTATAGATCTATATCAGATCCACAGGCTTTTGTTTCTCTCAGTGGGGTCCGAGATGAGTAAAATAAAACTGTTATTCTGCTTTTGATTTAATTTTATGTATGTGTACCTCTGATTTGTATCTTTTTACCCCTGTTTTTGCTACCCATTTGGTAAAAAGATCCTTATTCTGAAAAAGCAGTGGGACTACTATGATAGAATGCTTGACCATCAGTCTCAGAGAATGCTGGACCACCATTCACGGTCAGAGGTATGCTTGACATAGCAATTAGAGAATGCTCCTTCATTCGTCTCATTAAATGACACATTTGGAACCTGATCAGAGAATGCTAGATCATCTTTTTCATTCAGTGGTATGTTTGACATAGCAATTAGAGAATGCTCCTTCATTTGTCTAATTAAACGACACATTTGGAGCCTGATCAGAGAATGCTGGGTCATCTTTCTAATTCAGTGGTATGCTTGACATATTGTAAATCCAAAAATGTTGGCGGGACATTATTTCCGCAATACAGAAGTTTTAAATTTATTTGAAAGATGATATTTTCACAATTTTGAATGCCGATTTTGTTAGACTGTTATCATACTTCATTACACAATAGTTTTATTTTTGCAACCAAAAGCTCTTGCGAAATTACACATTAATAAAACTCTTGTGAAAAAAATGGGATTTACAGTAGCAATTAGAGAATACTCCTTCATTTGTCTCATTAAATTACACATTTGAAACCTGATCAGAGAATGCTGGGTCACATTTCTCAGTCAGTGGTATGCTTGACCCCAGAGGTTGATAAGATGACCTTTAGTAAGCAATGACACATTTGGCCCTTGGTTAGAGAATGCAATGAAGACCATGGTGAGGTTTATCAGTGTTGAATCTGTTTTCTGCATTGTTGTAATTAGTTTTACAAATGATAACTAACAAAAGCATGAACTTATCATTTAACAATAAGCAATTAATTGTTGATTTTAAGGAAAACACCATAACTTAGGATTGTTTTTCTTTTCAGATTCATATAGTTTATGGTCCTGTCCAGAGCAGAAAATCGGCCAGTTCAGAAATTGAATATGCACCAGATTTTTACAGGTAAATGTTACAGGTTTATAGCAGTATTACTGTTAGAAGTATTGATATTTTGGGGTTTTTCTCTTGTGTTTTGAAAAGTGCTATTACATGTACAGGATGAACAAATAGCAGATACATTGGAACCTGTCTTGAAAGACCACCTGTCTTGGGAGACAAGATTTCCAAAACCACTCTTGTGAGACAACTTGTCTTGCATGACTGCATTTCAATGGCATAAGGGGTGGTTCCACTGTATTGATATCCCCCCAAATAGATTTTAAAGATAAAATTGATAGAGAGACTGAATAACTCTACTATGTCTCACTAGATACAGGAGCTGATGGAGTAGTTCATATGAGTCAAGTTAAGGAAATTTGGAAATTGTAAAGGAATATTATTTAGTATTATTCTAAACTCACCATGTCTCCAGGGAGGGAGATATGTTTTACAGAAGTTGCATCATACAAGTACATGAATGTAATGGCAATGTTTGTTTTGATAATGTGAATATAAAATAAAGATTTAGTATTCATTTTTCAGACTTAGATATGAGCAAATGAAAGAGGCATCAGTGATGAAATATGGAAGCCAAGTTCAAGGTCAGTTACCTCCATCTAAACTGAATCAGATCTGTCGTTTTGTATTAAGATGGGGTTTATTACACATTGAGTCTCATTTACCTGTAAACATTGAAAATTAAAAATGTTCATCTTTCATTATACATCACGTAATTCATTTAGTCCTTGTGGTTGACTCATACACAGACCACAAAATAACACAAGTTAAAAAAAACACATGTATGGTTTGCATAAGGAAATCGCATAATTAACAGCACACGCAAAATCAATGTTGACAGTATCCAATTATCACCCCTTCTCTTTTTTTTTATTTAGTTTTTAGAGTTGATCTTATTTTACCTTTAACATGTACATGATATATCGGAATAATTAACATCAAGTTTTTTACATCAGAACTCGTTTGGATATACATGAAATAATTCTTTTATCTTAAAATTCTTGTAGGTGCAGGATGGGAAGAAACGATACGACAGTTGACTGTTGCCAGTATCAAATTTGAGCTGCTTTCATGTACCTGTAGAAATTCTGTTAGTCATCAGTTCTGTTATTTCTATCTTGTTAGAAACTGTGTAGATTATGTTGATTTGACAATATCTTACTGATATCCATGGTAACTAGGGTATAACATAAACCAACACAAAACCACCTTTTTTTTAGAAAAACACCTGCAAACTTAGTTAAACTACTGGATTAGATAATTATAAAATAAATACAATATTGAGTGCTTTGAAAATCATTGTTTCCTTAATTACACCCCAGTTGTTTATTAGAAATGCAATATTTATTTTGTATGTGATTATTAAGATATATACATATTTGGGTTGTCTAAATAAACTGCACTTAGTTAAACTTTTGTGATTTTTCTCTCATCTTATTATTTGTAAAGACTGAATGTGAAGGTGAATGAAGATTTCCATGTTAACAGTGTAAGCAATCACTCCAAGGAAAATGTATGCAATATGAAGGGAGAGCTATAACAATGATTATCTTACAGGTAAAATTAGACTTGTCTGAGGGCAATGAATTCGGTGGAGGAATAGACAACAGGGCTGGGGCCTTTGTAATGTACAACTATGCCAGACTTGCAACTCTTTTCAAACACTTCAATGAAGCTGTTCAGAAAGGTAAGCTATTAACAGATCTTTTTGTCACTGAAATTCTTTGATTTGAAGTTTTTGTAACCATTCATCAAAATTTTATGTATAGGCTTAGGTCTACCAAGATTAAGTGGTACATTTTGGTTCTACATAAGGCCAAAACAAAATTGTTTATTTTGGCCTGGACATATAATGTTACCCCTTCTCCTGACACTTTTTGGTTTTTGCTCATTTTCTCTGTAACTGATCCACATTTTAAAATAAAATCCAGTATGTAGTGGCAGTATGAATAGACACAGGTCAAAATTGTATTTGGGTTCATTTGAATCATTTTAGGAAGAGTTATGCCCCTTTGGCAGTTTCCTCTCATTATTCCAGTCATACATTGACATATTTAATTGAAATATGGTTTGTAGTTTTATTATGAGAAAATACAGTTGAAGTGTATATTTGGTTTTGTTCAAATGATTTTTGGCAAGTTATGGCCCTTCAACTTATACAATTTAAAGAAATTCACAGTGGCCGCTAATTATTTCTGGCATACATTAATATATTGAATCTAAATTTGGTATTTTGTTATTTTTGCTGAAGATTTTATTGAAGGTAGAGGTCAAGTTTGTAAATTTTTGGCCTATGACCTCTTGAAGTCTTAGTGCACATTGTGAGAGATAAGTAATATAGCAATAAAAAGTTCCACATCTTAACTGTGTTGCAAGCGGGGGCATTTGTGTCACTTGGACACATTAGTTTATATGTTATATTATTATCATAATAAAAATTATTATGTCAATGGTTATATTTCACACCATAATTTATTAGAAATTCATACATTTTTCAGGAACATACCCGCCATTGCCAGATATAGAGGAAATTAATTTTTCTTCATTGAGAGAAGAGGTATGTTTTTGCTATTTTTTCTGTATTTCTTTTGGATTATATTTGTTAATTTGTTCATATTTAAATCTGTTAAAGCGTTAAGCCATAGCACTAAGAAGTAAATTGTAAGAAGACAAATTTACAGGTGCTCTTTCACCAACTTTCATAAAAATTTGTTTTTTTTTATTTTTTTCTATAATGAAATTATTTTCTGTTAACTCATCAACCCCTAAAGTCACATTTGGACCTTCCCATTTCAATGGTTAAGTCCACTTTCAGAATTCAAGGGTATGATTTAGAATAACAATTTTATAATAATTTTAAATGCAATATGAACTTGTTCACTCCTGAATTATGACAGTAGACCATACTGTTTATTGATTTGGATGAGTCTAAATGTGAGCACAGGGATCGATGTGTGAACTGAAAAATATCATTCAATGCATTCTTTTTTAAAAATGCATCCCAGAACAAAAGGTGAGGGATTGAAAAATGGGGATTTTCCTAGGCCTAGATCCAGTTACAGGACGTAACATTTTTTTTTTTATTTAGTAAAATGTCATATATATTTTCCCAATTTTCTGCACCCTGGATCCTTAATTTTGGAGATATGAAAATCCCTGGAAAAAAGCTGTATCATCTAGCATGATTCTTATATTTCTTATATAAAACCTATACAGAAATACAGTAGAACTTCAGTGAGTTAAACTTCAATGAATCAAATATCTTGATGTTTTGAACTATTGACAAAGTCCCAATTAATTTTGATATTTAATGCTGCTTAAAAATATATATATAATTCAAACTTCTATGAGTTGAATTCTTGATGTTTCAAAAATATTTGGGCCTTCTCTATAAAAACACAACAAAATCCCTACAAATAATTTGAAGTCAAAATTTACTTGTTGAAGAAATTGCCTCTCAGCAAATATTTTTCATATCATAAACACTCAATATTTTAATTTACAAAACTTACTAAATTAATTTTATTTTGCCACTAGTTATAAACGATCACAAACTTATATGTCTTATATGTTTTAAAGTTGTCATATACACCATATAGAACCTTTGGAATTACAAATCGTATGATTCAAGGTTACCATTCATGAGTAGATGTCCCAGTGTTTCAAACTTTTCTCGGTGGTTTCTTGAACTTTCACTCATTGTATGTTTCACTGTATGTCATATTATGGATTTTTTGTAAAACAATTTGTATTGTTTTAAGTCAATGTAATTATGTTCAAGTTATTATGAAAATCAGAAATTTATAAAAATTTGACTTCACAAGTAACATTAAAGTAACATTAAAACAAATTTATACTTTTATTATGTTTAAGAATATAAACTTTAGCCCTATACACAAGTGATCTGATCTTATAATTCGTGTAATTCTAGGCATTTGCATGTTTTTAATATTAGCCAGCAGTCGAGAAATGGTCCGAAGACAATTTGGGATAAAATTGTGAAATTTATATTTTCAGATTTAAAAAAAACAATATGAAAATGAGCGCTGGCAAGAACAAATCTTTCTGACAAAAAATCTACAAAATCATAGAAATATTATGAGACGGAATTCGGTATTTCCACATGTTCTATGCATTTTATTGGTTATATTGTAAGGACACTTTTTTTCAGTCACTGGCTCAATATTTTATAGTTCAAACTATATAAATTATGTAATAATCTTTTAGATTTGCTAATTTCAAATTTAATTTTTCTACACATTTTGAAATCCAGGATGAGTGGAGCTTGTTCTTTTTATACATATTCCCATACACTGACCTTGTGGAACAGACAGTCGAAGAGCTTTGTCCGGATGATGGCGAGATCTTCTCTAAGATATACACACACAAGGTCGGGCAATCCACAAGTTTCATTTTGTGAACTACAACATGTACAAGTTTATTTATTTTTTCATCTTGCTGTAAACCATTCACCCCTAAAGACACATTTGGACTGGCCTATATAATTGATTTTCAGAAGAATCCATTGTTTTTCATGGATTGATGAGTTAAAGTGTTCACTTATATGGATATATCACCAACTGACAAACTATAGAAGTGCCACAAATTTTAACCTATGTAATTTGATGAGGATTGTTTTTATCATGCTATTAAAACATTAAGTGACATGGAACTTCAATTCAAGTTTTATTAGATACTTGTGATTTTCACACAGCACGCTTGGTGAATGATAAAACCAGCTTCCTTCTATTAGGGTATATAATAAAGCAATCACACACCTTGGGAAGTTATTTGGAATGTCAGATCCTTAGCAAACCTTGAATTTAGTTGCAACTTTTTGGTTTCTTTGGAATCCACTGTGATAACAATTTGTGCGATTTATCATCTTTTGTGAAAACACGAAAAAAGTCTCTGGGAGTATTTGGAATAGACTAGCAGCTGATATTCATAAGAATAAAGTACCTGAATCAAATACTGATATTGAAGGTGACAATGCTCTTTTTTTTAAATATTGTTTGCAAACATACTACTGTGAGATTTTGTTCCTTCAAAATAGACAGCTTTTCAAAAGAGGTGAGATCCAATAGTATTTAGCCAAGTAATTTGCTGGAAGTAGGCTTTCAAGGTGAATAGTCTTCTGAACGTTGTGTTCTACTGCATTTTAAGCCTCCACCCTGAGTTTCTGAGTAGTATGTTCTGTTCTATTATATAAGACCAATCTATTGTGGTCTGTATGGTTGAAAGGATTAATTCTGCCAACCAATACACAATTTAAAAGTTTCATATTTAATTAGAAAAAGATCAATTTTACCAACATTTATTGTGTACTAGATTACTTTCCTTCTAATCATAACTGTGTTATAATTTTTAAGAATCCAACAGCTTACAAATTTGTCAATTCTTTCAAGTGCTTTGATGTCACTGTATATTTTTATACTTGTAGATCGCCAGCTTTCTTATCGGTCTCAGCCGTAAACTCAGTTGTTACTACAGTCGGACTCATGTACTTGTGGTGAGACAATATATCAATTTTTTATCTTGTATACGGTTTTAACTCTTTGACCCCTGTAGTCACATTTAAACTCACCAATTTCAACATATCCATAAGTATAGTGAAGTGCACTGGCAAATTCAGGAGTGTTCGATTTGGCATCCAAATTTTACAATACAATAATATGCATTAGGAACTTGTTCATTCCCGATTGTTAACAATGGACCTTACTTTTAATTGATTTGGGTGAGTCTAAATGTGGCCATAGGAATGGATAAGTTAATCATCTCAATACCATAAATATGGAAATGTTCTGGCGGTGTTAATATTGATGAATTATGCGGGATTCACAAATAAAACCATCGCACAAACCGTTGTGGAACTAGAAAAAAAAATGTTTATTTCATTTATTTATATCTATCAATGAAATTAAAATTAAAAATATGACAAATTTCAAAATACACACAGTAATAGCGCCCTTTCTACTGGGTCGTTGCAACTGTTGGTGGACCAATTAATTCCCAGAAGGTACACATAAACAAAGTACCTGGTATATCAGTACCAGCTGATTATTATAGACTCAAGTAATTTTTAGAATGGATAGCACCCTTTAAATTCTAAACTGCACAAAAGCTAAGAGAGGCATCCTTTTTTTACAGATATTTTATCATAACGAAATTTAAAGGGGCATTAGCTGTGGGTTTCCTTTTCAAAACATTTTCTTTCCTTTTTTCTACTTGTATTGATATACAATAACAAAAAAAGAGATGTACACAGATAAAAAGATTCCTATACATTTTGTGAAAATTAATTGAAAAACCAAGTTTGGCAATTATTCCCTTGCAATTGAATAACTCTAGCTTACTATTCGTATATGCATACCAAACTGGACCTGACCTTATTTTTACAAAATATATAGGAATATAAGAATTATTTATGCCTGTGTGTAGTTCTTATTTGTTGTTGTACATCAAGTGTAAGTAGTATAGAGCGTGTCAGCATTGGTGACATCTCCATATAAATGAAAGATTCTTGAATGGGACGTTAAACAACGATACAACCAACGAACAAGTTAGTATAACTTTAAGTAGAAAAAATCGAAATATGTCTTTTTTGTAAACACAGCTAATGCCACTTTAATGTTAACAGTTGTATAATGTAAGCCCCAAAAATATTCTGCTTCTATTTTTTCCATTGCAGATCCTTACATAATTTTTCTACACATTTTTTGGCAAAAATCAATTGGAAGTGAGAGGTTTTGCATATAAAAATCACAAAATTTGTGTGCATATTAAAGCTGAAAACTTATTGTTGGGGAAATAATCCGCAAATTTTGTGTATGATTAAAAAGAATCAACCTTTTCTTTAATAAAAGTTCTTGAATAGGTTCATCGAATTTTAAAATTTAGGGCCTACAAAGTAAGGGACACCAAGGGAATCTTTTATAAATGTAGCCATATATTTGTATTTGATTTACTGTATGCAGATTTCTTTTTTGTTCTATTTGTAGGAAAATCGAGAACAGCTACTACCTATTATGTATGCAAGACTTTACTTACTTAAATCAGTATATAAGATTATGGAGCATGCCCTTGGCTTGATGGGAATCGTACCACTGACACAGTTGTAGTATGTGTAGTAACCAAATTATTGCTGAATAAAAATTGCTGGATGAAATTGCCTTATTCTGTTTTGATTTTTATTGGTTTGAGTCCGATTTCATTTAGGCTATCAGAAGTGATTCGTAAGTTTTATTGTGCTTGACCCAGATCTAAGAATTATAACCGGTTAATGTTAAAACCAAGGACCAGTAAGGGTGTCATGGTCTCACTACTCAACATATGGTCCTTTTGAATGGATTTCTATACAAATGAATTTTAATTGATTATTTTCAAAGTAAAATCACAATTCCAGAGTGAATTGTAACTATATTTTTCCTACACCATTAAAACTGGCTGTGATTCAATACTGTAAGAATAATGTACAGTATACCTTGACATTGTCACCCAGGGTATTTTCGTCCTTTTATGACATAAAACAATACTCAGTAATCACCCAGTCTTTGATGTCGCTACTTCAATTATTTAGTTTGAAAATTTTGCTTTCATTTTAAATTTGCCCTCTCATCTAAGGGCGAAAACAGTTAAACTTCCCAGTTACATTGTAATTATGCCTGTTAATAACATACATATT
Organism: Atrina japonica; assembly: GCA_030159075.1. NCBI lineage: Eukaryota > Metazoa > Mollusca > Bivalvia > Pterioida > Pinnidae > Atrina > Atrina japonica. The sequence continues at coordinate 2,590,009 of BROG01000010.1, read as the reverse complement.
GCAATATTTCTGTAAAATCCATATAAGCTGGCGGGGCGGAGTCTTGTGAACCCTTTTTTGACCTGGATAAGTTTAAATTTTAGGTAATAAAGCATATCATTAAAATTGCACTACTAGAGTAATCATGTTCCTACTTGTCACAATACATGAGAGAATATCCAGTGAGGAATAAACGTGTTTTCTCATGCAGCTTGTTATAACCAAAAAGTGAGTAGAACCATCCATATGATAATCAAAAGGTTACTCCGCCCTGCCATCTTATTTGAGTCGGACAATAGATTTGTTAAACTATGTTTCCATTCAGTGCCTTGACACCATATTACTGTTAAAAGAACATTTTCTGTGTTTACCAAAAGATATTTCGCTTTTTTCTACTTTTACTACTTGTACTTGATGTGCAACAACAAATAAGAGATATACACAGGCATAAAAATCTTATATTCCTATTTATTTTGTGAAAGAGAGATCAGGTCCGATGTGGTATTCATATAAAAATGCCAGAATAAAGTCTATGTGGTAAAAATGGGGGAAAATATTTGAAAAAATAGCACAGCTAATGCCCCTTTAATACCAGTATTGGCATCGATGCAGTGAGATGTATATTTGGCAAAAGTTTTTTCTCTGTTTAGTGTTGGATAATATATTGGTTTCGAGTTCATAAAACAGAAAAAAAGTCATGACATCAAGGCAAAAAAAATTGGAAGATAGCCCTAAAATGAATAGTACTATAGTTAAACATGAAAATGGAGAAAACACCATTTCATAAGTTATTTATCAGTATTTGCAAAAGATAATGGTTTCTATAAGTTTGTTTTAATATATTAGAAAAATACTTAAATGTGTATTAAATTACATTTGTCCTCCTAAAAATGCCCCGTGTTTTTCTGTCATATCAGATAAAAAGACGTGTGGACGCTAAACATAAAACAATTTTTTGTAATGGCCCAACCATTAAACACTACATTGATTTAAGCATTTATGTAAATAGTTAATCAAGTATTAACAATCATGTAATACAAAACTTTAACCATACAGGTTAATCTAATATGAATGCCAAATTGAAAAACAAACTTGGCGTCAATAAGTCAAATTACTGTAGGCCCTAAAACACATCAAATTTACATGTATCGTAGATATAGTCAGGTTTGGCTTTAATTGCAATCATCAAACCATTCCCCGACCTTTAATGTACATTTTTTTTAATTCTTTATTCTGAAGAACAAAATAGCCAGACTTTATAGAAATATTGATTTAATGATAAACAAATCTTTACAATGCATATATATTGTGATGTTTATGTAAAATCTGTAACCCGTAACACGATAGAAAATCAAATGTATAAAAAATAAAAATTACTCGGTAAAAAGATTCAAGTGTTTTTTTTGGGGGGGAGGGGGGGGTTGGACTAAGTATTTTTATTATATTCATTAGGATAAATGGACAATAAAACTTCTGACACATCATGATAATTATATACATATACATGTATTTAAATCAACATTTTGATATACCTTCCACAGATCAATCAGTTTCATTGCTTTTTTGTAACAAAAGTTACCATCGGTTCTGTTCAATAAATTGACCTTGCTTAGTTAAATATATATTCAAGCATTTTAATAAATTCCATATCAAATTTTATATATTGTTCATCATCTACATCTCTGCTCTTCTTTCTGTTCGAATATTTTCTAATTTATAATCACGTGGGAGATCAAACATTGAAAATGTAAAAGCTGGCGTGAATGACAGGTTAGATATTGTTCTTGTCATTGGTTCCACCGCAGGTGGAGAGGAGGTAGTTTTAGAAGCTTCACTTGCTGACCATCTATTTCCGATGCAGGTTCTTCTGTCTATCCCTTTGTTTTCATCTCTTTTATTCTCAGAAATATGTTTTTTCTTTTCAGTCAACTGGATTTTCTAAATAAAAAACGAAAATTTTCTGATGAGATTTTGGTTTAGCTTGTTCATCCTCAAAGCGACACATTTTGGCGAGCCTATTAGTTACTATATCATTAGCTCAACTGACTAAAAGAGCCATCTTTCAAAGTCTGCTTTTCATGAACCATTGATATCGATAGTTTTTTGTTTATAAATTTTATATACATTATTGTAAAATCAATATGTACAGAATATACAAAATCTGTTCATAAGTGAGTCTTGAGCGAGTGCTTCAAATAACATAGGATACTGTTTTATACAAATGGCTTATTAACTCAAAAGTGATTGATTTTTTGTATTAAAAATATAATTAAAGTTCTTGGGAATTATCTAAGGAGAGCGTCTTAAGGCCCCTTTGGACCTCTTGCAATGATAAAATATTGCAAAAATAAGTAACATTCACAGATAGGATTACAGATGTGTATTTAAAGTGCACCCCAAACGCTATATACAACTTTTCAAAATTGTTAGTTTATGATGCATAAATGCATTTGTCGAAAATCAGTCAATCCAATGTCTTGTTCCCCAGATAACTGATTCCCGTTTGTACACCTTTAAAATTCTCCCGTTCGGCTTTAGATCTGCTACGTCATCGGAGGAAGAGGTCAGGCACTATAGGGTGTGAAAGCCATTAGCCTAGAGTATTACAAGTATAGCGAGATAACATATCGGCGGATTATTTAAAACAGTCTTGGTTAATCGGTGCGTTGTAGCGAGGTACGGAAATACATCTAAACAGGTCCCGCTGTTCACAAATTTCCAAAAGATTTAAAGATAACTTAAAGACAGTTGAGGACTAGATTCGTATTATTACGTGCTGATTTTCAAATCTGTCCGGTTTCTGATTATTGCATTTCCTAACGCATTTAAAAAAATGTACCGAGATAATGTAAATAAAAAAAATAGATAAATAAATAGTAAAATAAATGAATAAATTTATAAAACACCAAACAGTATTTTTCTTCCTGAATTTCCTTATTTGTCGGTTCAAAATGTATTGTATTTAGTTTACTGTTACATTTCTATTCTGTTATTTAAAAATATATTTTATACAATTCACAAAAATTAAAAGATTTAGAAATACCACACAGTAAAACTGTATCTGTTATTGTTAGTAAGTATGCATCAAAATGCATATAAATTATGAGTTTCTATGAAATTATGTAAAAATATTTCATACGAACGTTTTTAACAAAAATTAAAACAAAAAAAGTCACCGAGCATTAACCTGAATAGCAGAATTTCTTTTTTTTAAATTTTCGTTATTCCGCTTAAAAAGTGTTATATATGTTGCTGATGTAATGTAAATATAAATATGTATAAATGTATATATATATATATATTTAAATATTTTGTAGTGAAAGTTTCTGCTGAATAAAACGGCCTTTCTCTCACTTCATTAAAATTTGGGTATATGCATTTTTTTAATTCACCCGTAAATGACATTTACATCTGTATATTAACAATTGATATATAATTGTTTGAGAGAGAGAGAGAGAGAGAGAGAGAGAGAGAGAGAGAGAGAGAGAGAGAGAGAGAGAGATTAAGATTAAAACTGTAGGTTTTGGCACGTTAATTTATCGCGGATTTTACTGACCATTGATATGGCGTTGGATGGTTTGAATTTTAGGTGACTTAATTATTTTCTTGGGTTTTTTTGTGTTTTTTTTTAAATATTTTTAGTTAACAATATCATGAATTAATCGTCAATACACTTTTGTAAAAATAGCGATACCTTTGTCAAATGCATGCAAAAGAATTGTCACATTTTTTTTAACATACGCCCGTTTGGAAGTCCTATTGATAATAAGTTTATTTACAAATGTCCGCTATACTAAATCTAACGTTTTATTTCACGTGTCGTCTTACTGTAAGTGATTCCCTGACATCAATGGTTATTAAAAGATGTAAGCGCCGAAATGACAACATCAGAGAATTTATGTTTACGGGGTATTGTACACAACAGCCAAATAGTTAGGAAACACCAGACGCCAGTATTTCTTCTATACACAGCGGTGATAAAAAAGACATATTTAGCACAAACTTCTCTGCTGAATTAATTATATTTATTGTAAATAAAACACTTAACATCTCATGATTATCATGAGAATCTCTTCCATCGTCACTTCAGGATTGAGTATAAAAATCATCGTCCAAACTGGATTCTGAACTAGAAAACGTGCCCACTTTATCTGTACCCGCCAATGGCTATTGTACCGGGTGTTCCTTGGATGACGTCACGGCCGTTTTCATATTTTTCTTTTGATCGTATTTCCCGCAGGTAAAAAAAAAACAAATTTGTCTGCTTATATCTCCGGAACGAGACGTCGGATCGACTTCATATTTTCGACAAATACATTTTTGCATCATAAACTAACAATTTTTGAAAAGTTGTATATAGCGCGTTTGGGGTGCACGTTAATGTTTATAATTCGGAAATTATATGTTCACTTGCTTTAAATACAACTGTTTGTTGTTTTTATTTTGTTAGTATAAATTATACTTTATTTTGTGTATTTTTATTGTCAGTAGCGACAGTAGTAGTAAATGTAGTTGAAGTAATAGTCACATTTTAACTTTTTTTCAAAACTACGAAATGTTTAGCAATTATTGCCGTTTGTTAACAGTGATAAACTAATCCACACTGTTATAAATGCTATTGACATTTCTAGGCTTTTACATGCACACTTAACATAAGATTTTAAATTATATTCACGGAAGACGACTTACTTTAGATCTTGGTGAAATGTCACATTCCTCATTTTGCTCTATATTAATTGATCTGGGCTTTCTGATCTTCGATGCTCTTGGCCTTCTCCCACCCATGGACATCAGTAGATGACTGAGAGTTAGTGATGATAAATCTGGCTTTGCTATATCCGGATCTGGAAGCTGTACTCCTGTTTGGGAAATTCATTTACACCGATTATCATTATAACTTTGGTATTGTGTTTATAATATTCAAACGCATATATATATATATATATATATATATATATATACAGATTAAACTGGTAATTTTTATATATAGCCTATTCCGCGGCCTAGTGGTTACAGCCATGAAGTCTCTCACTTCTGGTCAGCGCAGGTTCGAGCCCTGCTGGACCCTAAGCTGATTTTGTGAGAAAGTTTGTCAGTTCATACCACTTCTGGGTACACCAAGGTACGGCAAATTTTATTACAAAAATATATTTAGGTTCTTCGTGTTCCGTAAGGCACAAATCAAATTTTATCAAAATGATATTTATATATATAAACAATTTCTTAGCAACTCATCATTTGCGAACATGATGTATCTTACCTGGATTCAGCTGAGTCAATCTCCGAGGTCGGGATTTGGAAAGAGTTGGTATTGTAGGCGGAAGAGGGGTGTTGGATTTTTTGAAAGCACTGACCGTATATATGCGTTTACTTTTAAACGCCACATTTGTACTTAGTGGACTTGGTAAATCTTCTACTGTAGATATGGACGATCTCCCAGACTTCTGAAGTTTCTGGTCAATAGAATGGGACAGCCGGAATATAGTTCTACGAGCAAGTGAGTCGGGGAATCTGAGAGAGAAACAGATATTATATTATTTTGACATAATTATGGGCATTCATTAGTAGTTTTAGTAAAGTGGTGGTTCGTTCATTTAACCCTTCGCATAAGGCCTGACAGAACACCTCTTGGCAGACGTTTCATAAAGACGTCACAACTAATGGTCCGTCAATTATTTGTGTAATTATGACGTCATAATTGAACAATGCAAATTGAGGTCACGCATACAATAGCGAAGGATCAACGTCCCAAACAGGATATTCTATAGAGTCTTCTACGTAATATGTCCCTCATGGCTCAAGTCAGACGACCACTTTTCTGTCTTATCATGTCACTGAATCAGTGAAGATTCAATTTTGTAACTGCCATTTGCATAAAAAATTTGTGCAAAAAGTTCTATACCAATACAATATAATAATATGATATAAATTAATTAATCACGGGAACATCCGACGTTCAGATCTAATAGTAAACTGTAAGAATAGTATAGTGATGAGATATCGAAAATGAGGCAATGAGAAAAATATTGTCTGGCATAGCCTAATCGAACAGAACATACATAAGTCGAAATTCTGTCCCGAATCAGGCTTCTGCGTACTGGTAACAAATTCGGTGGCACTACTCGTCGCTGCTGTCTAAAATTTGGTCAGTTGCTTATCTGATCTATTATACTCATTAATCCGTCGGCATCAAGTTGTGTCATAACAAAATTGAACTAATTGAGACATCAATTTTAGGTACTCACTTTTGTGTTCATATCGTCCTGACTACATTATGTAATCTGATACGCTCGCTGATTGGATGACCGTAAAGCGGTCAAAGCATGTGGCATTCCATATAAGGAATACCTTACTACTCCTCAGATTGTCAGTCAAGCAGTAATCTGAAGCGTAGTAAGGTTTTCCTTATATGGAATGTGGCATTTTTTACCGAATTTTCGTTAATAACTGCATTAATACGACGATTTTTCAAAAAACCAAATTTATTCCTGTTCCATTTGTTAGAAAATGTCAGATATTACAAAAACTTCCAACTTTAACTAGGCGTCTTACCTCTGCTTAGGAAATGTTGTATCAGATTGCGCTTGACGTTGTTTTAGAAATGGTGGAGATTGCTCCAAAGTTTTAGATTCCTCTTTTGTTGAATTTTCGTTGGACAACTCTTTCTTCTGTGGATTTTCACTGAGTGGACCAGCAGGCTTATCTTTGACCGGGCTAGATGTGGACTCCGTGTCATCTATGACGGTCTTTCTTAACACTTGTTCCTGGCTAGCACTCTTTTTAACACTTGTATGATAGTTATTTAGAGCAGGAAAAGAATACAACTCGCCATCCACAGCATCAGGAGGTAATTCTATTCAAAATGATAAAAACTTATTTTAAACAGGACAATACCAGGAATGTCGAGATATGGAATATACAAATTGATACAACAATACAACACTTGATATTCAAATATTGATATTGATTTGTAGACACGGTCATAAAAGGTCATGAATTAAAATATCCTGTCTATTTTATGCCGTTACAAAAATTACACAAAGAAAGCGCACTAGATTCAGCTATATTATTTAATAACCTTAAGCTTGGTATTTAAAGGTATGCAACCATTGTACTCTTGAGAAAATTATACCATTCAATAAAAACAAATCTAAAACTTATCATGAAATTTTCATAACATACGATTGCTCTCTAAAACATCATGCTCTTCCTTAGAAGAGAGCCTTTGTACATCTTTTGGAACCTTGTTTGCTTCTGTGCTTTCTTTAGTTCTCTGCTCTGAAAACATATTACTAGGGAATGGTTGATAATTAATATCTGATGACGTCATCTCTGAACCCGCGTCATACGGAATATATTCTCTGTTAGACTGGTCTTCCGTTGGCCGCCTACGCCGACGCAAGTTATTGGGCAATGGAGTGGTGCTTCGAACACTCTCTATTTCATCAGATGAACTTTCACTATCTGTTAGTGTCCGATCATTTTTCTGTTTCTTTCGCCTGCGACGCTTCCATCTGTTGTAACGTTTATCGGTTACCGGGCGATAACATAAATCGTTTGTTGGCAGTTTTATATCTACATGAAAAGAAAGAACAAAGTGAAACCACAGAGAGAATGTATATTTTTAGTCTGCTTATGAAATTATGATAGAAACAATGAAAACGTTTACCAATTGTAAAGTGGTATTAGCTGCGTTTTTTGTTGTTGTCTTTTTGATATCGATGGAACAAAAAGAATTACACAGACATAAAAATGAATAAATATATATATATATATATATATATATATATATATATATATATATATATATATATATATATATATATATATTCACAGTAACTAAATTGTGAATAAAACCGGATTAACAGTATATATATATATATATATATATATATATATATATATATATATATATATATATATATATATATATATATATATATATATATATATATATATATATATATATATATTACATAATTACCAGGCAGGTATCCGTTTGCAATCTTGTCCAAACTTTCCTGTGTACTAGAGGTGACTCTTTTGTGTATGCTAGTTAATGAATCTACACACTCTTGAAGTATTTCGTGAAGCCTTTCACTAAAAGGATATCAATGATATCAACTTCCATTTCATAGTAAGATTAAAAACATCAAAGTTATCAACATTTATTATATTTATGAGACTCCATTAATGCATTAATCTCAAGTGACTTTCAATGTCAGAGCTGAACAGATGTTTTTGTGTTCTCTCCGACACCAAATCATACTTTGGGGTATTGAAATATATGTATATAATATATACATTTCCCTATACATTTTTTATATTCCGCTGTACCCATATTGTTCATGATTGCTTGATTATATGTTACATATTGTGAAACATATACATGGAATAAGGTTTATTTAACAAGTAGTTAGTTTCTGGTCGTTTCCACTGCTGGCGGCTCAATTGAGTATCCTATGGTGTACTTGGTTCACTGTGTTTTGGTACCACGTGGTTATCTTATATGAAATTTCGTATCGATAGCACCGTTTATATTCTAAACTCCTCAAAAGCTAAGATAGGCATCGTTTTTACAGTGGTGACTTTTAGACGGATTTGGTGATACATTTACTTTTAACATGTGGTCATGTATGACACCACCATCTTTTTTGGAACTCTACATCAAATTCAAGTTCAACCGGTGAAGTCCTAGTGACAGATACGTTTGCCCTAAGCATTTGTGTTAGCATTTATAATTCTAATGCAGGTTATGAACATCCACTACTGTAATAGGTATAAAGCTCGTCTGAAGAGCTGAAGATATATTTTTCATCTTCAACATCTGATAAAACATCTTGCCAAGGAACTATAAAAATTTTAAAGAATTATTGAAAATCATAAATGTGTATTAAATTTAAGCTAAACATGAAATTTTATTGTTTGGTACTTTTTTGCATTATTCCGGACAGAAGTAATAAGATAAAATGAAGAAGTACCAATGGATAATCGAAACGCTAACGACAAATTGGATATACAAATCAATGGTCTCAACATGAAGAACAATTGCGGGACCAGGTGCCCGGATGTAGTCAGCATCCCCTGTTAGCATGCCACACCCGTCGCGATGATGGAAAACTCTCGATTTCGGTGAAAAAGTCATTAATTAGATTTAGATCCGATTGTCGAAAGCGAGCCACTGTATATGTTCGTTCTCCAGAATAACAACTGCATGAATAGAAAGAACATAACCAAATACCTTTGAAAAAAGTCTTTGTTTTTGTGTACTATACATGTATATTGTTTCGAAACTGCAAAAACACGAGTTCCCCAGCTTTGACAAGTTACAAAAAGTTGTTGTTCATCACGCCAAGTTAAATATAGTTTAACTTATCAACCCCTGTGACCACATTTAGACTAGCCCAAGTCAATAAATAGAATGATCTACAGTAACTGTCCTTTTTCAGGAGTAAGCAAGTTAAAAATACACATAAAACAATACACCCCTAAATTCTGACAGTGAACTTTAACGTCCTTTGAATTGGTGAAAACAAAATTATACTTATGGGGTCGAAGAGGTAATAAACATGTTAATCATACAATGTACAGATAAACTTTCAAGTTATGAATTATACAAAATGAATTAAAACATTGTTTCAATTCCGTTGTATCGTGGTTTCGTGTGTCATTCACCTAATAAAATTTTCATCTATCTTATGGTTTTATATGTCATTCTGATTATTGTGGATCAATCAAGTCATTCACTGAATCAGAACACTCATGAATAGAAAAGAAATATTTTAGTACTAAAATTGTTGAGGCCTTCAAAGGTTTAAATTTTCATCCAGCTCATCCCAGGGTTTGCTATAGAATTGTACTGAACTGTGATCAGTAATTTCATTTCGATGAGCCTCTCATTATCTTGATTTTACTGACCGAAGGTGATACCGTACCTGTGCCAAATTTCTGCACCGATTTAAGTTAATCTTTTTTTTTTTGGGGGGGGGGCGCAGAAATTCTACCTTTACCGTTCCAAATTCATAAATAT